>JASVEL010013963.1:0-238763 GCA_032618575.1 Nicotiana noctiflora
AATAAAGGCCCCGCACCCCAATATAGCCCACCCCAACCTCACCACCAAAATTACCCCCACAACCCATATAGCTACCCGCAACATTACTATCCCGCACCTGATCCTCATTTTACTGTCCACCATGCACAGTCATATTCTGCACCTCCCGCTCATACACCGTGGCGTGCACCAAACCCCCAGAACAATCATCCACCCCCAAGAGCTTACAGAAACCCCTCGGGCGCGAGTTTCCGTCCAAACCAGGCATTCAGAGGCGACAGGGCGCCGAGGCCAAAGACTTTCACTCCCTTAGGAGAGTCTTACACTAGTCTGTTCCACCGGTTAAAGCAGGTAGGGTTGCTGAATCCGGTTGAAGCTAAGCTGCCAAACCCTCTTCCGAAGAACCTGGACCATTCAGTAAATTGTGCCTACTGCTCGGGATGTCCGGAACATGATACAGAAAAGTGTTGGAGGCTGAAGACGGCCATCCAGGAGCTCATTGACACCCGCAGGATCGAGGTCCAGACTCCAACAGAGCCCAACATCAACCAAAACCCGCTTCCAACTCATCGTGAGACCAATATGATCGAGTTGGTACGGGCGGAGGAAGGAAAGGAGAAAGCCTCTCAGACTGTAATGATGATTAAGTCTAGCGGGGCAGGAACGAGAAAAGGGCCAAGCTGTGATGAGTCGCCCAGTTGCAAGAGAGACATACCAGGGGAGTCGGAAGCAGGAAACGAAAGCGTGAACGAAGTACCGGTGAAGCCGGCCAAGATAGTTGTACCGGGGGCAGCAATCAAGCCCATCTTGACAGTAGCAGGCGTTCGAATGGATCCTTTCATCATCCAGCCGGCAACACAGTTGCCAGTAACTGATAGCCGGGCTGTCCCATGGAATTATGCTCGGATTACAACGACCTACAGAGGAAAGGAGGTGAAAGAGGAAGTTTGTGAAGCCCGAGGGTTGACCCGCTCGGGGAGATGTTTTGCCCCTGCGGAATTGAGGAAGACCACTCCGGCAGTATTGAAAAAGCCGGTCACCGATGAAGAGGCGGAAGAATTCTTGAAAAAGATGAAGCTGCATGACTACTCTGTCTTAGAGCAGTTAAAGAAGACTCCGGCACAAATATCATTGCTGTCCTTGCTGATACATTCTGAAGAACATCGGCAAGCATTGATGAAAGTCCTGAATGAGGCACATGTACCGGATAAAATCTCAGTGAGCCATTTGGAGAAGATTACCAATCGGATCTTCGAAGCAAATCGGATCACCTTCACCGATGACGAGTTGCCTGAGGAAGGCACTGAGCATAACAGGGCTTTATATCTTACGGTGAAGTGTGAAGAGGCGGTGGTTACCAAAGTCTTGGTCGATAATGGGTCCGGTGCTAACATTTGTCCTCTCTCTACACTGGGCAAATTAAAAGTAGACATCGGCAGGGTACGCGAGAACAGGGTATGTGTTCGAGGGTTCGACGGAGGAGGCAAAGCGTCGGTTGGTGACATAGTGCTAGTCTTGACAATCGGGCCAGTGGAGTTCACCATGGAATTCCAGGTGCTGGACATGGTGGTGTCATATAACCTCCTAATAGGGCGACCATGGATTCATGCCGCAAGAGCAGTTCCATCCAGCTTACACCAGCTCGTCAAGTTTGAATGGGACCAGCAGGAGATCGTCGTCCATGGAGAGGACGATCCACAATCAGGCACCATCATTCCCTTTGTGGAAACAGAAGAAGACGTTGGGCCGTGGGTGTATCAGGTCTGCGATGTGGTGTCCGCCAATCGAGTTCCGGAAGGGGAATGCATTCCCGGCGACAGAACAATTACTGCGGATGTTATGGTGGCGCATGAAATGTTGCGACATGGTTTCGTACCCGGTAAAGGGCTAGGTGCATCTCTGCAAGGAATTATACAACCGGTATCAGTGGTCGAAAACTTGGGAACCTTCGGTTTGGGATTCAAGCCAACATCAGAGGACATCCGGCGAGCCAAGAGGAGTAAGCAGAAGACATGGGTGCTCCCGAAGCCCGTTCCACGCCTTTCCCAATCTTTCGTCAGGTCTGGAGTAAGAGGACATCCGACGACAAAGATTCCCGGTCCTACGATTAGGCCAGACGAAGAGTTCTTCAGGAAGTTCGAGGACCTATTCACAGATGCATATATGCTCGAGGATGGTGAAGGATCCAGTCATGCCGATATACAATTTGTGGGACCAAAGGCAAAACTGAATAACTGGAAGGCTACTCCTCTCCCTGTCCGGAAGGAGTCTTGGTAGTTTGTCTTGGATTGTCTTTCTTTCGAAATTTTGTATTGGGGGTTGTCCCCGGAGTAAAATCCCGTTTGTTTTGTTCATTTTTGATTTAAGTTTGCGGTTTGTTTTCCCTTTGTACAATTCCCATCAATGAAATTTGGTTCCTTCGTGTCTAATTTTGTTTATCTTTTCTTCTTTTTACTTTTCTGAACAGCCTTCTTGCAACTGATCTTAATGATATGGCGTGCTTAAAGATTAATCAACCCAGTCTAGAAAGTCAATCGGGTTTGGAAATAATAACGCATGAAATAAGAAGTGACGAGAGTGAGTCCGAGTACGGCGATGATGAAGCCGTAGAAGAAATCGGTGAAGAATTAAGTCACTTCGAGGAAAAACCCAAACCGAACTTAAATGATACTGAGGCCGTTAATCTAGGGAATGCGAATGACGTCAAAGAAACCCGAATAAGTGTCCATATTGAACCCAATCTGAGAGAAGAATTGATCAAAACACTCATGGAATTTAAAGATATTTTCGCATGGTCGTACGACGACATGCCAGGACTCAGCACTGATCTAGTGGTTCATAGATTACCCACTGATCCGGCGTATCCTCCCGTCAAGCAAAAGCTGCGGAAATTCAAGACGGAGATGAGTGTGAAGATTAAGGAGGAGGTAACCAAGCAGTTGCAGGCGAAAGTCATTCGTGTCACCCGATACCCTGAATGGTTGGCTAACGTAGTACCGGTGCCAAAGAAAGACGGAAAGATCAGGGTATGCGTGGACTATCGCAATCTCAACAAGGCAAGTCCTAAGGATAATTTCCCACTTCCCAATATCCATATCCTGATTGATAATTGCGCCGGACGCGAAATTGGATCCTTTGTGGACTGTTATGCGGGATATCATCAAATTTTGATGAATGAAGAGGACGCAGAAAAGACGGCTTTTATCACACCGTGGGGGACTTATTGCTACCGAGTGATGCCGTTTGGTTTGAAGAATGCAGGGGCAACCTATATGAGGGCGATGACCACGGTATTCCATGATATGATACACAAGGAAATTGAGGTGTACGTGGATGATGTGATCATAAAGTCTAGGCGTCAAGAAGACCATGTTGCCGACCTCGGGAAGTTCTTTCAAAGACTTCGAAGGTACGACATCAAGCTCAATCCGGCCAAATGCGCGTTCGGAGTTCCGTCAGGAAAGTTGCTAGGATTCATCGTCAGCCGACGGGGCATTGAGTTGGACCCCTCCAAAATCAAGTCCATTCGGGAGTTACCCCCGCCGAAGAATAAAACAGAGGTAATGAGTCTGTTGGGAAGGTTGAATTACATCAGTAGGTTTATTGCCCAGCTTACGGCAACTTGTGAACCCATATTCCGCCTATTGAAGAAAGACGCCGCGATAGAATGGACGGCAGAATGTCAGGAAGCGTTTGACCGGATCAAAGGGTATCTGTCAAATCCACCCGTACTAGTTCCGCCTGAGCCAGGTAGACCCCTGATTCTTTATCTGACGGTCTTGGAGAATTCGTTTGGCTGCGTACTGGGGCAGCATGATCTTACCGGCAGGAAGGAACGGGCCATTTACTACCTCAGTAAGAAGTTTACAGTCCACGAGGTCAAGTATACTCATCTGGAAAAGACATGTTGCGCCCTAACTTGGGTAGCCCAAAAGATGAAACACTACTTGTCTTCTTACACCACGTACCTCATTTCGCGGTTGGATCCGTTGAAGTATATTTTCCAGAAACCTATGCCCACAGGGAGGTTGGCAAAATGGCAAATATTACTTACGGAGTTCGACATCATATACGTGACAAGGACGGCTATGAAAGCTCAAGCCATGGCCGATCACTTAGCTGAAAATCCTGTTGATGACGAATACGAACCTTTGAGGACGTATTTTCCGGACGAAGAAGTATTGCAAATTGATGGGTTAGAATTAACTGAGGATCCAGGGTGGAAGCTTTTCTTCGACGGAGCGGCGAACGCAAAAGGAGTCGGAGTAGGGGCCGTGCTCATCTCTGAAACAGGACATCATTATCCTGTTATTGCTCAACTGCGTTTTCATTGTACCAATAATATGGCTGAGTACGAGGCATGTATCTTGGGGTTGCGATTAGCGGTGGACATGGATGTACGGGACGTCTTGGTCTTGGGGGACTCGGACCTTCTGGTACATCAGATTCAGGGAGAATGGGAAACCGGAGATTTAAAGCTTATCCCGTATCGTCAGTGTTTGCATGATCTGACCAAGCGCTTTCGATCAGTAGAATTCAGACACATCCCAAGGATGCATAATGAGGTTGCCGATGCTCTAGCTACTTTAGCGTCGATGCTACATCACCCGGATAAGGGTCGTGTCGATCCATTACATATCCAGATCCGGGATCAACATGCTTATTGTAATGTGATAGAGGAAGAGGTGGATGGTGAGCCATGGTTTCATGATGTCAAGGAATACCTCAGGTTAGGAGTATACCCAGGGCAAGCAACTGGAGATCAAAAGCGAGCTATTCGGCGGTTGGCGAACGGATTTTTCCTTAGTGGAGGGGTGCTGTATAAAAGAACCCCAGATTTGGGATTGTTGAGATGTATAGATGCAGGTCAAGCCACAACGGTGATGACAGATATACACTCGGGAGTTTGCGGACCACACATGAGCGGATACGTATTGGCAAAGAAGATTCTTCGAGCAGGATACTATTGGCTCACTATGGAGCGGGATTGTATAAGTTTCGTGCGAAGATGCCATCAGTGTCAGATACACGGAGATTTGATTCATTCTCCGCCGACTGAATTGCATACAATGTCGGCACCATGGCCGTTTGTCGCATGGGGTATGGATGTTATTGGACCTATTGAGCCTGCGGCTTCCAATGGTCACAGGTTCATTCCGGTAACGATTGATTATTTTACCAAGTGGGTGGAGGCCAAAACATTCAAATCAGTGACCAAGAAGGCGGTAGTGGACTTCGTACACTCCCACATCATTTGTAGGTTCGGAATTCCAAAGATGATCATTACGGATAACGGTGCAAATCTTAACAGTGGATTGATGAAAGAGGTATGTCAACAGTTCAAGATTACACACCGAAATTCCACACCGTATCGCCCAAAAGCAAACGGTGCGGTCGAGGCGGCAAACAAGAACATAAAGAAGATATTGAGGAAGATGATAGAAGGGTCTAGGCAGTGGCATGAAAAGTTACCATTTGCGCTGTTGGGTTATCGCACTACCGTCCGGACTTCGGTAGGTGCAACTCCTTACTTGTTGGTATACGGGACCGAAGCAGTAATACCCGCAGAAGTTGAGATTCCATCCCTCCGAATCGTCGCTGAAGCTGAGATTGATGACGACGAGTGGGTCAAAACCCGATTAGAGCAATTGAGCTTGATCGATGAAAAGAGATTGACAGCAGTATGTCACGGCCGATTGTATCAAAGGAGAATGGCAAGAGCATATAACAAGAAGGTACGTCCCGGGAGATTTGAAGTGGGACAGCATGTGCTGAAGAGAGTTCTACCACATCAGGCCGAGGCGAAAGGCAAGTTCGCTCCAAATTGGCAGGGACCTTTTGTGGTGACCAGAGTATTATCCAATGGCGCTCTATGTTTGACCGATGTCGAGGGAAGATGCACCGATATGGCTATCAATTCTGATGCAGTTAAGAGATATTATGTGTAATTCTTTAATGCATTTGTCAACGTTTGGTTTCGTTTGTGTGTACTTGGCATTTTTCGGAGAATGAAATGACAGAGGCAATTTTTCTACTACCCAAACACTTTAACCTTTGTTTCCCCATTTGAGCCTTAATTATTCTTTCATATACCCTCTTTCGGAATCATCAAGGAAGATGTGTAACGAAATAGAAAAAGAAACAAAGAAAAAAATACAAGAAAAAGTGAACTACGTTCGACCTGATTCCTCAAGAAGGATACGTAGGCGCCACACGGCTCGGTCATAATAAAACAAAAATCAAAAAAATCCCCCAAGCAACAAAACTGGGGCAGAAGTCATTGTTTTCGTTGGAAAGATAGTGTGGATTCCGAAAGTTGTAACAAGCTAACCGTTGAGGCTAAACCCCTTTCTTCGGCCTCACGCGCAGAAACCATATCAAGAACCAGAAAGACCTCTCGATCAGTATTTGAGAAGTGCCAAGTCATGTGAATGAAAGCCAAGAGTGACGTCCCGACCCTCGATTGAATTCAGGATGCACAAGCCGAAAGGGGATAACGCTCTAGAGGGAATCTCAGGGGTGATACCCCGCCGCAGGGAAAGAAAGCATAAATGAGAGAGTCTTAACGGTGAAAACCCTCGCGGGCACCTTAAGGCGAAGGAAGTCGAGAGAAGTAAAATGAGAGAGTCTTACGGTGAAAACCTTTACGGGCACCCTAAGGCGACGGGAGATAGAGAGAAACGAGAGAATCTCATTAGTGAAAACCCTTTGAAGGGCACTGTGAGGTGACAGGATGAGATGGTTACAAGATGTCTGCATGAGACAAGGTTGGGACATCCGTTTACCTCTAGCGGGACGCGGTATCAGAAAGTGATTGACATGAATAGACTGGGTAGTTTAATCTCAAAGGCACGGCATAACATTGGATCAGGCACACATTCAGATAAGTTTTCCTATTTTTGAGTTCAGAAAAGTTTTTCTCTTCTTTTGTCATTTGCGGTCAGTATTCTTTTCTTTTCTTTCATTTTTCGAAAATTGATTTTTTCAAAGCTTACTACCGAGTCTCCCAAAGCAGTATATTGAAAGTGAATAGGCATGGAACAAGGCAATGAGACAGAAGTCGTTATGATAGTGAGATTGGGAGGACAGGCTGAGTGGAAGGTTCGCAAGAATTATGGAGTATGATGGACACATGTGGCATGTCCGAAAGATGATTTCACGCAACAGATCACCGGCTAAAAAGAGTCGGAACAAACCAAAGAGTGGAATAAAAGGAAAAAATGAGAGGTCGTCCGTGTAAACAGCATCTTCCCAAACAAGCGTCAACGTCGTCCTCAAAGTTCGAGAAAGGCCAAGCAGCTGAAAGAGAATGGCTTCAACAAGAGTGGCACGACCACTCGCGGCATTTTGAAACTAACAATTTTTCTTTGATTTAAAGCAGGAAAAAGGGTCCGATGGCAGAAAAGCATACCGTCCAGAAGTTTATCACACTTGGGGCAGAAAATTTTCTCTTGTTGCGAAAATTTTCTGGAAAGCAAGACTCAGAGGATAAGTGTAGAAAGCAACACAAGACGGGGTGATCTTTGAGCCGGGTATCATCCCCAGCAGTTATTGGAAAAAGAAAAAATGGCTTCGAGATTCCCCCAGCAGTATTACATCCTATAATTTGATCAAGGAAACAAAAGCGTGAGTCCCGGAAGGGGTAGGGGAAGAAGGAAGAGAATGAGGGGTGAAGGAAACAAAGAATACTTCCTCAGCAGCATCACCCCCCAGCAGGCGGGTAAACAGTTCCAAAAATATCCCCAGCAGCCGGAAGAAAAGTAATACGACCGGGGGAAAGAAATTCCAAGACAGGATAATCCAGAAGAGAAGGTGGTCCGAGAGGTAATGCAGGAACAAGGATAGGGTACAAGAGGCAAAGGAGGGTAATCAAGATAGGATGAAAATCAGTGAGTAGTAGTTGAAGTCGGGGAGCCCGCCTGGAGAATGGAGTGGCGATTTAATTTTGAAGTTGTAGTTGAAGTCGGGAAGCCCGCCCGGAGAATGGAGTGGCGATTTAATTTTGAAGTTGTAGTTGAAGTCGGGGAGCCCGCCCGGAGAATGGAGTGGCGATTTAATTTTGAAGTTGTAGTTGAAGTCGGGGAGCCCGCCCGGAGAATGGAGTGGCGATTTAATTTTGAAGTTGTAATTGAAGTCGGGGAGCCCGCCCGGAGAATGGAGTGGCGATTTAATTTTGAAGTTGTAGTTGAAGTCGGGAAGCCCGCCTCTGGAGAATGGAGTGGCGATTTAATTGTGAAGTTGTAATTGGAGTCGGGGAGCCCGCCCGGAGAATGGAGTGGCGATTTAATTTTGAAGTTGTAATTGGAGTCGGGGAGCCCGCCCGGAGAATGGAGTGGCGATTTAATCTTGAAGTTGTAGTTGAAGTCGGGGAGCCCGCCCGGAGAATGGAGTGGCGATTTAATTTTGAGGTTGTAGTTGAAGTCAGGAAGCCCGCCTGGAGAATGGAGTGGCGATTTAATTTTGAAGTAGTAGTTGAAGTCAGGGAGCCCGCCCGGAGAATGGAGTGGCGATTTAATTTTGAAGTTGTAGTCAGGGAGCCCGCCTGGAGAATGGAGTGGCGATCTATTTTAATTTGGTAGAGGAAAGCGGTAGAATGTAACAGAAATCTCCGGCATGAATCCAAGTTCGTAAGAAGAGAAGGAGCCTCAGAAGGAGTGGCGATTTAATTTTGAAGTTGTAATTGGAGTCGGGGAGCCCGCCCGGAGAATGGAGTGGCGATTTAATCTTGAAGTTGTAGTTGAAGTCGGGGAGCCCGCCCGGAGAATGGAGTGGCGATTTAATTTTGAGGTTGTAGTTGAAGTCGGGGAGCCCGCCTGGAGAATGGAGTGGCGATTTAATTTTGAAGTAGTAGTTGAAGTCAGGGAGCCCGCCCGGAGAATGGAGTGGCGATTTAATTTTGAAGTTGTAATTGAAGTCAGGGAGCCCGCCTGGAGAATGGAGTGGCGATTTAATTTTGAAGTTGTAGTTGAAGTCGGGAAGCCCGCCTGGAGAATGGAGTGGCGATTTAATTTTGAAGTTGTAGTTGAAGTCAGGGAGCCCGCCCGGAGAATGGAGTGGCGATTTAATGTTGAAGTTGTAGTTGAAGTCAGGGAGCCCGCCCGGAGAATGGAGTGGCGATTTAATTTTGAGGTTGTAGTTGAAGTCGGGGAGCCCGCCCGGAGAATGGAGTGGCGATTTAATTTTGAAGTAGTAGCCGAAGTCGGGGAGCCCGCCCGGAGAATGGAGTGGCGATTTAATTTTGAGGTAGTAATTGAAGTCGGGGAGCCCGCCCGGAGAATGGAGTGGCGATTTAATTTTGAGGTAGTAGTTGAAGTCGGGGAGCCCGCCCGGAGAATGGAGTGGCGATTTAATTTTGAAGTAGTAGTTGAAGTCGGGGAGCCCGCCCGGAGAATGGAGTGGCGATCTGTTTTAATTTGGTAGAGGAAAGCGGTAGAATGTAACGAAATCTTCGGCATGAATCCAAGTTCGTAAGAAGAGACGAAGCATCGGAAGGAACGCCAAGTCGGACAAGATGGCAAGGAGCGCGACAAGATCAAGTTAAAAAGGATAGATAAGAACTTGTAGTACTCGTAACTTAGTCTAGCTTCTAGTTTTGTTGCTTAGCGCGGTGTAACAAGGAAATCAGCTAAGCGATGGTAACGAGCGAGTAACAGCGGCAACGGCGAGTAACGGCGAGATCGCAACGAGCATGGTAGTCCCAGCTACCGAACTTCCCGAACTACATTGACTCGATTCCCTTTTAGCCGGGGATATGTAGGAGACCTTTGAAGCAAGGTTCGGTCAAAACTTTTCCAAAATGCTTCATACGGAGTGTTCTAATGGGCAAAAATCGCTTATATCCGCTCATTTATCTTTGCACGAAAACTCTGCGTGTTTACGCGCAAAGAGGGGCAGCTGTGAGCACGTGATTTTTGCCTTACTTGAGAAGTACTCCCAGAAAATTCAAAAATAAAAATAGTTTGGTGTTGGGTATGATTTTTGTGATTTTGTGTTATTTTACCTTTTGTGTGCACGTTTATTTATTTAAATTAAAAATACAAAAAAATATATGCTAAGTTTCGCATTTTTAGTGTTTGATATCGAAGTCATGTGATTTACATTTTTAGGTGATATATAATTGTGTGGGATAATTGTATGCATATATATATATATATATACATGTACATATATATGTGTAGTAATGAGATCAAATTGGGCCATAGTTTAGTCCAGGAACACCAGGCCCAAACGAAGCCCAATCCGTCCAGCATCTGTCACTGGGGCATTCGATCTGGACCGTTGGATTTTATCATCCAACGGCCCAGATTAATCCTTTAATTCCAAACATACCCGTCCAGCCTGTGTAACGCTCGATCTGGACCGTTGGATCTTATAATCCAACGGCCCAGATTAATCCTTTAATTTCAACATACACTCAGGTTATGATTTAACCAAACGACGTCGTTTGGTTTAAGTGAGGGGATCCTGATCGTTGATCGTAAATGATCCAACGATCAGGATTCAATCTCATCTCTGGTATATATTCCTCATTCCATACCCCGCCCCCCTTTCAGACCCCCCCTGCTTCGTCCCTCAGAAGCTCTCAAAACCTAGTGTAACGCCGCCCTCCTCCGCCGTATTCCGCCTGCCGGAAATCGCCTCACGGCGGTTCCGGTAGGCCAATCAAACCCAAACCAACGCCAAAACCTTCCCCTTACCTCCCCCATCACGAACCCAGCCTCCACTAACCTCGAATCATGCCGGAGCTCCTCGAATCTTCATTTGAAGATTCGAGTCAAACTCGAACCTATGCCAAATCACCTCAAATTCACACCACAGTCTCCTCACACCTCCCCCACACCCCCAATGACATTGGTTTGCCTCGAATCTAACCAAAATGCAAAAGCCCCAAATCCGAGCCCAAGAACCCTAATTTTGAAGAAACTCAATTCAAGCCGGGTTAGCCGTAATTGAAGTCCAAGGGACTTTAGTCTAGGTGTTCTCAATCGAGAATATCTTGATTAAAGCCCGTTTGGCTTCAATAATTCCACATTCTGTTCAAAGCTTGGGTCGGCAGTTTTCTTTTGAGGTATTCACTCCTTCTTTGGTCGTTTTAATTCGATTTGTGTGAATATGTGTGTTTGTTTTATTCATTGTTTCAGTTTCTCATGCTTTTAATTTCTCATACCCGTTGGTCTGTTCTTCTCATTTGAGGCCTTTTATTTGGCCAATTCTCTCTGTTTTCAGTAGTTAAAACGAATCATAGGTTCAATGTGATTAATGTCGTCAACAATCCAATTCGTTTGTATAATTTGCCCTGGCCTGCCCGTATGCAAAGTGTGGGATTTGGTTACTGTTTGATTCAGATTAAAGGGAATTAGTTGTTTGTAGTTAACAGGTTAATTGTTTAATCACACACCCATACATGGGCTAGTGGAACCTGCACAGCAGGGTATCCCACTGAACACTGCCACCAGCCTTGTTGTTTAATGTTTGAGTCCATACCTTTGGACAGTAGTTAGTGGGGTTTGCAGGGAATTTGATGGGTCTGGCAGAGTTAGGAGTGGGCAGGTTAATAGTTAATTAGGGGCAGGTGTTCTGGAGGGACTTTTAGCTATAAATATAGCATCAAACTGCACCTATAGGGGGAGATGGATAGAGATTCATACAGATACTTGAGAGCATCTGGGAGAGCAAAAACAGTACTTGGAGAGCAAACATACATACAGACACTTGAGAGTATCTGGAGAGGAGATAAAACAGGGATAACAGGCAACACACTGAAAGAACTAGAGAAAAATAGGCAGTGATAACAGAGTATCCGGAGAGCAAAAACAAAACAGTCACATAGAGAGAAAGGCTACTGTTTCATAGGATTTGTGGTCACTGCTTCGATTGTTTGCTTCAGTGTTTGAGTTGTTTGGCCATTGTTGTTGCTGTGGTGTTCATTTGAGGCTGTTGGTCAGCAGTGTTGTTGCCCTGGTCGTTTGGTTGCTGCTGTTAGGCATTGGTTGTTGTTGTTGTGTCTTGGTTGTTGCTGTTGCATCTCAGTTGGGTAGCTTTTGGAGTTGTTTTTGGTTTATTGTTGATGCTCTTGGTCTGTTGGTTGCTGGCTGGTGTGTAGTTGTTGCTGCCTGGTCGGTTGGTTGTTGCTGTTGTTTCATTAGTTGGTTGCTGGCTGATCTGTAGTTGCTGCCTGGGTTGGTTTTTGTTGTTGTTTCATTAGTTTGTCACTGGCTGTTGGTCTAAGTGACTGCTGGTCCATTGGTTGTTACTGCTTGGTCAAATATTGTTGCTGGCTGGTCTATAGTTTGCTGCCTGGTTTGGTTGTTGCTGTGGTTTCATTATTTTGTTGCTGTGCTACTTAACTGTAATGGCCATTTGATGGTTGCCTGGCCATTATTGTTCCATTAGTCCATTAGTTGGTAAAGTTTGAAGAATTTGATCACTGTTGGGTTGTTGGGGTTATTAGCTGGTTCACCATTTGTTTTTGGTGTGGAGTTGTTGCTGTTACTGTTCCTGCTACTGTTGCGGCATTACCATTGCTCACTCTTCTTTGTTCTTTCACATTCCAGGTACACATCTCTTTTATTGTAATTCCCTGGTTCAAAAAGAATGAAGCCCGAAGTTTATGTTTGAAGTCTGTTGAATCATGTAGTCGTCCAAAGTCTATGCTTGATTACATTCTGTTACTGTCTAATTAAGTTTGTATTGCTAGTTTTGTTATGGAAAATGTAGCTAGACCAAAGATACACTACCATTAGATAAGCATGTAGACCTGGATTAGTCTTCGTATCCCTATTCAATCTTCCCTACTCATGTGTGTAATCTCCAAACCTGTTAAATGATAGACCTTATGTTACAAGCAAGATTAGCTAGGGAGTTGTTACTCAACGGAATGACATAATTAGATTAAAAAGAGTCGGGGGTGCATTTCATGTGACCCGACCCCAATTTCGGGCAAGAGTAAACAAAGCATGTTAAGAATCACAGGCGCATTTCATGTGATGTGATTCGTAGCAAGTTTTAAGTAATTTGGAATCAACTCTTAAGTAGGATACAGTGGGATGTAGTTCGCTTTAGATTGGAATCGAAGGTACGCCTCGCCCAATAGTTATACTAATCACATAGCCGTCATAAATATACCTGTAAATACTTAGATTTCGAGATGCGTCGTTTCTTAACGAATATTACGCCTTTCTCAACAGTGTAAATAAGTAGTCGATCCGGGTGCATATTTTAGTTTTACCTTTTTTTTTCTTTTAATACGGGTGTGCATTTCATGTGACCCAAATCCAAACCCCGAAATGTTGAATAAGAATATGTTGAGGATCCGGGTGTGCATTTCATGTGACCCAAATCCAAACCCCGAAATGTTGAATAAGAATATGTTGAGGATCCGGGTGCATTTCATGTGACGCGATTCGAAAGCATATTTTTAAGCAACTTTCTCTTTCGTAAATCACAACCAATAATAAAAGCGGTAAAGGGGTATTAACTTGCATTAAGTACATAATTGTTAAAAAAGCAGATAGATAAGCCAAACACGACAGTTGAGCGACCGTGCTAGAACCACGGAATTCGGGAATGCCTAATACCTTCTCCCGGGTTAATAGAATTCCTTATCCAGATTTCTGGTTCGCGGACTGTTAAATAGAGTCATTCTTTTCCTCGATTCGGGATGTAACCGGTGACTTGGGACACCATAAATCTCCCAAGTGGCGACTCCGAAATAATTAAAATGCATCCCATCTCGATTGTCCTTTAATTGGAAAAACTCTTTGCATCCTTGCGGGGGCGTAAAAAAGAGGTGTGACACTATCCAAACACTTTATCCATTGTTATCCCTTCGAGCCTTATTATATTTTCTTTCATATCACTCTTTTGGAATCGACAACAAAAATTGAGGATTGGGCGGATAAATCAAATGAAAAAAAAAGAAGAAAAAGAAAAGAAAAAGAAAAAAAAAAGAAAAGAAAAAAAAAAGAAAATCGGGAGAAGTCAAATCGCAACAAGGAAGCGATCTTATGATCCGAACTACGTTTGACTTGATCCCGAAAGGGTACGTAGGCAACCTCACTGAGGTTCAGTCACAATAAAGAAAAATCCAAAAAATCCCCCAAGAAGGAAACTGGGGCAGAAGTTATGTTTGTTGAAGGAATAAGGTTCCGAAAGTTGTAATCATTAACCCACGATAAAATATTTTTGAGCCTTTATATCCTTTTTCTATATCCCATCCAAAAGCCTACATTACGGTCCAAAGGAAGACCTTCCGATCAATCTTCAAGAAATGCCGAGTCAAGCGAACAAAGGTCAATCACATCAGGGGCAACACTCCAGTCCGAACAAAGAAGAATGAAGGACTCAAACCACCACGAGACTCCATGATGAGAGAAATCAAAATGAGAGAGTCTTATCGGTGAAAACCCTCATGGGCACCGTAAGGCGATGGTGAGTCGAGAGAAAGAAAGAGCAAATGATAGAGGCTTGATGGTGAAAACCCGATGGGCACTACAAGTCGACTAAGGATCAGATCAAGAAATGAAGTGTTGAAGACCGGTTTCACAGCAGAACTTTGCAACAAGAGTTGAACATCAACTTTGCTATACGGAGAAGGCCAAAAGTGCGTGTCAAGGTCGCTAGAGTCGATATTCAAAATCCGTTAGGTCATTCGTCTGTAGGTTTCTTGTTAGGAATTGTATTTTCCTTTCTCTTCATTCTTCACACTTTGTTTTACCCTCCTTCTTATCGAGTCAGTCAGGTCATAACAAGTACAGAAATGATTTCGAAATTTGCCACCAAGCTCTCCAATTGCACAAGATGAGATTTAGCCAACACGACAATTGTCGTAGGTCGGGGAATGACAAGGCCAGTGATTTAAGCCCACAAGAGCAACATGTGCAATGAAGATCATGCAAGACACAAGGGTCGGCAAGGTGCCAACTCAGGGAAAATATAGCAAATGGAAGTACGAGGTTCGAACAGAGAGGGGTATATCTTCTGACAAGAGAAAGACCAAAGGCTGTCAAGTGGAGTCATCAAAGGAATCAAGATCGAAGTTTGTGGGATCCGTCAAGAAAGGAACAATATACATACCTAAAGAGAGGTGGATTTTGAACAAAGAAGAAGTAAAAATGGATAGTCGGTGAATAGGCAAGGTACCCGAGTGGAAAGCAGCCGCCATCAAGGTTCAAGGCCACAACCAACCACCGCATTTAAACTAACATATTTTTCTTTGCTTTGAAACAGGGGCATAGATGTTATTGGACTGATAGAGCCAACAGTTTCCAATGGGCATAAGCTCATTTTGGTTGTGATGGGTTACTTTACCACATTGGGCCGAGGCAAAGGGCAAATTTGCACCAAATCGGCAGGGACCGTTCGTGGTATCACGGGTGTTGTCCAATGGAGCATTATATTTAACAGATGTTGAGGGAAAGTGCGTAGAGACTGCTATCAATTCAGATGCAGTCAAAAGATACTATGTATGATTCCTTTTCAAATATGTGTTTTGTATTTTGTTGTGATTTTGGAATCGAAATGACGAAGGCATTTTATTCTCTATCCAAACACCTTATCCATTGTTAACCCCTTCGAGCCTTAATGAATGAATTCTTTCATATCCCTCTCTCGGAATCACTCTAGTGCAATAAGATCGAAATTGCCAGAATAAAAAATGAAATGATGGAAAAATGAAAAAAAAATGAAAAATGAAAAAAAATGAAAAAAAAAATGAAAAAAAAAGATGAAAAAATGAAAAAAAAGAGAAAAAGACAAAAATCGGGAAAAAGTCAAAAAGAAATCCATCTAACTTATAAAGTTGGATGAACTACGTCTGACTTGATCTCGAAAGGGTACGTAGGCAGCCTCTTTGAGGTTCAGTCACAATAAAGAAAAAATCCAAAAAATTCCCCACATATTGAAACTGGGGCAGAAGTTATGTTTAATAATTCCGAGAGTTGTAAATATTTTTTAACCCTCGTTGAAATTTTGAGCCTTTATATCTTTCTTTCTTAACCCACCCGAAAGCCACGTTACAGTCCAAAGAAAGACCTTCTGATCAATTTTGAAATGATAACAAATACGACGAAGGAGGAGCGAAGCATCGGATAATACCCGTGGTACAGAAAACAAAATACAAAAAGGAAAAATGGAAAAAATAATAAAAATGAGAGAGTCTCATCGGTGAAAACCTTAGCCGGCACTGTGAGACGATTGTGAGGTTGAGAGAAATAAAATGAGAGAGTCTCATCAGTAAAAACCTTAATCGGCGCTGTGAGATGATTGTGAGGTTGAGAGAATAAATGAGAGAGTCTTATTGGTGAAAACCTTTCGAGGCACCGTAAGGCGATCGTGAGGACTATCAGAAAAGAGAAAAGCAACAAAAAAGAGTATCGGTTTTGGGTCAAAGGCAATCCAGAGTCAGAATAATGATTGGAACGAACTGGGTCAGAGTTTAAATACATGGCATGGTCAGCGGAATCAGCCAGCAAATACCCAGATAAGTTCTGTCATCTCTCCAAAATACCCTTACCTTTCTTTCATTTTTCTGCATTTCATTGTTTACCTTTTTGAGAGCTAACTACCAGCTCCTGATAACGGAAGTTGAAATAACACTGGATCGGAAAGGATGGAAGATTGGGGAAAGAAATAAAGAATCTTGGCAAACATGGCCAAAGGAAAAGAAAACAAAACAAAAATGGAGAAATGAGAAAAATACAAAAAAAGAGTCTGCAAGGGACGAGAAGTCAAAAGCCATGCAACATGAGAAAGCAAAAACAAAGGAAGCAATAAGAAGTGGGGACGGCAGATGCCAGTTGCCAGCAGCTTATATCTAATAAATTTTGTTTCATGCACGAACAAATTGTCACTAATCACTTTAAAGTGAATGTGACCAATGTGGAAAATTTAAAATACCAAAAAGAGAAAGTCTGCCGAATAAGTGGAGAAATTCACGGGCAAGAGATAAGTTGGTAAAAGAAAATACCAAAAAGAGGAGGTAACATATTTTTAAAATCCACCTTCAAATACGGGAATATTTTCTGCATCGCATTGCACGTTTAATTTCCGTTAGGCGTCCACCTTCAAATACGGGAATATTTTCTGCATCGCATTGCACGTTTAATTTCCGTTAGGCGTCCACCTTCAAATTCGGGAATACTTTTTGCATCGCATTGCACATTTAAATTTCTGTTAGGCGCCCACCTTCAAATACGGGAATATTTTCTGCATCACATTGCACGTTTAAATTCTGTTAGGCGCCCACCTTCTAATACGGGAATATTTTCTGCATCGCATTGCACATTTAAATTCCGTTAGGCGCCCACCTTCAAATACGGGAATATTTTCTGCATTCGCATTGCACGTTTAAATTCTGTTAGGCGCCCACCTTCAAATACGGGAATATTTTCTGCATTTGCATTGCACGTTTAAATTCCGTTAGGCGCCCACCTTCAAATACGGGAATATTTTCTGCATTTGCATTGCACGTTTAAATTCCGTTAGGCGCCCACCTTCAAATACGGGAATATTTTCTGCATTTGCATTGCACGTTTAAATTCCTGTTAGGCGCCCACCTTCAAATACGGGAATATTTTCTGCATTCGCATTGCACGTTTAAATTCTGTTAGGCGCCCACCTTCAAATACAGGAATATTTTTCTGCATCCGCATTGCACGTTTAAATTTATGTTAGGCGCCCACCTTCAAATACGGGAATATTTTCTGCATTCGCATTGCACGTTTTTCTGTTAGGCGCCCACCTTCAAATACGGGAATATTTTCTGCATTCGCATTGCACGTTTAATTTCCGTTAGGCGCCCACCTTCAAATACGGGAATATTTTCTGCATTCGCATTGCACGTTTAAATTTCGTTAGGCGCCCACCTTCAAATACGGGAATATTTTCCGCATTCGCATTGCACGTTTAATTTCCGTTAGGCGCCCACCTTCAAATACGGGAATATTTTCTCTGCATTCGCATTGCACGTTTAAATTCCGTTAGGCGCCCACCTTCAAATACGGGAATATTTTCCGCATTCGCATTGCACGTTTAAATTCGTTAGGCGCCCACCTTCAAATACGGGAATATTTTCTCGCATTCGCATTGCATTCGCATTGCACGTTAGGCGCCCACCTTCAAATACGGGAATATTTTCTGCATTCGCATTGCACGTTTAAATTCCGTTAGGCGCCCACCTTCAAATACGGGAATATTTTCTGCATCGCATTGCACGTTTAAATTCTGTTAGGCGCCCACCTTCAAATACGGGAATATTTTTCTGCATCCGCATTGCACGTTTAAATTTTTGTTAGGCGCCCACCTTCAAATACGGGAATATTTTCTGCATTCGCATTGCACGTTTAAATTTCTGTTAGGCGCCCACCTTCAAATACGGGAATATTTTCTGCATCATCATGGTTTATATATTTAAAAGCCCACACTGGGGCAGAAAAAGAAAAAAAAAGAGGTAGTTTGTTGTTTTGTTTTGAGCGGGTTCAGCTCGAGATCAAGAAAAAAAAAACAAGAAAATCAACAAAAAAGAGAGTCATCAAGAAAAAACAAGAAAATCAACAAAAAAGGAAGATTCTGCATCACCGGAAAGGGAAGAAGAGCAAAAGCTAGATTAGGAACAATTGTAATTGTAGGATCATAGCTTAGAATAGCTTCTTCATTTTACATTTTACCCCCCCGGTGTAATAAGGAGTAAGTCAGCAGGTCTCAACAGTGTCAATGCAACAGTGAGTCTGGTAGTTTCAGCTACCAAAATTTTCCGAACTACATTGACCTGATTCCCTTTTAGCCAGGGATATGTAGGAAACCTTTTGAAGCAAAGGTTCGGTCAAAATTTTGAAAAAAAAAAAATGCTTCTCCCGGAGTGCTCAAACGGGCAAAAATCGCTCGTATCCGCTCACTTGTCTTTGCACAGAAACTCTTCGTGTTTACGCGCAAAGAGGGGCAGCTGTGAGCACGTGATTTTTGCCCTATATGAGAATTACTCCCAAAACTTCAAAATAAAAGAGTTTTGTGTTGTTTGCAATATTTGTGAATTTTTCTTGAATTGTTTGCATTTATCTGTGCATATTTTTGTTTAAATAAATAAAATATAAAAATATATTGTATTTATATAAAATTAAAGTTTATAAGTAATAATAATTAAGTTTATTTTATAAAATCACAAAAATATGTATTTTTGCATTTTTAGCCTTTAATGTCCAAATTGTGTGATTGTATTTTAATTACCATTTAAAATTAGGTGACAATTATTATTATGAGATTAGTATTTCAAGATAATTTTAGTTTTTATAAATTAATCTTAGTATTTTGGGCTTTATTAATTAGGAAGTTGAATAATGGAGAAGAACAAAATGGAAAAAAATTGGATTGGGCCATCTTGCAAATTAAGTTACAAGCCCAATCCTAAGAACCCTTACCCAACCCAAAACTCCTTGGCCCAAGAAGAAAATTTCAGATTTTTTTTAGCAAAAAATAATCATAATTACATGACATAAAGTAGTGGGGGGCAAGGAAATCAAGGAAGAAAACAAGGAGAGGAAAACATGGATTAGTGGGTTTCCTTTAAATTAAAAAAATATTTTCTTTTTAATAAAAAATCTGAAAATTTTCGAAATTCTTGCCTATAAATAGAAGAGAGGATTTATGAAAAAAAGAGGGGAAAAAAGGAGAGGAAAAATCGGAAGAGAAGAAAAAATAAAAAAATTCCCTGCTGTAGTATACACTCGATATACACTCTGGATACAGAAGTATACACCGAAAAAATGCAATTTTTGAGAGTTTCTTTTGAGAAGTGAAAAGAGTTCAAAGCTAGAAAGCCAAAACAAAGAGAAAATCTGGAAAATATTTTTCTTTTCTATTTTTTACTGGTTTGTTTTTGTTTTTCTCCGTATTGCTGGGATTTTCGGGATTGAGGTGTTGAAGCTACTGCTGGTTGTTACTGTTGTTGTTGCTGTATTTTTACCGCCTTGTTGATTTGCCATTTTCCCATTCCTTTCAAAACCAGGTACATATCTCTTTCACTTGAAGCTGTAATGGTGAATTGTTGAAATAAAAAATGAAGATCTGGATCCGATTATTTGCTGTCCCGTAGTTTATGTTTAGTGTTGTTAGTTTAGATTTGTAATTTATCTATTGAAGTATTTTGTAGTAGCTGAAAAACGAAAAACAAAAACATTGTAATAACTAGTAGTATAATAGCAATAGTGTATCACATAGCTTAATTAGGTAATAGATCTTAAAACATGGGTTAGTTAATAATAATTTCAAAAGATCGGTTGGTTACTTACTCACAATAGATTCATAAGTCTTAATCACATATCAGATGTCATTTACACATAGATAAGCTTAAAAATAGGAAATGTTAGATTAGATAGTGCTTTAATCATGTTTTAGGTTAATAATCCGGTGATAAAACAAGCCATATTGAAATCAATAGCATAATTATAAATAGGTCTCTGAGTTATTTATTTACGGATATTGACACAATTTAATTAGAACCATCTTTGTAATGTAAAAATGCCTAGTACATAACGAAACTGGTAATGTATATATTCGTGAGTAGTTAATCAGTTAATTCGGATCCATAGTTAATTAGTTTAATCATTCTTTAAGTCCATTATGTAATCCGTCGCTTTCTCAAATTAGGTATTAACTGGTATTAACTTCAAAACGCTAGTGTAAGAGGAAGAAGTAGTTTGTTAGTTCTGATTTATGGTAATAAATAATTAATTTGTAGCTAATGTATGATATTGATTTCCTTCACTCGAATAAATAAAAGTGCTTTCCATTTCAAATATGTATCTTTGTTCTGTTGCTTCAATTGTTTCTAATTTTATTTAGTTTGGGCCCAAGGCGTGTTATGGGCCTGAATCTCTGTATAATGCCAACTGGGCTGGCGATAGAATGCCCGAATCAGGTCTGGTTCTTTAAGAACCTGGACCTGTTTTTAATGTAGTAAATCCTTATTCTGGAAATCCAGTCCCCATTGAATAACAAAATTACGGGCCTGGAATGTTTAAATATTAGAAATCGATTAAGGAAAAAACAGATGTAGAAAACATAGCCAAATACTAGTATTGAATCCTTTAATGAAAATTGGGATGAGCCTCGCCCGAATAACAAACACCGGGGCCCCCATTTAGTAATAAGATAACATAATAGAACCGGAGAGGCTAATAGCAAATTCCATAGCCTCTCCCCAAAGTTAAAAACCGATAGACGTTATTTAGGGCACGATGTTAATGTACTTTCCATTGAACGAGTGTGCACTTGGTGCGACTCAAATCCAAATATCGGCAAAGCTGAAATACACCGAAAGTCATAGGCGTACTGGTTGCGGTATGACTCGAGGCGTGTTTTCGCGATGCCGCAAATTCTTTAAAATAATACCTAATGTAAAAAGCACTATATGTTGTTTAAAATCTATAATTGAGTCAAACAAGAGTCGAGAACGACAATTGAGCGACCGTGCTAAAACCACGGAACCCGGGAATGCCTAACACCTTCTCCCGGGTTAACGAGTTCCTTATCCGGATCTTTGCTTCGCAGACATTTTTAAGAGTCAAAATTCCTCGGATTCGGGATTAACCGGTGACTTGGGACACCATTATCATTCCCAAGTGGCGACTCTGATTAAATCTCAATAAAATCCCGAACCGATTGTCCTTTAATTGGAAAAACTCCTTCCCTTACGTTATTTTATCCGTTTCGGATATTTGAGCGTCGGGGTATACCCTACGAGCGTATTTACATTTATGCTTATGTGGGGTAGTAAAAAGGGAGGTGTGACAGTGTGCATGTCATGTGTATAATTTAATTGTTAAAAGTGGCCTAGATTTATTTTCAACAGAGATTAGTCTTGTTAGAAGAGCAATTGGTGTAATTCAAGGAAATAATAGACATTCTAGAATAAGGGAATTTAAAGATAAGTGTGTCCAACATAACCTTCAACCCCGATTCATGCCAGAAGAAATAGTTACTAGATGGAACTATACATATTTATTTTTAAAAGTTTGCTATAAATATAGATATCCAATAACTGAAGTTGCTAATGTACATTGTACGAATCCAAGTCGTATGTTAACAACTGATACTTGGGCGGTCATTAATGATGTTGTTAAATTTTTACATAAATTTTATACTCCTACTGTTGAGTTTTCTGGATCTTATTACCCTACTATTGCTATGGGTTTAGTACATATAGCGGAAATTTCTTTTCTACTCTTTGAATTTAAGAAAAAAGAAAAATATACGACTGCTGTGACAAATATGCAAGACAAATTCAAAAAATATTTCTTTCCAATTCCTCCGATTTACTTAATTGGTGCAGTTTTAAATCCTTCAATTAAAATGTCCGATTGTCATCAATTAATGAATGCTTTATATACTTATATGGAGATTGGGGAAACTGAAACCCCAAATTTATATACTTCTATGAACAGTTTAAATGATTATTTACAGCAATTTATATAATTATTATGCAAATGTAATTGATATAGACGCAGGTAATGTTAATAATTCTATTATGCAATGTAGCACTTCTGCTACATTGACTGAAGATGAAGGATTAGATGAAAGTTTTAATATTTTTTCTACTTTTTCTAACACTCAAACAAGTTGCAGGAACATTGATGAACTTCAATTCTACTTGCAGAAACAAAATGAGCCTCGCACAAAGGATTTTTCACCGTTGGGGTGGTGGCATGAAAATGGAAAGCAATTTCTTGTTCTCTACGCAATGGCTAGGGACGTGATGAATGTGCCAATGTCAACTGTTGCATCCGAGAGTGCATTTAGCCAAGCAAGACAACAACTTGGAGATACGCGTCACTCATTGGGAAGCAATGCTTTGGAAGTTTTAGTATGTATGAGAGATTGGATTAGATCGGAAAGAAGAAATCAAGGACATGAAGATGTTGATCGCCCAGAAGACGAGGAACTTGGAGATATATTAACAAGTGGTCACCCATCCGAATTAAATACTCGAGAAGAAGGCCAATCAGTTCATATTGATTATGACGAACTTAGCAGGGCAATGCAAAATATTTGAATTTACTTATTGTTATTTGTTCAAGTATTAAAAGATGTAAACATTCAATTTGTAAGTTTCAAATTTGAGTTATGAAATATGAAATAAAAGAAGCACTTGCAATTTGCAGCAAGTGCAATTTTTATCATATTCCTTCTATTCTTTAATTTATATTTTAAAGTAATACAAATTCTTAATAAAACTTAAATTGAAACTTTAAATTTGAAATTCAAAGTTAAAGTGTTAAATTGAAACTTTAACATTTTAATTTTGAAATTCAAACTTAAAATCTTAAATTGAAACTTTAACAATTTAATTTTGAAATTCAAACTTCAATGTTTCAAACTTAAATCCTTAAATTGAAACTTTAATTTTGAAAATCAAACCTAAAGTGTTAAATTGAAACTTTTATTTAGAAATTCAAACTTAAAGTCTTAAATTGAAACGTCAATTTTTATATTCAAAGTTTCAAAGTTCAAACTTAAAGTCTTAAATTGAAACTTCAATTTTTAAATTATAACTTAAACTCTTAAATTGAAACTTTATAAGTCTAACTTAATTTTGAAATACAAACTTAAAGTCTTACATTGAAACTTTATAAGTGCAAGTTTTTCTCATTTACTTTGTGTTCTTTAAATTAATACAAAGTTACAAACTATTAAAATAAATTATAATAGTTATACGAATTTACAAAAAAATTAAAAAAACGTAAAACCCGGCCCGGCCCGGCCCCTTTAACCCGTAACCCGTACGGGTCAATTTTTACCCGAAAATACCCCAACCCGTTAAGCCCGATATGAAGGAGACCGAAACCGGCCCGGTAAGGAACCCGTACGGGTTCAAAAAAATTGGACCCGGCCCGGCCCGGCTCACCCGTTAGACACCTCTAGTTAGAATTAAGGTAAGCTACCATCAAAGGTTGTGATAATGGGATAATATTCTTTTATCCTTAGTCCAAGGGTTTTAAGCTCGAGCTCAAGTATAAGTATTCTTTATTACAAAACACAACTTTATTCCAACGTAAGATTTTTTGACATAAATATAAATTAGTCGAGCTTCAAAATAGATAAATAGAAAAAGGAAAAGTAAGCGAGGCCGTGGCACCTAGGGGATGAAGAGGCGAAAACAGTATATTTGATTGAAGAGATAAATTTTGTTCTCTCAAAATCACACCAAAACTACTGACTTTTCTAAATTATTTACATTTAATTTGCGGTAACTATATTTTGCTTTTCCGCTTGTCATAAGCTATAAACGTTTCTCTGGTGTAATATGTAACCTTTGCATTTTCACTATCACTGGTTTCTCCGAAAATTGTTGTGATGACCCAAAAGGTCATTTTTTATTTTAGAACCCAATTCGGAGTTTCGAGGTCTTCAAAAACTTCATTTCCTTCTCCTCGAATTGCATGTGAAGTTCGGACGCGTTTCCGAAAGCTTTTATGTAAATTTGAGAAAATATTAAGTTTTGCCTTTAAAATTAATTTAAGTTGACTTTGGTCAACATCTTGAGTAAACGGACCTGGAACCATACATATAGTAAAATATGGGACTTGGGTGTATGCCCAGAATTTATTTTCGAGGTCCCTAGCTCGAGAAATAATTTTTTAAAGAAAATTATTAAATTGGGAATAATGATTTTTAAGAAATTGAATAATGTTCGAACTTGTTGGTATCGGGACCGTATTTTGGTTCCGGAGCGGTACATGTCAGCTATAATATTTATGCCTTATCTGTAAAATTTGGTGAGAAACGGGACTCATCGGACATGATTCGGACATCCAGTTGTGAAAATATGAATTTCGAGTGTTCTTAAGAATTTCATGTGTTTTGGTGTTAAATTCGTGATTTTAGAAGTTATTTTGGCGATTTGATCGCATGAGCAAATTCGTATGATTTTTTAAACTTGTGTGCATAATTGGTTTGGAGCCCCGAGGGCTCGAGTGAGTTCGAATAGGCTACAAGATGTTTTGGACTTAAGAAATATGTTGTGTTGCTGTTTTTGGTATGACTGATGCTTTGTGCTTCGCGTTTGCGAAGCAATTCTCTCGAACGCGAAATACAAGTTGGGATGGGGAAGGGTTTCTTCTATGCGAACGCGAGGCCTTGGTTGCGAACGTGGAGTATTGAGGGTCTAGCCCTTTGCAAACGCGGCCGACCCTGCGCGAATACGTAGTGTATTGGAGGTGGGCTGGGAAATCATCGAGTTGCTCTTTGCGAATACGGTCTTAGGCCCACGAACGCTATGGTCAGAGGGGGATAGATCAATGCAAGCGCGAAGGCCCTTCTTGCAGCAACGCATCGCGAACGAGAAGAAGACATGTCCCGTGTTTTAAACACAAAATAAAAAAGGGGAATTGGCCATTCTTTCATATCAAAACCAAGAAAGCTTAGAGGCAATTTTCAAGAGACAAGTTCTTCCCCAAAGTGTTGATAAATGATTCTAAACTACATTCTTCCAATTACCCATTGTTTTTATCAATTTTCAATTTAAAATATAGGGTTTCCATGGTAGAAATTGCGGGTTTGGGTAGAATTAGGGATTTTTTTGTATAATTTGGATTTAGACCTTGATTTGGGGTCGGATCCCGAAACTAATTATATATTTGGGCTCGTGGCTGAATGAGTTTTGGTCCGAACCTTGAGTTTTGGCCAAGCAGGTTCGGGGTCAATTTTTTGACTATTTGGAAAATTATTGGGAAACTTGTAATTATGTATTGAAATTGATTTCATTAGTGATAATTGATATTATTAAGTTAATTATGATTAGATACGAGTGGATTGAAAGTGGATACTATGGGAAAAACGATGATTGGGGCTTGAGTTCGGACGTGGAATCGAGGTAAGTTTTGTGGCTAACCTTAGCTTGATGGATTAGGTGGTGTTCCCTTATTTGCTACGTGTTTAGTTGTTGAGTGCAACGTATCTATACGTTGTTGTCAGGTCATAGCATGCGAGTGGGTTGTATACTTGTGATTGATGTGTTTCTTTATACGTACCGTTCATGCCTAAACTGATTATTCTCCATATTAAATAAGTCTTATTATGTATTCCCCGGTATTGGATATTAGTTGACTATTGACTCAAGTTGAGATTTATATTGTGAAGTTAAATGATGAAACGGGGTTATTTATTGATGATTCTCTTGTTGGATTGTTATTTTTTCTGTTGTTTGGGTGAGGAAATGTATAAAGCACGAAGGATGATGCCGTGTAATATTTTGTGAGTGAGTGATAAAGCACGAAGGGTGGTGTCGTGCCTTATTCTGTGGGTGTTAATCTAAGATGGGTGATACCGTGTCGTATTCTGATATTGATAATGCACGAAGGGTGATGTCGTGCCATGTTATGAAAGAGTTAAAGCACTAAGGGTGATGCCGTGCCATTTCTATTGTTTCTTATGGTAAGGACGAGAGTAAAAGCACGAAGGGTGATGGCCTGCGTATGTTGCTATGTCATTATTTCGGTTGGTTCAAAGCATGATATTTACTATTTATAGGGAGATGGTGACTTTGCCACCAAGTATCTCTCTAAATATAGATATTTACTATAAATAGAATTTTATTTATAACACTTCCCCTGAATGTCTATTCAACATATAATGTGCCTCGTTAAAACCTTAACTAAAATAAAATCCAATGGGAAAATTTTTTTTAGAGAAAAGACTATACATATTTAGAAATGCGCCTATTGGTTGCCTCATTAAAAACCTTGCAAGGAAAACCCAGTGGGACAAAACCTTGTAAGGAAAAAAGAGTGCAACGCGCATTAACTCGCCCTGAAGAGAGTATTAATTCGCATCCTTGAGCATTTGCATTCCAATCTTGTGCACCTGTCACACCTCCTTTTTTACGTACCCACCCCGAGGGGTAAAGGTGCAAGGGAGTTTTTCCAATTTAAGTGTCATTATTCGAATTGGGATTATATATTTATTTTTAGAGTCGCCACTTGGGATAGGATTGGCTTTTGGTGTCCCAAGTTACCGGTTTAATTTAAATCCTAAATCGAGGAAAATATTCGACTTTCCAAATGAAGTCTGCGAACCAAATATTCTAAGTAAGGAATTCTGTTGACCCGAGGAAAGGTGTTAGGCACCCCCGAATTCCGTGGTTCTAGCACGGTCGCTTGAACTGTTGTAAATGGCTGAATATCTAATTTTCATACATGTTATAACTTATGGTGTAATTTTAAAGATTATTTATCGCTTTATTATTTTTTACGAGGATTGCGGCGTCGTGAAAGTACATTTTGAACCACGTCACATCAATATACCCGTGGCTATCGACATATTTCGACTCCGTCGAAATTTGATTTTGGGTCACATAAATGCGTGCCTGAGTTTAGGAAGATAAATTATTAAAAGAACTCAACTAAAACAACTACGCATTTGCAACTTTACGAGGGCCATGAAAATTCAGCTAATGGCACACCTCGATTCTAAATATTTAAAATTAATTATCCGAGGGCCGTGGGTTATCTATTTTTGCACTACGACACACCTCGATTCTAATATTAAAGGGAGTTCGGGCTAAGGTTTTGAGGACCATAAACTATAGGTGTTATTTAATATGGCATACATCAACTAATTAATGGCCTAGTTAAAAGATTGAGAGACTATAGGAGATTTCCAATTTATTTTAAAAGCAAATGTCTAAGCCTACCCATTTTGCTAGTTCCCTTTATCACGTCAATCCCATGGTCATTTTGATTCAAGCTTAACTAGTGAAATAATGATTCAATCTCTTTCTTTTAACAAGATTCAGCTCCAGCTACAAAGCTCTAATATTTAAAATGAGAGAGTAATAAAGCAAACATGGCTGAACAATATCAGAACATATTTCCAAAATAGTTGAATGATTATATCCTATATCACATATATCTTAAAGTGAACAAATAATTTCTTTTGATTAACAATCTGAGTGACTAAAATAACTACGAGACAGATAACAATTAGATCTACTGTATGAATTTCATATTTCGCTTTTGAAACAATTCAAGTCACACTTTACTAAACAATGGGTCTATTATGCTTTAAAACGATTTCACCAAATAAAGAATTTGATAGTTAATTCATCAAGATTAATTCCAATATAATTCTATCACGTTAATTCTCAAAATTCCACAATTTGCATTAAACTAATTCTATAACAACTCAAGTGACATTTGCTCAAATAGACAAAAAAACGGATCCTACCAGTGAGACGAATGAGCCAATAACTTTACGATGCCAATCCAATCAATTGTCTCATCTTTAGATTGATTAACAAACAATAATTGAGTAATGATAATTCATACAAAATGACCCATGAACATGATGGCATCAATGGCCAAAATAATACTGATTAACCTATGCCTCAAATCAACAAACAGATCCAAAGAGAATCACTTGACAAACCTATGGCATTTTTAAACAGAACGAAAGCAATACAAAAAAAGAACAACCTCATTATACAACTAACTCTCACACATGAAGAGCTTGATTAAATCATTCAGAGACAAATAATGTAGAGCCAGCAGTAGGACCAAAATTCTAACAGCGAAGAGAAATATGATTGTCGATAGATATAATAGTGTGTACCTGAGATTTAACCAGAGAAAACGAAAGAAGAGAAGGTCAGTAGCAGCTCCAAACAAAGCAAACAACAACAACAGTCAACTAAAGCAACTTAGTGACACAAAATCCACAGCTTATTAGCAAGACTGAAGTTTCCGGGATGAATTAAAACAACAGGGAGCTCCAGAACAAACAGACAACAATTTCGGAAGACTTGAGAGCAAATGTAATAGTGTTACAAGAACTCGAGTTGCTTAAGATTGAACAACTCTCAAACATGAGTAAAACTCTCCATTTTTCTTTGTTTTAGAAGGTTGATTCTTTTTCTTTTATTCTGAAACCTTCCTTCTTACATCCCTATAACTAAAAAAACTTTCCAGCTTGTTTCTAATTATTTTAAAACTGACCAGCCCCACATTCCCTACTTTCCAGCCCATTTTTGCTTTTTGACTGAGATTTTTCCTTTTATAATTACCTTTTCCCCAAACTTACTTTCCTAAAAGTCTTTTAACTAGAGTGAATCCACTAGTAATCCCCTTTTCTATTAAAATTTTAACATTTTCAGCCTTATATTCCTTTACTAAGTGAAACACTTTAACCTTTTATCATCAGTCTACTGTTTTTGATTTTCAATTAAGTAAAATTATTTTGCTAGACTTTTATTAAAATATTTAAAGGTTCAGTAGCCCGCTGAACATTCAACTGGAAGGCCATTCGAAATAGAAAAATGTACTTTAACTAAATATATTTTCAGACCTTAACTCCCAAACTACCCTCCTAATACTTATGGAATGATGAACCAGAGGTCCCAATAGGGGTGGGGAATCAACCTCCAGGTAAATATCCTAAAACAAGATGATCTCCAAGGTTTTTAACTGCAACTATAACCAATTCAGACCTAATGATTTTCACACAACTAATTCAAGTAGAAATATTCAAACAACATATTCGTTTCAATCAAAGATTACCACAGGACAAACATGTGAATCCAATGTTCTGACAAAACAAAGAGTAAACTAATTAATCGATGAAACACTGCTGAATCGATTATATAGCTCATAACACCCAAACAAACAAACAGAAGAAAATTTTGACCAAACAAAATGTCTCGGAGAGGAAGAATGAGTAATGAACAGGGCAATATTACAAACAAAACTTTAAACAAAGAAACAAATCAGAAAATTTTAAGGAGGTTAACAAACTTCAGGCAGAACAAATTAAATTAATTCCGATGCGTCTAAAATAAATCAAACTAATTCTAAATTTGAGCCGTATCAACGAACGTAGTTTGTCACACTGTAATTAAGCGAAAAACAACAGAAATCGATGAAAGATAAACAAAAAATCTACTGAAGACAGACATAATCGAAAGGAAACCAGAAATAATAAAAATCAACAAAGCGAATTAACACACAAAACATATAGAACAAGATGAGGCAGAAGGAAAGGAATCCGTACCTCAGGCGCTTAAAAAACAAGGCTGACTCGGGCTTGCTTAATTTGGATTCGACCACTTTGAAGTCTAGCAGACTCTAAACGAAGTGTTCTAAATTGAGAACACCTTGATTAGGGTCTAATAGTATTCAATTCCTCTCTTGACTTGGCGGAACCCCAAGGCTTTGAATTCTAGGGTTCGCGCATGCCGATTTGGGGCTCAACGGAACTAGATTTGAGGGCAAACAGTGATGTCTTAGTGGTGAGGGATGTCCAGGGGTGCCGTGGTATGAGTTTGGTGGCGATTGGCTGACTAAGTTTCTTGGTTAGATTCTTCGATCTAAAATTCGAGCCGGCCGGGATGATTTGAGAGGCTAGGGGTAGGGATTCGTGTTAAGGGTGGTATGGAGGTCTAATGGTGTTAGTATGGTGGTCATCGGCGTCGTTACCGATGGTTTTTCAGGCGAAAAAAAAGACGAGGCGGCTAGGGTATACATTCATCTTTGAGAGAGACGAAAGGGGACATTTGAGATGAAGTGAATACAGGGTTTGGGGGGTGGGAAATTTTGGTAGGGTGAAATGAATCAATTAATTCCGTTGGATCAAATGATCTCAACGGTTCCGATTAATTGATGAAGGTAAAATGGGGGCGTTTTGGTCAAGTGGGGTTGGGTCCGATGGGTTAACGGGTCAGGGGTCATTTGGACCGGGTGAAGTGTGTATTTTGGGCCTGGAATTTGGTCAAAAAATAAGGTGGCCCAATCCGAATTAGTTCTTCCCTTTTTTTTCAACTTTTCCTTTTAATTCCTAATTCAAACAAAATTCCTAAGTAAAAATGTAAAATCCAAAATTAAACATTAATAATCTTGACTTGATTTATACTAAAAATCAAACTTAATAAATACCCATTTTATTTTAAATAAAATCAATCACACATAATTAAATATAAAATCACACAATTTTGACATTAAGCACTCAAAAAACACACAATGCATTATTTTTTTACGATTTTCAATTTCTTGTAAATAAAACTTAATTTCTCCTATATAAATCTAAATGTAAATGCAACATATTATTTTTTATATATTTATTTCTTTTTTTTGTTGTATTTTATATTAGTTTCAACAAATAACACGCACAAGGAACGACAAACAAATATGAAAAATAACCTGAAGGTCCACAAAAATCACACACAACACAAATAATAAAAAAATATTTTATTTTCATTTTTGGGAGTAATCCCCTATAGTGCAAAAATCACTTGCTCAAAGCACCATCTTCAAAAGATCTTTGGTAGAGATTTGATGAACAAATCAACCATATTAACTTGAATGAATATGTTGAACCTTGAAATCATCATTATTGATAAATATATAAGGTCTTCATAAATATCGTGGAACGGTTCTTCAATATCTCTATAGAGGTATTCTCGCTATCACATTATCATGCTTATAGTTATAGCAAAATACATTTGTGCATAAATTGCACTAAGAATGTGGTACTCCAAGATCAAGAATTGTATATGCTTCAAGCAATTTAAATCCTTCAGGGATTGTCATATAAGTCATATAATAGACTTTAGATGCATATCAAGTTTTCATGTCATGCTAGACATATAAGATATTGAAAACTGATTGCACATATCATTGACATTATACTTTAAGTATTTGAACTACATGTTCAAAATTGCATGTCTTTCATATGAAACCAATTATACTTGAGTTGTTTCTCTGGATTTAAGATTCTTACATTTATTTAGCGCTACAATCAATGTCGTCGACAAACATTTTAATCGATTCCAACCTCTTTGTTTTCATATGGACATAACCTAGAGATATCTTCATTCATATATTCAGGTACCCGAGGATCACTTGCCTCCTTTATTATAATCATTTTGATCATTTGCTCATCTTCTTTATCAAGAAATTTATTTGAAACCGATCTGTCTATACGCTTTAAGCGTACCATAGACTTTGTCCTTTAAGGACTTATTATAATATGAGCATTTGCAGTGAGAATATAGTTACTTTCTTTGGGTCAGCAAATGCGTCTGGCATGCTTTGCAATATATTGCAAATGAATTATCCTTTTATGAACTTCATGTTCATATTATCTTATTGAGGATCTAGATGTAAAAACGATAATTCATTCATTGTAACTTTTCTCAAATGTTTTTCATGTCTCCCCCTCATGTTAGAAAAACTAACTTGTTTTCTCAACTTTAAGAACCCATCTTTGTGCGTTATGGTGTTAATCAAAATATACACCGCACATCAATAATAATAAGATGAAATTATTTGGATCCTGACCCTGAAACACTGTGAGGGGAGAAAATAATATACTTTCGTATATATATATATATATATATATATATATATTAAGTGAAGGCACTCAATAAATGATTTTGCTAAACCAACTGTGATGTAAACCAACTTATCAAGAAGAACTAGAATAAAAAAAATTGAAAATCATGCTCTCTATTAAATTATTGAGCAAGTTACCTCGCAAACACCAGGTTGCGGGTCAATAATAATTGCACATGTAACCACCTCATAGATGCATCTTATGTGGTATACATGGCAGGTGAATGGGCCCATATTCACCTTTGATATTTCCAGCATCCATGAGATTCAATCCCAATTTTAGTTGGTCTATTAATTAATATGAACAAGCAATATAAGAGAATTCGTAAAGAACTTTCTAGTTCTTTAATATTTACCCATGTGAATTCTCTATTATTTTGCACATCATACTTAAATTGATATGAGTAAACCAATTATTCCAATTGAATAAATTATCAATATTGATAAACTTCATATTTACACCATGACATGTGCAATTATCAATAAACTTCAAGTTTATTATGATATGAATTTTTATATCAATAAACATCCACTTTATTGTGGTATTCTTTTATTTGTGTAGTACAATCTGGAAAATAAAGCAAGTAGCTTTTCACATACATATTACCGAGCTACAAGTTGTAGTAGTAGAAGATATTAAATATTTCCTTTATTTATAGTCTCAGTATAATCAGTTGCTTTCGCGTATACTTTAGAAACTGAATAAATTTCTTTGAGACTTACTACAACACAATATCTTATTGGTAATTAATTGTGTTTCTCCAAAGTAGTAATAATTGGCTCTTCCGGAGCTCTAAATTTATTTGTTACTACCACATATTCATCAACATCCATATGGTGAATCTTTCCTTTAAAGAGGAATTTATACCATTATGATTATAGTCAAAATTATATGCAAGATTTGTTTCTTGTATTACTATAATCTTTTAATAATCACAATGCCAAAATATTTTGGTGTACAGTAGGTACGTGACCAATGACCATTCATACCATAATAATAACATTATTTTCTTATATCATCTCAAACCTCCTTCTAAAGGTGAGTGCGCTATATTTACTACCACTAGCACGTTCATATTCTTCTAAGAATGAATATGTATTCATAAATAAGATGTTGTCACATTCAAATCATGAATAGACCATAATTATCTATATGTGCTTTATAAAATCTCATGTCAAATCAATGATAAATATTATTTTCACAAAGTGAAGGAGAATTTTGAGAATCCTTATTGTTCTCATTACCACAGTGATGACGATTATATTTCGTCTATTGCCATGTCCACATCCATTGATACATTCACGGTAATAATTTTGTCTTCTTTCAGACTTATCACATACTGCTATCACATTCTCTAAAGGGAATGAGAATGGAGCAAATTCAGTGGGACGGATTTTCAATTCTTTGTCCACAAGCATACATGAATTTATTCATGACAAGACATAAAAATTTTACCACTTTGGATGGTTATAATTTCTTACAAACTCCATTAGAGTTGTAATCAAAATTTATTGTCTTTGCTTGTATTAAAAATCAAATTATAGAAAAAAAGAAAAATACGGTAAAAAACTTACCTTAAATCCATAATTTAATCATGAAGGAAATTCATAGAGCAATTGACAATCACTATGATCAATCCCAAACCGTCTACTTAATTGGTTAGAGTCTCGTGCTGATAATGTGTTATAAAATAGTAAAAGAAGAAGAAGAGTAGTAGAGCAAAATAGAAAGAGAATTTTTTTTATTGATATGAAATGAATTACAATGATATTCACCATAAATAAAATTCCATTTATAATACTTGAAGATTTCTTTGAAACAATTTTCTTATTCACACGGGGATATATTTAATTTCCGCGGAGAATAGGTATTATTTAATTTGTGGCAATTAATTATTGACTAAGTAAATGGAGGTTTGCGGGAAGATTCCTTAATCCATGCTACACATGCAGAGAATTATTAGACTAAAATATATTTCGTCGATACTTATTTGTGGACAAATTTTTAATTGGTCATTGCTATGATGTTATCCTGTTCCCCTTTGGCGTGCCAAGTTTCCAATTAACAGTATCCTATCTTTTCTTTGTAACAACCTTTTTCTTTTAATTGGTGGACGAATATGGATTTATTAAGTGTATTTGGAGACAGATCTTAAATTTAAACTATTTAGTCTTTGATGTTCTTAATATTAATTTCATTGTTATTTTAAAATTATGCGTTTATATTTATCATTTATTATTAGTTTAGTAAATTTATATATATAAATTATATTTTGCATTAAAATGTTACTCCATTTATTTTAATTTATATGAATCTATTTGACTAGATACGATACTTAAGAAAGAAATAAATACTTCTAATACTTCTGGTCCTAAATGAGCTTTAACCTTTGTGTGGCTGTAAATCTTCTGGACCTCGAGATGTTAAATATGTCAAAGTATTTAACGTGGCTATAAAATCTTCTTATTAAGAGTAGACTTAAAAGTTTAAATTAAATTATTTCTTTAATTAAAAATAGGTCATTCTTTTTAGTACAAACTAAAAAGGAAATAAATTTATATAATTTAAACGCGGCCAATACATTAAAACCCCTCTATGTGTGGGACGATCGTAATTCGAACTGATATCTACGACTCAACTTTGAAAATAATGCCCTATTATGGGAGAAGAGAGAAATGGAAGTATTAATTACTCAATATATATATATATATATATATATATATATATATATATATATATATATATATATATATATATATTCCAACTATATTAATCAAACGTGACATACATAAAAGCGTGGATAACATAATGAATCCCTATTGCATCCAACATGGCAGAGTCACCCTAAGGCTAAGAGATAGATAACTATTTTTTCTTATGGGTATATTTTATATGTTGATATTTAACTTCTTTGTGTATGCACTTTTTTATATTTCGACTCTTTTTATTGAGAATTCTTGGCATAGATACTTTGGACATTGCTAAAAATCCCGAATCGCCGCAAGTTATAAAGCAAAAATCAAAGTTGGCTAAGCTTCACATAGGTGGTGGATAAAAAAAGATTAAAAAAGCAAAAGGAAAAAAAAAAAGGAAGAAAACTATCATGAGAAAAGAATGTGGCACGCCTATTGGTGTGAAAACATCCATTATTACCTTTTATTATCTCTTCATATCTTATTCTACCTTTTCGTGTTTGTAAATTATGTCAATCTTGTAATGCATTCGTGTTCCATATATTCAATTAATGCAAAGGTTGTGTGGGACGATTTTCTTCTCCTTTTCAAAAGCTAAAAATATTTTTTTTTGGGATTGGAAAAAAGATGAAAATGGAATGAGTAGTTGAGTCTTTTCTGAGAATTTATACAATTCCTCTTTCCTTTGATTGCAAATGGATGGATGAATACAGTTTGCTTGAAGGTGAAGCATGTGTATCATGAGTTTTTTATACACTTATAACCCATTATGCTTTGCTTTTTAGGGCATAGATTAATTTATGGTGAAGCTTAATCCTCGTCATGTTTAAATATCTAATGATATCGAATCAATTTATAAGTACTCTATCAACAATTAGAGGTACCATATATAGGTTTAGCTGCATGGCCATGGGGTAATGCACATTTAGGGAGTCTACAGGAAAATAAAAGAAAAGGTGTGACTGTGTGAGCTTTAAATCGTTGTAATTTTCATTGGGGAAATAGAAGTATCTCTTTCTAAATTATTACTCTCTACTTTAATTGAGTTTTATAGCTTTTTTTTTGGTTCATAATATTTAATTTTTTCAGATATTAAGAATGAACTAAACTTTTTTAAGTTGTTATTGAATAAAGAGAGTAAGAATATTTGTTGTATTTCTAATAAACAAATTAAGGTTAATATGATCAATTTTATTGTTAATTAATGTTAAAAGTTAATTTATTTTTAGTACATGTGTATTTGAAATTTGATCATGCATAAAGATTGGTAACAAAAAGGCGTTAGACGTACGGCAGTGTGCTGGTGTTACTCAGTTAGGTGCAGTAAATGAGGACAATTATATCACACGTTTGTGGCGAAAGTGGTAAACTACAAATAAAGGAAGGTACATTAATAAAAATATGTTTATGTCATTAAACGATATAATTTGCTTAGTTTTTTTTCTCTTCTTCTTCTTTTATTTGGTGAAAAAGAATACAACAGCTTAATAATTAAACAACAAATCAACGAATGATGAGTTCTTCATAAGATTACCTTAAAGAACATATTACGCAAAATCTAATACAGAATCTTGTTTTCCTAGCTAGAAATCTTTCCCATGCTTGTGTGCAAATCTAGATGCATTTTAAAAGGTAAAAACTTAACCGCATTTGTATGATTTGAGGTAAACATCAGGTGCAAGTATATTTTTACCTTAAAATACATGAAAATTCCTAAAATTTTAAGAAAATGGTACATTTCTTATTCTTTTGTTGTCGTTGTTACATTTATATTAATCTCAACAATTATGACAAAGTCTCTTTATTATAGTTAACGAGTTACTTTATTATAGTTAGGGACTTCATTTTATTATAGCTAGAGACTTGTATGTCCATATATGGATGAATGGGAGATTAGAGCATCTCTAGTTATTAGATGATTTTAAGTGAAACAGTATTAAAATGAAATAACTCTGAATAGATGGAATTAATGCCGAAAGTTTATATTGTTGACCTCAACCAACTTATTTGGCTCAGTTATAAGTAAGTGAAAGAAAACTTTCTTTAGTTTAATTTCTCTAGTCTTCCGTTAAGCAACTGAAATAATTTCCTCTCTCTCTCTATGTATTTTCCGAACACACAATATCATATGATGCTTGAAATGAAGGTGGATCCCGGCTGAAATGTATGGGTTCTTAAAGCAACGTCAAGCTAATAATATCATAATAATTGAATTTATAAATATTTAATGAATGAATTTTTTAATATACTATATAGAAAGGTTCTGGACAAAAGTTAGAAGTTCTAGTTTATTAATTGTCTAAATTCAGATTAGAGTCAATTCAACTTGGGCTGGATCGAAGTCATCAAATTCTTGTTTATTAGGCTTGGGCTTTTTATCTAAGTAACTGGCTTTTGTGTGAACACTCTTTTGAGGGGAAGTGTATGATTAGCCACTAATAATACATGTATTTACTGTTAAGTCACTGTTTAAAATGTCTTTAGCCTTTAGCCACTGCTTTAATAAACTTTAACTGCCCAAACGAAATTACCCTTATGCTCATGTCTTTAACTGTTGAACTTAACTTCAGGATTACATATCCTTAACTTTTGAACTTGGAACTCTAAGTTCATGATTTCAGGACTACACGCCCTTGAACTTGGAACTCTAAATTTAGGACTTCACGACTATATGTCCTTAACTTTTGAACTAAACTTCAGGACTACATGTCCTTAATTTTTGAACTTGTAACTGTAAGTTCAGGACCAAGTGTCCTTAACTTTTGAGCTTGTTAATCTAAGTTCAGGACCTATTGTCCTCAACTTTTGGGCTTCTTAGCCTAAGTTCAAGATCTATTGTCATTAACTTTTGAGCTTGTTAGTCTAAGTTCAGGACTCCAAAACCTATTGTCCTTAACTTTTGAAGTTGTAACTGCAAATTTAAGAACTATTGTCCTTAACTTTTGAGCTTGTTAGTCCAAGTTCAGGAAACTAAAACTCAAGATCAATCACCCTTTCACTGTTTAAGGGGAAGCATCTCCTCCTGATAACCATCATTTTACTGAAGGATCAATAGAATAATAGGAAAAGAATCAATATTGTAGTTGTAAGCATAATCATCCTAGATTGATGCTTCTTTGTTGTGGACATTTCCGTAGGAGGATGAACAAATATTTTTGAAGGTATTTGTTGGTGTTGATCTGAATATTGTGTCGACAATTTCCAGTAAGAAGTTATTAGTACGTATTTGAATATTTTGCACAATCCCTGAATTTTGTCGCCAAAGAAACTAGCGAATGATATATTTCTAATGTATTTGATGTAGAGAGAGAAGCGAGGGTTTGGGAATAAAAGCAAGGAAAAAAGGGTAAAAATATATTTTTTTATTAATTTTAATAGAGTAGTGGCTATTTTTGCTCAACAATAGAATTGCTGGCTAAAAATAAATACCACCTTAAATAATAGCTAAGATATGCCGTTTCTACCTCTTTTGAGTTATCCATTCTGGCCCAAAAGGAAATTTCCGCATGCCTACCACTCATAGGTGTTCAAATGTTTTTCCAGCTAAATCCTAACTAGAGGCCTTAAGTTAACATAATTGACCAAAGTTAACATTTTGAGTAAATGAGCTCAGATTCTTGAAGGTTACAATAGGTTTATATGATGATTTTAAATTTGTACGTATATTTGGATTAGGATCCGATCGGGCACACTTCAACTCTGTAGCATGAAAATGGGAAGTTTAAGGTTCATAAGTTTGACTTGCAAGTTGTCTGTTAGTTGTAGCATTTTTCTTTGTCTTTTGACCCTTTAGATAAGTCCATATAGTCTATTTGGACTTGTCGAGATAGTTTGAAGGGGATACGAGGAGCTTATTGAGTTCCGGCGCATTTGAAGAAAGTTTTAAAAGATTTGAGGTGCCAAAACGAGATTTTCTGCACTTGACCTAATTTCACATGAGAAATGTTCTAAATTCGTGTGGGTGAAGATGCCTTGATGAGAGTTATATCCCTTTATATCTTGTTTTAAGAAATTCAACCGTTCATCAATCAACCATATATACAAAAAGTCTGACTATTTTAGTAAAGGATAAAAAATGCCGTTATCTCTGAAATTCTGTACCAAAAATTTATGCACCTGTGTATATATCACCCTATTTCGTACTTGAACTTTATTTTATTTTGGGAGCTATGAAGCTTAATTTGAAGCGATTTTTGAATGATTGTGGCAAGTGACTCTAACTAGACCTGCATATCATAAATCTACCATGAATTTTCTTCTTGGAAACAAGAAATGTAATAGGAAAAGAAGGATCTTGACTTAATTTAAAGTTAAGAGAGTACATTTTAGGGGATCTTAATGGAAATTTAGACCCACAATTGAAAATAAATTACATATTTAGACTGGTGAAAGTATAGGTCAATGAGATCCGACTTTTGCTTGGGGGCTTGACCATGTGGCTTCAGAGTTGATTTTTTGTTGACTTTTCAGATTTTATTAAAGATCGAAGCTTTATCAGTTGGAACTAACTTTTATAGCTTCATTTCACTTTCTTGAACATTCTTTGGACTAGATTCGATTCATTTTACGTATTTAAAGCTAGAAAAGATGGATTTTGAATAATAGAGCTAGCCCGAGATAAAGGTAAGAATCGTGGATTTTGAATAGTGGAGCTAGCCCGCGATAAAGGTAAGCATCGTGCTTAATCTTGACTTGAATTTTCTTTTTTCAAAGAGTAGACTTATGTGCTACATGCTATGTGTTTGGAGGTGAAATATGTACGAGATGATAAGCATATATACAGATACCAATGTTCTCCATGCTTAGGGTAGAATTTAGGCTTCTTTTCGTCTTGTTTTGGTATATGTTCACTTATGATATGCCTTACTTGTTTGTATGAGTACATGAGCATTCTTGTTCATGCTAGAAACCATGTATAGGCTTTTTCCATCTTATTTGAACATGATGGACTATTTTTGTATGTTAGAGTACATGTTATAGCCGTAATCATACTTCTTACATATGCATACATATGTGCATTTTTTATCTTTATCCGTATGCATCACGTATATTTTTTGATGAGACATTTAGTGCAATTGATATTATTATGGAATGATGTGACATTTCATATGGTTTGATGACTAATTTATGAGAAATTGACATTTGATTATGGAGCTATAGTTCTCGGGTACATGGATTTGAAATTCGTCCCTCCGGAATCACATAATTAAACATGCTATATTGGGTTGTGTGCGCACAGTATTATTAGATATCTTGGAGGTATCGGGCACCGAAGAGGCATATATTAATGTACAATTTGAGTGTTTATATCATAGACATTCTAGACCAGAGGGGCGTGGGGCACATACATGCTCCCTCCTTAAGTCGTGTATTATAAGAATATTAAAGTACTTAATTTTTTATGTGGAAACCCATGGTCAAAAGAATATTTGCTGCAGTGATAGCGTTCGAATCTAAATTCCCTATCTTCTATCTCTCAACCATTTTTTTATTTATTTTTTGTTCTTTTCTGTTCTGTTCAACTTCCATGCCTATCTTTCTTTCCATTTCTTTTCTTTTTTTGTCATGCATTCTTCTTTTTTGGGTTCACCCTTTGATATATCCTTGAACTAAATATTGAGTTTAATACTTGTACCTACCTATACATAATAATATTATCATTGATAGTTCTCCAAGGTAAGTCTTAGAGAACCAAATCAAACGGTTTAATACTTGTACCTATACATAATAATGTTATTATTGATAGTTCTCCAAGGTAAGTCTTAGAGAACCAAATCAAACGGTGGTCGGATAATGGTGCACCCATCCTCCTGAAATCCTGGATCCGCCTCTCTAGACTCTTATAAAAGCATCCATGTATATCATTTATATATTCTTATTCATGCATTTTACATATGCATACACGAGACTTGTTTGCAGGTTGTTGACACTTTAAGAGTTTCAAAGTGACGTAAAATTTCAATCTTTATCATGCGTGGACATTCTAAACTTACGTAGAATCTTTAAAATTAATACTACTTGTTGCATATCTCCTTTATATGCGGATTTGGTGCATTTGTATATGCTTTTCTCTTTGACTATGCACTTTATTATTATTATTATTATTATTATTATTATTATTATTATTATTATTATTATTATTATTATCTACTATTTTTGGTTGTTTCTATGTTATTCTATATGTTTATGACCACACAGGTTATATAAAACGAGTATCTCTTGACTAAAATCCCGCCGCTACTTTATAGAGGTAGTTTTAATATTTAACTGAGTACATAAGGTCGGTTGTACTATACTTCTACTCTTTGCATGCAGATTCTGAAGCTCAGTCGTTCCGGAGTTTAAGAGCGAGTACTAAAGACATATTAGCATTCCAGTTATTACCTGCCATTTGTTCATGGTAGCTTAGGATTTTGTATTTCTATTTAAGTACATTGAACAGATAATGTATTTTCTCATATCTACATTGTATTCCTATTCATTGTTGCTCATGACTTGTGACACAAGCTCTTGGGTAGTTAATAAAATTTTACAATTTCGCTTTTTATTTATATGCTTATTTTCTGTAGTGGGTTATGCTCGTGTTGCTTGGTTCGCCTAGGTTGTTGGATTAAGTACCATCAGGACCTGGTAGTATTTTGGATCGTGACAAAGTGGTACTAGAACACTAGATTTACAGGTCTTAAGAGTCATGACCAGTGTCTTAATAGTCTTATTCATGAATACATAGAACTCTGTATCATGAGCGAGAGACTACAAAAGTATTTTTGGGAAAAAAATTCTTGGAACAATTAACAAAACATCATTCTTAAGTCACTTCCCAAGTTTTCCGTTTTTGTCCATTCCTGATGGATTATCTCCGGCTCCGAGACATTCTTATATATATATATATATATATATATATATATATATATATATATATATATATATATATATATATATATATATATATATATATTAATCATGGACTTATTTACTTATATTATTTTTATGGGTAAGACTAAATTTAGAGAATTAATCATTTCATTTTTTAAACAAGAAGAAGAAGATTAGGAGGAGAAGTGGGAGGAGCCATGTTGTATAGCTGATGGGATAATTTCTTTTGTCATTGATGTTGTGAGAGAGGAGATTGAAATACCTGTTAATTCTTTTAATTTCCTACTCGATGTTAGTTTTGAATAAGCTTTTAATTTCTTTTAATTTAACTAACTAAAAATCTGTAATATATGTTAGTTTTGGCAGTAATGGTAATGTCCCGTGACCAAATCTTGGAATTTTGGCATGGTTTGATTAACAGTGGGATACCATTTCTATGGGTCACTAGCAGGGGCGGATTTACATGGTAATTTTAGATACTCAAGCACCCATTAACCTTGACGTAAACTAGGTATAGCTATAATAAAAATATAAGAAATATGATATAAGATTCTAGTGAGCATCCATTAAACAAAACGACTAAAGGGTGCTGTGGTTCTGAAGTGGGAGTTAAAAGAGCCAGGTTCAATTCACGTCAATGCACTTCTTTTTATATTAGTAGTTTTCCCATTAAGTCTTTTACTCTTGCATTCGAATAATTATGCACTTAAAGGAAAGTGAGCACCACGACCTTAAAATTCTAGATCCGCCACTGGTCACTAGACAAGACTTGATTTTTGATGATGAGCCTAATGGGCTTCCAAAGGAGATTGAGTTTCAAACTAATGAAGGGGCTATATCGTAAATTGGGCTCCACAAGAGGAGTTCCGGCCCATTGGGAATGGGTCGCCGACCGTGAGAGGATTTTTAAAGAGAATTTTTCACAAAGCACAATCTTTAAGACATAATTAACAATAAATAGAAATCCTTTCCTATATTACATGGTATAGATATGTTCTACTGTAATTGACGATGTATATACTGTATTAAATGTATTGTATAATACAACATAAAATAACGCCGCACAAACAAGAATTCGAGTTAAACTGGATATGTATTAAGATGTATTCAACTGTATTTAGCGCAGATTATGTAACGTATCTGCACAATTTATGGGACGTTAAAGAAGATAAAAACGGAAGGAAATCAAATCAAATTTGATTTCCCTAATTTTAGTTAACAAACTTAAAGATACAACAACAATATGTATTCTTCTATATATTGAAATCGTATATACGTGAAGGACAAAAAACAGAGGAAGAAGATTCCGAACTTTGCGATTTTCTTTTCCATCTATCGATTGATACAAATTCAATACATGTTAATACATATAAGTACATTACTAAATATGCTAAGATATATGGTATCATACAGATACAAGTTCAAGTATTTAAGATAAATACACTTGAATACATATGCATACTTTTTGAAAGTCTACTGAAAAAATTAAAATATCTCAAATAGGGTTCTTACTGGGAATCTTTGCCGCGTGAGAATATAGTGTGAATATGGCGGAACTTTCCTCTGTTAACGACGGAGACTAGCTATAATGTGTATAAGAAGAGTGTTTGTGAAAGAAGAGTGAAAACTGTATTAAGAAGAAAGAGAAAGGATGAAAAGCGGGAGTTATACGTTAATTTGGTGGGACAAAAATATTTTATACCATTTATTAAGGCTTAATTATAGGAAGGTATTAAATTTAAATTTTTTGCTAAAAACTAAAAAATGTATTTATATAATGTAAAATTTTAAAATGGTATTTATATGTTATAAATGTGGTATTAACCTATTCTATAGATGGTAAAATTTCCATTTTTAAAGGGATTTGGCATGACAACTAGCAATTTGCATAAAAAGCCAATGTCTTAGGATTTGGCATGTGGTAGCCTAATTTTTGTTCTATCTCTTCTAATAGTTCAACCACCATCCTAAAAATAAGCCCCATCAAAATTATTTTCCTTAAAAATAGCAAACAATATTAAAATCCTTACTCTCTCTTTCATAGCAACCATCATCCTAGAAATTAGGTTTCATTTCCAAACATTTTCAAATATTTTTACTTATTTGTTTAATTTTTTATCTGTATATCAAAATATATATAACACATTAATAACATATATTTGTATATCACAGGGTATAATATAATAATAGTGTCTATCAAAAAAGTATATTAATATTTTATTTTCCTTCTTTGTATAACACATTTCAAATTGAAAACTCAAGTTCAAAACAACTCCACATGTATATCATGTAAATTCATGTATATCCGTGAAAATTTGTGTAGTATATATGATAAACTATGTGATATATGTGGGCGTCCATAAAAAAATATGTTGTATACACGATATACAAAGTGATATATACAAATATCCTTAAAAATCTGTGTGTGATATACATTGATGTACACCATATACAATGTGATATATGCATGTATGAGTTGGATTTTTAGGTATGATTTTTTACCTGAAATCAGTCTAAATCAATTTTAATATTGCTCAAATTTTGTATATAACCTCTTTTAGGTATTTTCTACGAATCCCAATCACATTCACTCGTTCAATCCAACCAACAAAAGAGAAAAAAAATAAATAAAGTTGAAATGTATTTTTTCTCTCTTAGTTTTTGCTTCTGATTTTCTCTGATGTGAGATTAGCTTTACCTTTTCATCCATTGATTCTTTACGTAATTTGCAAGAATTTTAACTAAACTATGAGAGAAAAAAAGAAGAGATACAAGAAGAAATACAAGGAGACAAAGGGAGAGGGAAGCCAAAATAAACAGTAGTTTTTTATCTACTACTATTATATAAGAGAGCATAAGCAGGTGATGGTCAACATGCCTGCTTGATTCTCAGGGTATTTTCGTAATTTCACAAAAAGCAAGCAACGTTACTGGCTAAGAAAGGGAATTACTGTAGCTTCCAAGTAAACTTTTATGTGCCTTGACCAAATTACCCATTTCTCCCACAGTAGCTTCTTTGCCTAACTTTGTACCGCCTCACGTCCCCACGTGTATCCAATCGTTTGTGTGTATAATTTTAGACAGTTCCTAACTTGCAGTTTTGTTCCTGACATGCATTTTGTTTGAATCTATGTGTGGCAAACTTAAAATTTAATTGAAGATTTAACTCTACCCAACTGTTTTATGACTTTATAACTTGACATTTAATTACTTACGACATTTATGATCGGTACTAATTAAAAGGACATTTTTGACCATTTTTGGTACTTTGACAAAGGAAAAAAATATTATGCAATACAAACATTATATTTCAGATCAGTACAATATATTTATTCCAAAAATAGAATTATTCTCTTCCAATTGTTTCTGAGTAAAAATAGAATGAACTAGGATACGAAATGCTATATTTTATAGCATTTATAGCCAGACAAATGCTATAAAAAAATATTATGCAATACAAACATTATATTTTAGATCTCCGGGAATCGAACCCGCAGTCCATATCTCAATAATGTATCAATAACTCTGGATATCCGGGAATCAAACCCGCAGTCCACAAACAATATCACTCCAGGTCTCTGAGAATCGAACCCACTGCCTTGGGATCTCTGGGAATCGAACCCGCAATCCACCAACATAACAAATAAAGAAGCATACAGAGAGAATATAATATGCTTAACTACAATTTCACCGAAACTAGTGCCAACAATTATCAAGAAGTTCAAGTAGGACAATTAGGCAATTAGACAGTTAAATCCTAGCTAATGATGCTTTTCTAACTGATACCGGGTAAAAATAACGATTTAATCAGCTAAGAGCTGGAATATCACTAATCGGACCATTCAAGTAAAGTATGTGTTACAACAACTAGCGCATGTACACGCCCGTCACCTCGCGTACAAGGCATTTAAACTATCACATAATATCCTAGGGGTGAAAGTTCCCCCACACGAGGTTAGACAAGCCACTTACCTCAATTCCGGTACAAAACCGCTAAGAGACAACTCTCTTGCCGCGAATTTCGGCCTCCACAGGTGTAGTATCTGATAAAAAATCAATATAATCACATCAAAATAGGCCAATTGGGCATTACCCAAGCAAAACAATTCAAAATACACCAAAACCCACAAGTTGCTAAAACCCGACTTTCGGTATGCTTCTCAGAAAATTATGAAAGTTATATATTCGGGTTCCTTATCGCAACACGAGTCCGTGCATATAAAATTTATCGAAATCGGACTCCGTTTGTGTTACAACCCATATCCACACACATTAGTTCATTCCATAAGTTAGATAACACAAATCCAAGAAGGAATTATCCTTGAGATGATAAGAAGTTAATCCGATTAATCTTAAGTGATACAAGGGTGCATAAGGGTGATTAACAAGTATTAGAAGTTAAACGAATCAAGGATGTTGTAACTCGTACTTTTGGGTAAACCTATAAATGCTTAGTATACTTAGGAGGTCATGATTTAAGGTATTTGAATCATATAATATCCGTATCATAATTCTTGAAGTCAAACGAGTTATGAAACAAAAGTCGACAAAAGTTGTTGCAACTTAGGTTCATAGTTTTACCTAAACTTTAGGTCAAACGTTATTAAGTATTTCTCCCAATATACTTGGAATTACGGGTTGATCTACCCACCAAATTGAAGATCTATGAGTCTAGTTTCCAACGCATTAAACGGTTTAGCAATACAACATTGGAATGGAGAGATATAGACATTTTCGTGAGACTGCACAAGCTGCTAGGTGCAAGTAGGTGAGTCACCTACTTGGTTACATGTCGGCCCAAAAGAGGGAATTTCGGGTCATAAAAGCAGCCCATTAAAAGGCTTATCTTCTGCAATAGAGAATATATAAGAGAGTAGTTTTCTTAGAATTTAGCTATATAATGTTAATTGTTTGGGGCTATCTTTACCAAATCTAAAATAAACCTAAAAAATTGTCAATTCCTATTATGTATTGTTTTAGAATGCCAGTTTTTCGATTTTTAACCAAAGAAGATGGGGGACGCAGACTTAGAGCATTAAATACAAATTCTCGTGAATCCAATAACTCTTGCGTAGACTTTGTATTTGCATTAAAAAATTTATTAAATATTAATAAATATATAACAGTAAATTTAATTATTATTTCATATTAATTTAAAATTAAAATTACGGTATGAACCCAATAGCTTTAAATCCTGAAATGCCCCGCATAGGACGATGGAAGTTTAACTCTGGAAAGTATCACCTGTTGGTTTGCCCACGATATGTTGGCCAATTATTGCTGACGAAAGAGTGAACAGTAGGTGTGTGAGTGTGAGCGCAGAGTTGGACTTGATATGAAGCATTTATGTGATAGACTAACAGTTGAGAATCTGCTAGGACTTTAATGGAAGATAAGGACGAAGAGATTGCAAAATCAACTTCCAACTTTGCTAATTTGGCTCAAAAGAGTGTTTTGGTAGGCGGGTTATCGTTTTGTAACATCAACAAGTTAATTGAGGAAATAAGATCACCGTTAAGGTTCGATCGAGTTCAAACATAATGCAAATTAAATGTATAGTAAACATATGAAATTAAAATTTTGGGATCCTGAGTCGTGAATATTTTACAAACAACAACTTTTATTGCTTACAAACGACTTACACGATTACATAGTAGAAACAAACTCATATACTTAAAAGAAATGCCACGCATTGCTCATGCATAAGAAAGATAAAGACATCATCAGATTTCTTAACCTCAGGTAGAGTTAATTAATTAGCCAGTAATCTCAATGGTTTTGACCTCAGGTTTCTTGATCTCCTGCTTAGGAATGGTGACAGTGAGAACCCCATTTTCCATACAAGCCTTCACTTCATCAAGTTTAGCATTTTCAGGTAGCCAGAACTTTCTGCAGAACTTGCCACGTGGTCTCTCGATACGTCGCCACGTCTCATTCTCCTTCTTCTGATCTTCTTTATCATCAGCCCCGATCTCGCCGCTAATTTGCAGAATCCTTCCTTCTTCAACTTCAACTTTAACTTCTTCTTTTTTTAGCCCTGGAAGATCAGCTTTGAACACATGAGCTTCTTGAGTTTCTTTCCAATCAACTCGTGGGTGGGAAATTTGGAGGTTTCATTGGTTGAGCCAATTAGGTTAAAGGGTTGGAAGATATCGTCAAGCAGTTGAGGAATCAGTGCCATTTTTGAAACTGATAATAGCTGAGTGATCGATCACTTAATTTCTTGGAACTTTTCTTTTTCGCTTATTGTTTATTTTGGGATTGACAATTTAATTTATGCTAATATTTATAGGGAAAACTTTAGGGTGCTTGAAATTTCGAGGGTCTTCTAAAGTAATAGTATCAAGTCTTCTAACGTGGCATCTAGAGTTAGCTAGTCTTTGGTATTACTGGTGTTTTCTAGAGCAATTTAGTGTCGTCAAGTAGAGTGGAAAGTTTGGCTTTTGCTTCTCAATCGTTTGTTTATATATAGGTTATATAAAGTGTAGTTTTTTATTTTATTTTATTTTAACTATAAGCGGATCATCTAAATGATTTTTGTACGTCTTTGAACTGTGAAATTTATAACTATAAAAATAATACAGGTTATGTGCTACAATAAAAAAAAATTAATCAATATTTTTACATTTCGTGATTTTTTTCTTATTGTCGAAGAACTTCGATTAAATTTGTTCCTCTCTACTTCCAGAGTTAAAACTCACGATCCTAATATATTGAACTATGAGCGCAGAAGGGTATTCAGCGTCTTCAATGAGAAACCTATATTAAAAACCTATATTTAGTGTAAATTATGATACATGTAGGCACATAAATATGTATATATTATAAAACAATAAAAGAACAAGAATAATATTGCACAGAAAGAGAGATATGAAATTCTTATTGAATTTTGGGATAATTTATAATGCGGTAAGACCTCTTTATTTATAGGAGAAAAATGACTTAGTCACAAAGTAAAACTCTCCACAAGATAGGCATTCACTCCAAATAGAATTCTATTCTTAACACTCCCCCTTGAATGTCTACTCAATAAGTAATGTGCCTCATTAAAACATTAACTAAAATAAAACCCAATAGGAAAAAAATCTAGTAAAGGAAAAAGAGTGCACATATCTAATAATACGTCTTTTGGTTGCCTCATTAAAAACTTCGCAAAGAAAACCCAGTGGGATAAAACATAGTAAGGGAAAAAGAGTGCAACACACATTAACTCTCCTTGATGAGAGCATCAATTCACATCCCGATCCTGTACACTAGCTTCTTGAAGGTTGACGTCGGTAGAGATTTTGTGAACAAATCGACCATATTATCACTTGAACGAATCTGTTGCACATTAATATCACCATTCTTTTGAAGATCATGTGTGAAAAATAACTTTGGTGAAATGTGCTTTGTCCTATCTCCTTTTATGAATCCTCCCTTCAATTGAGCTATGCATGCTGCATTATCTTCATACAAAATTGTGGGTAACTTGTCACATTTCAAACCATATTTGTCTCAAATGAGATGTATTATAGACCTCAACCACACACACTCTCGACTTGCTTCATGAATAAAATTATCTTAGCATGATTAAATGAAGTAGCCACAATTGATTGCTTAGTCGATCGCCAAGATACGACAGTGCCTCCATAGGTAAACACATAACATGTTTGAGGTCGAACCTTGTGGGGGTCAGATAAATACCCAACATCAGCATAACCAACAAGATCAGGACTGCAATTGTTACCATAAAATAAGCACATATTGGTAGTCCCTTTTGGATACCGCAATATATGTTTGATCCCACTCTAATGTCTCCTTGTGGGAGCAGAGCTATATCTTGCTAAGACATTGACTGAAAAAGTTATGCCAGGCTTTGTAGTATTGGCAAGATACATTTGTGCACCAATTGCACTAAGATATGGTACTTCAGGACCAAGTAGCTCATCATCCTCTTCTTGAGGTCGGAATGGATCCTTGTTCACATCAAGTGATCGAACAACCATCGGAGTACTTAATGGATGTGCTCCATCCATGTAAAATCGTTTCAGTACCTTTTCTATATAGGTAGATTGATGAACAAAAATTCCGTTTACCAAATGTTCAATTTGCAAACCAAGACATAATTTTGTCTTTCCGAGATCTTTCATCTTGAATTCCTTTTTTAAATAATAAATTGCCTTTTGGAGTTCAATAGGAGTTCCAATAAGGTTTATGTCATCAACATATACGGCAAGTACACCAAATTCCAATGTTGTTTTCTTTATAAAAACACATGGGCAAATGACATCGTTTATATAGCCTTACTTTAATAAATACTCAATAAGACGATTATACCACCTAATTGCTTTAGACCATAAAAAGACCTTTGCAATTTGATTGAAAACATTTACTGAGATTTTGAATTATTCGCATTAGGCATTTTGAATCCCTCGGGAATTTTCATGTATATCTCATTATCAAGTGAGCCGTAAAGGTAGGTGGTAAGCACATTCATTAAATACATGTCAAGTTTTTCATGGACAACAAAACTAATGAGATAACGGAATGTTATAGCATCCATAACGGGTGAATATGTTTTTTCATAACCGATACCATGCCTTTGTGAAAATCCGTGTGCAACAAGGCATGCCTTATATCTTTGTACCTCATTTTTCTCGTTTCTCTTGTGTACAAAGACTTATTTATAGCCAACAGGCTTATACCATTAGGTGTTTGGACTACAGGCCCAAAAACTTCACGTTTTGCATGTGAATTCAACTCCGATGTGATTGTTTCTTGCCATTTTGGGCAATGAAGTCTTTGTCGACATTCTCCAACAGATTGATGTTCAAGATCCTCACTTTCTTGCATAATGCTAGATGCAACATTATATGCAAAGACATAATCCACCACTACATCCATTCAATTCAAATATGTCTCAATATCGATTGAATTTATTGATAGTTCCTCATTTTCTTGAGTCGAGCTTAGTGGATTCCTCATGAATCTCAGAATTTATTAAATCGTGGATTTCTTCATGAGATTCTTTCATAGTGTCATCTTGATAATTTATTTTCCTTTTTCTAGGATTTCGATCTTTGGAACCTAATGGTCTGCCACATTGCAGGCGTGCTTTTGACTCATTTGCTATGACACTAGAAGATTGTCCAATAGGGACATCAATGGATTGGAACATTCTCCGCATGGATATGTGATTTTGTTATCATTTTCATATCCGTAAATGCATCTGGTATTTGATTTGCTATTCTATGCAAATGAATAATCTTTTGCTCCTCTTTTTCACAAATAGAGGCACGTGGATCAAGATGAGATAATGATGGATTTTTCACAAAATTTCCCGTTTGGTTTCACCAATTTCTCCCCCTAATTTGGGGAAAAGTGTCTCATTGAATCGACAGTCTGCAAATCGTGCAACAAATAAATCGCCGTCAATTGTCGAGGTAGCGAATGATGGAGGGCGATTCAAACCCAACATATATTCCTAACATTTTTTGCGGACCCATTTTGGTGCGATATGGCTGTGCTACAGGCACATATACCGCGCATTCAAAAAATTTTAAATGAGATATATTAGGTTCATGACCCAAAACTAATTGCAATGGAGAATATTTATAAGATTTGTCGATCTGAGACGAACTAGAATTGCTGCATGCAAAATAGCATGACCCCAAATAGAAGTGGGTAGCCTCGTTTTCATGAGTAACGGTCTTGCTATCAATTGCAGACGTTTAATTAAAGACTCTGCAAGACCATTTTTAGTGTGAACATGAGCTACAAGATGTTCCACTTTTATCCCAATTGATAAGCAATAATCATTAAATGCTTGGGATGAAAACTCAACAGCATTATCAAGTCTAATAGACTTAATTGGATTATCATGAAATTGTGCTCGTAATCAAATTATTTGTGCCATTAATTTTGCAAATGCGAGGTTGTGAGATGACAATAGGCACATATGAGACCATCTAGAAGATGCGTCAATTAAGACCATACAATATCTAAATGACCTACTAGGTGGGTGAATAGGTCCACAAATGTCCCCTTGTATACGTTCCAAAAACGCAGGGGACTCAATTACAACCTTTGTTGGTGATGGTCTAATAATTAATTTGCCTTGATAACAAGAAGTGCAAGAAAATTTATCATTTAAAAGAATCTTTAAATTCTTTTATGGATGTCTGATAATAGGTGAATTTTACTATATTCATGCCCTAAATAATCACATTTTTAAGTTGTTTTGATAATATATATGATGACACAATGCTCTTATTAGTGTTTTTCATGAATTGTAGGTACAAAATGGTCAAGGAAGGCTAAGGAGCAATTTTGAAGTCAAAAGTAGAAGAAAAAAGCTATATATGCAAAATCCCATGGAAGCCACGCTTGCACAACCCTTAAGATTCATAATTGTTGTTTGATTGTGGTTCTACCGCGACCGCGGTAGAACCGTGGTGGATGAGGGCTGCCAAAGTTTTTGAGATTCAGAAGGATGATTTGGCCGCGGTTCTACCGCGACTGCGGCAGAACCGCAGCGAAAGGCGTAAAAGTGAAGGACCAAAGTGTAAAAACGGAATTTTTAAGACCTAAACCCAATATAAGACCTTAGGATTCGCCAAAGGAGGCAATCATTGTATTTTTGAGTACTTTTGCAAGGAAACTAGTGTGAGAGAATTCTCCAAACATCTCTCTTATTTTTCCTTTGAATTTTCATTATGAATTCTATTCTAGGTTTTGTTTTCATAGTTATGAGTAGCTAAATTCCTATCTAAGGTTTTGATGGAACCTATTGGTTGATGAACTTCTGATTTATGTGAATACAAATTGTTAGTTAATCTTTATTTGTTCAACTTCATTCTTGTTGTAGTTAATTGACAGGATCCTCAATTAGTTGTGCCTATTTAGTGTGAATAACTTGGAAAAGAATGCATACTTAGGTTATTGTTGAACAACACCACTCCTAGATTATTAGAGAAATCTATAATTGCAGGTTTAAAGGTGGGATTAGGAATAACGAAGCCTTGAGTGTAATCTAAAGTGAATTGTGATAATTAAAACAAGCTAGTATAACTCGGAAGAGTGCAATAGTAAATTACTGTGATTACTCGGGAGAGATTTACGGTAGGATTATTGTTCATGATTGATAGAGAGATGTTGATAAAATTGTATGAGCATAAACAGAAGGGATTCCATCAATAGGGGAAATCATTACCTTAGTCTTTCTCATTATTGTTTACAATATATTTAATTATTTTACGGTTATTTAGTTCTTTGCAAAAGTAGTTGTTAAGAAGCACTCAAAAAGGTATATTTGAATATTTAGGAAGCTGATTGGGAAGATTATTGGTTTTGAAGATAGCAGTTGATAGGTTGACTCTCTGAGGATTCGACCCCGTGTGAAATACTTGGGTTATATTTGTTGCGACCGCATTGTCCTTTTTATAAGGCATAGTTGGGCGTGATCAAATTTTGGCGCAGTTGCAGGAGAGTTAACAGAATTATCAATTGCCATTGATAGAATTACAAGATTCTTATTGTAGTCAGATTCTCTCCAACCAGCTTTTGATTGAAAGTCTTGACGATTGTTGAATTGGTTGCTCAGGTGCATGCCTGGAAAATCTACAAGGACTAGAGAATTACTTGAAGGACTCTCAGACCCAGAGAAAACATTCCGGGCACTGAACCATGCAAACAAACAAAATCAACAATCCTAACAGACACTGAAATTCAACATTGACATGGGAGACGTGGATAATCCTAATGGAAACGGTATGAATCAGCAAGCTGGGTTAAACACTAGGGAAGAGGCACCTCCTGTGCCTGAGGGTACACTTTATGATTGGGCACAACCAACTGCTGACAACTTGGCTACTGCCATTGTTGTGCCCGCAATACAAGCTGAATATTTTTAGATCACAAATAATATGCTTTACTTGTTGAAAAACAATGTACTCTTTTCTGGGACACAAGAAGACCCTCAGCTGCATCTGAAAAATTTCCTCTCTATATGCAAAACGCAAAGGCAACCCAATGTGACACCGAAAGCATTCACGCTATTGTTGTTTCCTTTTTCGGTGACAAGAGCTGCACAAGTATGGCTTAACTCACTCCCTATCAACTCTATAAGAACTTGGGATGAGTTAGCCAAACAATTCCACCCGCCCAACAAAGCAGCTCAACAAATTGATGAGATCGTATGTTTCAAGCAAAAACCAATGGAGACTCTACATGAGACTTGGGGCAGGTTTAAGGGAATGTTAGTCATGTGTCCTCACCATGGTGTTCCAAAATAGATGTTGGGACAAAGGTTTTATATGGGGCTGTCTGATAGCATGAAGAATATAGTTGATGCCTCAGCAGGTGGGCCATTTCTGAGCAAGACCTGGAGAGAAGGCCAAAATTTACTGGATAAGATGGCACAAAATTCAGGATGGACAACCAGGAATGCACCTATTACTCCGGTCGTACACTCAGTGCCTCTAGGCCTTTCCAACACTATGGTGGAAAACATGGATACTCTCTTGACACAAATGAGCATCCTCACCAAAAAGGTGGAGGAATCATGAGTTAAGCAATATGTGCATATTGTAGACACTACTAATGGGGGCTTATACACATTTTGCATTAGCCAACCAATGGGTAATCCATGGACTGTAGAATATGAACATCCTCATCAGCATGAAGACATGAATTATGTGGCTAACTATGGCGATCAGCGACAAGTAAATCAGAATTAGGGTCAGCAGGCTCCACAGTAGTACAAGCCACCTCAGCCACAATACAATGCAGGAAATATGGGAGGTATGAGACCACCCAACAATATGGCACCATATCCTAGACCACAGGCTTTCAACAATAAGCAGCAAGGGTATCATCCACCTCAACAACAGCATGGGGGTAGACAAGAAGATGGGTTCGCAAGATTGGAAGCTATGATGCAGTAGGTTATTGGGTCCAACGCCAAGATCAATGAAAGAGTGGATGCACATGATGCAGCCATTAAAAATATTAAGGTGAAAGTGGGCCAGATTGCTATGATATTGAACAATCGTCGTCAAGACATTACCCGCAGATACTCAAACCAACCCAAAAGATCAAGTCCTAAAGCAGCTGGTGTCGGTGAGTCTTAGAAATGGTAAAGATCTTGATGCTGAACAAGAGAGAACCAGAGGCAATTTGCAGGTTGAGACACATATTCGAGTACCTATTGAACTGGATGAGTCTACAGGATTGACAGGAGTTACAGTCCAGCCAGCACCTGAAAATAATGATGTGCAGCATGAGACTGAGAATGTAGCTGAATACGTGGAAGAGCCGATCATCCAACAAGTAGTGGAGAAAGAAAAGTCCCAAGTGATTGGGAAGAAGAGGCCTCATGTCCCATTCTTCAAAGGCTGGCTAAGCACCAAAAGGAAGAGTAATACAAGAAGTTCTTTGAAATGCTTAAGCAAATCCAGGTAAACATTCCTTTGATTGAACTATGTGCTCCTCTTTTTTTGAGCTAAGGTTATTGATATATCACTTTTCAAAATGTTTTTGACCCTGCTTGGAAGTCAGTGGTAGCAGCCACTATGTTACGATCCCATTTCCTTCGTATGATATTGTGACGGTACCTAATCTCTTGTTAGATCTAATTTTAATGATGAAAATAATTCAGAACTCTCAGAAATCAGGTCATGACAAGTCCAAAAAGACGGGCCACAAAAGTCTTCTGTCAACCATTCTTCTTCATCAATAACCTTACCTTTGGGTATTTCATCCCCAGATGTCATATTGAAAGAACTAGAAACACATTAAGAGAACGATCAAAATTGATATAAAAATAAAAATATTTACAAAAAGAGAAGAAAAAAAAATCAAACCCTATAAAGATAAAAGTAAAAGTCTAATATAGAAAAATAGTTAATTTCTAAGTCCCCGGCAATAGCGTCAAAAACTTGTTGCAGCAAAACGCACACGCAAGTATACGCGGTCGTCAAGTAGTAAAGTGAGTAAAAGTCGGATGTCGATCCCACGAGGACGTATGATTAACTATTAACTAAATTAGACTATCTTAATTATTTATACAAGAATTAAAACTAGAAGTATTTGGTTCTAAACTAATTAAATAAAAAATATAAATAATAAACTTTTAACATAAAGATAGACCAGATTTTTATGATATCAATGTAATGAAAACAATCTAGTGTTATGGGATATCTAACATTCCTATTGTATTGTTCAATTGAATTGACTAACTAATTTATCGAGTTTATTGGTTGACAGGGTTAATATTGCTCATAAAAATCTGTCGAGTTCTTACTCGCCGATTCAAGCTAACCTAACACCTATATGTCTATGGAGTTAGAATCAACAAGAACACATTTATAATTCATGCAAATCAACTAAGCAAGGCAATGAGGTATATGTCTATCCTAACCGCTAATCCGTTCTCCGATATCCAGGTTCAAGAACTTGCTCTACTCAATTCTATATGCAATCTAGAATTCGCACTTTCGAGTTCAACTCTTGATTCGTAGATAGTATTTAATTGGTGATCAAGAAATAAAATAATTAAGTGCATGATTGAATAAATAAACTAGTACGATAAATCAAGAGATCAAAATCAATATTCGAATAAGAATAGTCATGAAAGAACCACAAATCTAGAACGTGGAGTTTAGCTCAACATAGGCATGATAGCAAAACAATAAATCATACAAAGAAATATAAAAAGACTAAGCTGGTGGAAGAAAATATGAAACTCGACCTCCACAGCGGCTCTGTGCTTGTGTTTTTCTCTAAAAAATGTCCCCTTCCCTCAAAATACCGTTTTCCATGTAGCCCAAATAATTATACCTTCTCCAATGTGAAAAAGGATACTTTTCCCGGGTTTAACTAGCGCGATCGCGCTAGTGGCCTAGTTTCGCGATCGCGCTATTGACGCACATTTTTCACCCTATTCCGTTTCGAATTTGGAAAAAAAGTTAAACATTAAAGTTACTTGAGTTATCTTTCCAATCATATATTGTGGAGCCAAAATGGAGTTTCGAGCAACAAGTTTATTTATTTTACTAGATAGTGCGCAATATGCCTACTGGAGTCTTCGTTCGCTCTAACTATCATCTGTTGACCTCCGAGCACGATCCCGACTTAATTACTTGAACTTTTAGTCAAACTTTAAAGCTTAAAATCACTTCAATTCATTCCATAACATCTACATAGCTCGGAATCACTCCTACAAGGCATAAAACACACTGTTAATGCAAAATACTAGCGATTAAAGCTCAAACTCAACTAAAGCGCAGTAAATTAGAGTGAAATAATCCACTAAAATACGTAATTATAGCCTATCATCAACACCCCACACTTAAACGTTGCTCTTCCTCGAGTTAACCAACACTTTACGCTATCCATGAGCACATAACATATTCGAAGCGCACTACACCAATGATTATGGTTGATAGCAACAATTAAATTCTAGCATATGCAATCATCATACACTTCCCTTTACTTATGCAGTTCTTCAAAAATATTCAAATAAAGACAATATGCTCGCAACAATCCTAGCCTAAAAAACTGACACAATATCATAATACACTCATGGCTTGAACACCCAACATCCTAGAGAAGTCTAATAATGTTACCTATCCTTCATGAAGCCATGTGCCCTCACAACAAGAACAAGAAATACATTGAACCCACACAATCAAATCTCATGATCAAATATAGTTATATATATATATATATATATATATATATATATATATATATATATATATATATATATATATATATATATATATATATATCGAATAACTCTCTCACTTTCACAAAAGAAGTCACATGCATGCACTTGGTACCATATACTTGCCGTTAATATAAATCTCTACTAATGTAGGCTCACTCGATCTAAAATCAATTAGGACTTTTTCATGGTTGTAATGTGGGCTAAGGAACGAGTATGATATATTTAGGAATAGCGACTAACCCTTCTAAGTATTTTAACACACCACATAATCAACTTTAAGAGCAAATTCTTCAATCCACTTCACTTTCACAAACAATATCACCCCAAAAATGCTTCATTCTTCTTTAAGCACTACATTAATTCATACTCACTAGCAGGTACACGACAACAATATATTCATCTCTATTTTTTTTCCTTCAGATTATTCTTTTTTTTTTCAATTTCTGCTAGTAGTGTATTATTTTATAAAACAAGTGCACATTTCTTTCTTTTATTGGTTCTACTCAAAAGCTAGCCCATACTTTATTTCTTCTTACTTCTTTTAGCGCTCATCTCACAATTAAAGTGCTTTAAGAGGAAAAGGGATCAAAATAATGTATATTAAGAATAAAAAGGGTAAATGCTTGTAATATGGGTGCCAAATAAAAGTCTATAGGCTCAAAAGGTTTAACTAGGGATATATTTTATTTGTGATAAGCTATTAACCTCAAAAAGATCAAAGAAAGCCTAAAATTATTTCTCAAACCGAATATCAAGTAAAATTTTGCTTCAACTCACATACCGGGCAAGTTCTAGACTCAATTACAATACATAGACCACACAAAAATCTCACCACAAATGGCACATGACTCTCAAGAGCGGTCTCATTCCGACTCTCAAACAACTGTAAGTATTCACGGAGCCACGAGATATTAAGCATTAAGCACAAAGTGAACGCAAGTCAAGATAACGAGACATGGGCATCACAAGACATGCTATCCAACTAAGCAAGGCATCATCAATAATTTTAAATCATAGGGAAGATACTATACATGCCAAAATCAAAATATGCTACTATCAAACAGGTCAAGGGCGCCTAGGTTCATCATTCTTCCTCCATTTATTCCCTAAATTCTAATCTACTCCAAAAATTAAAATAAAATACTACTACCTGGTTCAAACTACATCCCATGAAAAAGAACCGTTGCAAAAAGAAAAACCACAAGGGATTATTACTACCTCAAGAAAGCTAAAAGATCTATTTTTGGATTTTTGTTTAGACTTTAATCCCTCAAGAAAAGTGTCCACAAAATCCATCGTTGGAAAAAGTCCAAATTTTCTACTTTTTTTTCATTTTTTTTCAATTTCTTTTTACATAAAATCTACCACAACTAGCCTAGAATAGCACAAAAAATTATCCAAACAATCTCTCACCCCGCACTTAAAATTGTACAATGTTTTCAGTGTACACTGTAAATAACAAGAGGGTAAAAAAGACTCCCTTGTAGGCCAAAGGCGGAAGCATTAGCAGCTCACGATGTACTCAGACTTCCCCCAAACGTCGTCCTTTGTGTGGCCACCCCACACTTAGTTCCAACCAAATGACTCACTTTTGCATACTTCCTATGGCTTTGTTCCCTATTATCAAAATCGAACAAAATAAAACAATACTATAAAAATAATACAATAAGAAAAAAATATCAAAAATAAAAGAAAGCAGTAAAGTTGGGTTGCCTCCCAACAGGCGCCTAATTTAATGTCGCGGTACGACGTGAACCACTTTTTCCTCTACCTTGAACTTATGAATTGTACCCCTAACATGGCATCCAGCCTGCGGCTATGCTCCAGTGGTGGGGCTACAATGATAACCATGCCAAGTAATAATTTTTTCGCTCTGCACTTCTTGGCCTTTAGATAAGGAATGTAATTTTTGCTTTTTGGCACAACAAATTCAAGAATATGGTCTCTCATCCTCACCTTTTGACTCCTCCATAGGCTCAAATGGCTTGATTATTATCTCACTCTCTAAATACAGTGTGGAAAAATAATTGTATGGGAGTAAGAGTTGGTATTGAAAAGAATATTCACGATTAAGGGAATACGAGAAACGACATTGTCTTCTATCAATGTTGGTAAATGATTGGTCTAAGGAGAGAGATGAACTTGCAGATAATTTTGGCTTGACTGTACATAACTTAGATGCAGATTAGAGTGCAAAGATTGATGCGTGTAACGCCCAACAGTTTAATAATGAGTTGTGTGAAGTTGAAAAAATCTTCTAGACCAAATTAAGGAGCTATAACGAGAATACCAATCACTAGACCATATTTTTCTTGAGGATGACAATATTGAGAAGAATGCTCTAGAGTCATATGAGGGAGTAGATAACATTACTTTGAGAGACTTGTATGTATATAAATATAGGAATGCAAATAGTAGTAAAATTCATGAGTTATGATGCATTAGATCTCATTCCAATCATTTGTCCACACTGTATTTAGAGATGATAAATTATAGCTTTTCCGACTAGGATGATATTAACAATAGTATCAGCTGATCATATTAGCTAAGTCATGCTTTGAAGAAAGATGAGGGGGAAAAAATGAGTAAAAAAAAGGGAAAAATTCTAGCCCCACATCTTTCAGCAAGTGTGTTGATTAAATGTGTATGTAATTAATCATCCCATACAAGACATTTACAAACTTCTTAAACTCCTAATTAATTAATATATATGATATTCCTTCCATCCGGATAGGGATCATATAAAGTTGTAAGCGAAATTGAAAGATTGGAACGAATATTGTATAGATGTAAACAGTTAGAAGAGACACATCCAAACAGCACTTTTGATCGGGTGGCAATATGAGCCCAAACTTATTAGACCCGTCTAAATCGTTCAAGGTTGGACTCAATATTGACCCGCCTATTTATTGAACTTAGCCATTTAACTCTATTCATTTTAACCCACTTAAAGTTGGGCTTTGGCCCAAATTTTAGTCCAATTTAATACTCATCTCAACTCAAATTACTTTTGGACGATTTGATTCAGTTCATTTTGATCCGCCCAAAATCATCGCAATCTGCCCATTTGACACCCCTAATTTTTGACAGCATAAAATGACAATGATTATTCTTGTAAAATGACAATGATTATTGTTGTGGGTTCAGGACAAGTTTCAACCACTGAATTCATCACTTCATTTGAGTTTTTAGTTCACAAATTTAATATTTTCAACAATTTCAGTGAATTTTACACAAATAATTCTAGGCCTAAAAACTATCATAATTACAATACTAGATCTGCCCCTGGTTTGACGTTCTTTAACATATCATTAATTTCTTTCTAACATATACATGTTTTTGTATATTGCCTGATTGATCTTCAAATCTAATTAAATAAACTAATAGTATAAGTTTAATTTGCTTCAAGTCCAATTGACATAGAAAGCCAAACGCATATTTACACAGAACAAGACTTTAGCTAGCTAGCACAACCTGAGTGGATTTTCCTCTGTTTTTTATTCCATTCTTATACAGATCGAATCTTTCCCATGTTTTCGCCATTGTTTCTGTCAAATCCTTAAGGAATTCCATTCTCTTTCATTTCAACCACAAAAATCTCCCATATTACACCATCTCCTTAACTTTACATCCCTCTCAAACAAATTCCATTTCTTGAAACTTCTATATCTATTCCCCTATATATACATTCTCCCATTCATAATACTTCCAGCAAGAAACAGCAGCAAAAAGAGAGGGAAAAAATGTCACACATGCCTGCATTTGGTCGAAGAAACCATGCACACCAAGTGTTCGATCCTTATTCTCACCACGCACTCCACCAAGTACACGACCCTTTTGCTCATCATAATGAAGTGTGGGATCCTTTCCACGAATTTTATTTGGAAACCCCTCGATCTCTCATAGCTCCTGCACCATCTTTCCACCATGCACCTGCAACGATGGCTCAAATTGAGTATAAAGAAACACCAGAGGCTCATATCTTTAGGGCTAATTTGCATGGCTACAAGAAGGAAGAAGTGAAAATACAGGTATCCTTCTTACCACTAAATATGTTATGCTTTTGAAATTATGGGCTCAAATTTTAGTGATTTCTTACTTATACTCTCTCCGTCTCATTTCAAGTGTTATTTAGCCCAAAAAATGTGTCAAAATATGTGCCGCTTTAAAATTCCAAGACGGTTGATTTTTTCAATTTTATTTTTGCTATTAAAGAGGTCAAAAGTGATTAGGGGTGATTTGCACAAATATAATACTTCGATGGACTATTGATTTTTTGAGCTCATTTGCTTCGTGGACAGAACTTTAAGTTTAGCAAGTGTTGTCAATCGCTTCCCGTGTATTTTGACTTTTGATCTTAAAGGTTTGTCTATGAGGCAAGCAAGGTAAAAAAATCAAGACCATACAATTTAACGGTTATTTGGTGTAATTACAGCAGTGACTAATCACTACTTGCTTTATCCCAATTTATGTGACATTATTTGGATTTTGAGAGTCAAATAAGTTTTCCTTTTACCATAATATTTTAGATATCTTTTAAATATTTTAAATTGTTAATTGTTGTGACTTATATTGTATTCCATTTGTTTCAATTTATATAAATTGATTGAGCATGGATTTTAAAAAAAATTACTCCCCTCGTTTCATATTATGGATAGTAACATTTAATAGTCAAATAGTAACATTTATGATTAATTTAGCAAATTATATTTTGTACTTAGTATTTTTTTAATGGACGTGCAAAAATGTTAAATGACACTTAAAATAGAAGGGAGGAAAGAATATCTATGATTCGTGCAGAATATGTTGAGTTTAACTGAATCCATTGATTATATGTTACATATGCTTGTGCAGGTGGAGGATGACAGAGTGCTGAAGATTACTGGGGAAAAGAAAATGAAGAAAGAAGACAATCACGATAATTGGCACCATTATGAACGCAGCAGTGGAAAATTCTTCACTTCCCTTTCACTACCAATGAATTCTAGGGCTGATTATGTGAAGTCATCCATGGAGAATGGAATGCTCACTATCACTGTTCCTAAGAAGGAAATTACCAGGAACCACCACCATATCAGAACTGTTGAAATACGTTAATTAAATTAAAGGTTGAATTTGATGGTATGTCTTGTTTGCTACTCCACATATAATTGTGGAATGAGAAGTAAAATAAAGAGAAAGTAAAAGGTTTTACTGCATAATATGGAAAGAAAAGAAAAGTGAGTTTGACATATGCTTGTGTAATGTTAGTAGTAACTACATTAATAAACGGTACTTCTATTTCTTCTTTTCTTTTGCTTTTCGTTTTGAGCTAAATTATTATTTCGGTCGTCATTAGTATTCAAGACGTTATTAAGTTATTAGAATCAGTCACTTCTACTTCTAATACATGTTCATACATGATTCAACATTCCTTTAATTTCCTGTTTTGATAGTCCCTTATTTTCATTATTAAATGTAAAACATCCCTTATCTCTTTCTGTGTGACTAAATTTGTAGTCCAGAAACAATTTCTTATTGTTACATAGGAACTAAAAAACTAATAGTTCTACCTAAATGGCCGTTTCTTTAGAAAATAAAAAAAGGAATGATGAATAATGAAGAAGCAGATAGCTTTCCCTCGTATTGATCCTAAGTCATGCTATGCCGTGTGTTGAGAATAACTAACCAGCATCTTCTTACATTTCTCTTTTACTCATTTTCCTTCTCATGGCTACGATACTACTGCAAAGAAGAAAAGGTTATCCTTTCTTTCTTTCCTCTGACATTCCTTTAGCATTTAGTTTAACAGTTGCCGTTAACAGTAAAACTAATGGTGTTAAGGAGTAGACTAAAGCTATCCACTTTTTGTCACTACCCAATCCCGATAGTGATGACGCCCAACCCAACGGCTTGGCAAGCCCGACCTAATACACTCTCAACTCAAGCTTAAAGCTCAAAATCATTTATTTTAAGTTACTAACAGTGAGAAAAATCAAAATAAGCTGATAACTATAACATAATCCCGAAATTTCACAAAAACCACGTAACTTCCCAAAGATCTAGAATCACGAGCCAAGAGCCTCTATCAGAATGTCAATACAATATTATAAGCACCTCTACAAGTTTGAGAGTACGCATAATAAACAATAATAGAGTAGTAAGGGGAATGTCAGGTCATGCGGACGCCACGCAACTACCTCGACGATCACAAATGGAGCTCTATATCACCTTCAAGCTCAGCTAAGCTTCCAAGTAACTGGATCTGCATGCATGGTGCAAGGAGTCGAGTAAGTACTTCCAACTCAGCGATAATAAAAGTAAATAAAGTTAAGGAAAAGAAAATCACACAAAGCATTATCTAATGATATAAACATACAGAATCATCGATTAAATCGAAGTACACTTTCACGTATTCCTTTTTAACATATGTGAGTGGATTATTTAGAAATCTCTTTTTAACATCTCTTCCTTTCATTATAATAGATCAATACCTAGGTACAACCTCAAACAGTGCAAGTCTGCACTCAAATCAGCCCATTGGGCTCAGCACTCCTTAACAATTTTCACCAGGGTATCTGGTCAATAAGGCAGATAACACATGTATGCCAGTAATATATGAGTGCTAAATGTCATGCCACGTAGTACCAGTAAGACCAATGTATGTATGCAATGCAATGCACAAGACGTTGTGGCGTACATCCCGATCCATACAAAGGCGGCCGCACTCACTGTGGGGGTTCAGACTCCGGAAGGACTCCTACAGCTCAAGCGCAATATCAATATCACTCCTGCTGCGGCGTGCAGCCCGACCCATGCATAGTCATTAATGCATATAAGCCCCTTGGGCAACAGTATCATAACAGCTCACACCTAAAATATCAGCATAGCCTCGTTTAAGTTTACAAATCTTATAAAAATGCTGAGTAGCAAAAATAACATTTTAAAACCTTGGTATGAGATGAGAATATGCACAGTATTGCCAAAAATAGTGATACCAATCCCTCAAGAATTCAAATATTCGACACGAAGCCCAAAACATGATAATCAGTACAGTTCATGATAATTAATATCTTTATTAGGGTGTCAATTCAATTTCAAGCAATTAGGTATTATTATTTATTAAGCGGGACGGATAAAGTCACAATCCCCAATGGTTCTCTACCCCACGCCCATTATCTGGCGTGCAAGTTACCTCAATACAGCACTCTGATGTGCAAATCCGGGGTTTACAAACCCTCAGGACATCATTTACAAGTATTAGTCACCTTGGTCCTAAACTAGACTGACAAGCTCAAAAGTTAAGGACAATAGGTCCTGAACTTACAGTTACAAATTTAAAAGTTAAGAACCATAGGTCGTGAAGTCCTGAACTTAGACTAACAAACTCAAAAGTTAAGGACAATAGGTCCTGAACTTAGGCTAAGAAGCCCAAAAGTTAAGGACAATAGGTCCTGAACTTACAGTTACAAGTTCAAAAGTTAAGGACAGTAGGTCATGAAGTCCCGAACTTAGACTAACAAGCTCAAAAGTTAAGGACAATATCCTAAACTTAGGCTAAGAAGCCCAAAAGTTAAGGACAATTGGTCCTGAACTTATAGTTACAAGTTCAAAAGTTAAGGACAATGTAGTCCTAAAGTTAAGTTCAAAAGTTAAGGACATGTAGTCCTGAAGTTAAGTGCAAAAGTCAAGGACATGTAGTCCTGAAGTCCTAAACTTAGTGTTCCAAGTTAAAAGTTAAGGAAATGTAGTCCTGAAGTCCTTAAGTTAAGTTCAAAAGTTAAGGATGTGAGCAGAAGCGTATTTTCGTCCTAGCACTTGAAATTTATTAAAGCAGTGGCTAAAGACTAAAGATATTTTAAACAGTGGCTTAAAAATAAATACATATGTTAATAAAGGCTAACCGTGCACTTTTCCCCCATTCCTTCTCTTTAACCCACCCCGTACCGCACCGCCCCGCTTAAATTTTTTTTTTCTCTCCTTTTTTCTTTAATTTTTTTTTTCTAAAACAAACTAGTTTGACATTTTATTATTTTATAAAATGCAAAGTTTAGTAGAATCACATAAACATAAAACTAACAGAGTATTACTCTGATGTTTTAAAATAAATGGGTTACTATAATTTCGTGTTACTAATACGTTATCTTGATCTAAGTAATATAATTTTGTTAAAACTTATGCAATTGGTTAATTATAAATCAATATAGCAGTTTTACTAATAAAAAGGAATGTAAATTTGTAGTTGAAATGAGTGCTTTGATTCAAAAAAAATTAAAGTCAAAGTTGCCCCGCATTAATTATACCGCCCCATGCCCGCTAAAAAAGTTTTAAAAACTATTTTAACTCGCCTGTCCCGCGTCAAAGAAACCCTACCCCACCCCCGGTCACTCCTATGGCGAACTAATAGCACGACTATTTGATTTATTGAGAAATGTTACTCCCTCCAATGCACTTTAATATATTTTTTGGCACTTTTTGTTGTTCACAATATTTAATTTTCTTTAGATGTTAAGAAGAAACTCTCTTTTTTAAAGATACTCTTTGGAGTAAAGAGTTTACAAGTATTAATTTGTTATATTTTTAATGAACAAAATTAAGGCTAATATGATTAATTTAATTGTTAATGAATATTAAAAGATGAATTCTTTAATACGTGTGAAAACAGCAAAAAAAAAATCCATTAAAGTAGACCGAATAAAGTATTTACTTCAATTAGACACTGTTATCTATCTGTAACTCATTCAAACGATGAAGATTCTTATCCAAAATTAACATCTCAACAACGAAAGATAACGGACGCTGTTGTCTTTCTCTGCCATTTAGGCTGGCTCCAGCAAATAATATATTCTCCCTTGCCCATTCCAAATTAACAGACAACAAACATGTAAAAATAGTCATTTTCATCCTTGTTTTTCCCCCACTCTAACAATGATATTCACAAATATATTTAAATACTCACAATTCCTAAAATCAAACAATTCATGTTTGTGTGATCTCTCTAACAAGTAATTTGTCTATCATACTAATTATTTTTTTGAAATGTCTCACATACACGACCATGGAAACATGGACATGCATAATATGCCTATGTCCAATGGCAATGATACTATGATGATGATGAACATGGTCATGCAGATGAATTTCTACTGGGGGAGAAACGCGACGATTTTATTCAAAGGTTGGCCAGATAATAACCTAGGAATGTACATATTGTCTTTGTTTTTTGTATTCTTTATGGCTTTTGCAGTCGAGATTATGTCGATGGGCCTGAAAATCAAGAAGAGTATGAATCCCATAGTTGGTGGACTGATTCTGAATTCGATTTATTATACTGTTCGAATGGTTCTTGTTTATTTTGTTATGCTCGCTGTTATGTCCTTCAACGTTGGAATTTTCATTGCTGCAATCTTAGGCCATGGTTTGGGGTATTTCTTCGTCAAATTTCGTGAACCTACGGTGCCTGATTCTTCAGCAGAGACCAGGGGCTCAATTGCTACTGATCCTTAGGTTTAATTGTATGGTGGCAATTTTAATCTTTGCCTGATATTGGCTTCAGTTTTTTAATTAGCAGTAAGGATTTATCACGATTTTTCTGAGACTAAGACATAATTGTTGTTGTTGGATAATTTGGTTGATTCATATTTTTTTAAAAAATCGTCTTTATTTGGGTTTCGGTTTGTGATGATCTTCATTTGTAAAGATTAATGCCTCTATGCAATAACATTCTAATGGAAATGAAAATAAACACAATTATGGGAAAGCTTATTAACGTTGGTGCTTCTATACATGTGTCGATCAGTATAAGTCATGTAATCATACGTTAGGAAGTACACTTGACAGGAGATAGACAATAGAGAGTGATACGTGGTTGAACTATGTCTATAACACTCAAAAGGTCGCTTAACTGAATTTTATAAATTTGGAATTACAAAATCACTTCTTACTTTATTTTGTTTTTAATACAAATCTTATTTAACCTTCACATACGAGTAGATTTCACGTTAGTCCCAAAAGTTGGTCTCTCAACTTAAAAAGTAAATGCTTAAAACTTTAGTAAGAAGGGCCTTCTCCGACGTTGTCTATCGAATCTGAGAGTGGACAACAAATCGTTCTACTCATTCTACATGGTTAACTCTAATTCTTAAGAAGATATCTGGAAAGGAAAATTTTCTAAGAAATTTATTGACAATTGTAGGGGTCGAATTTGACCGATCAAGTCTCAAAATCAACACGACTAACCACTGAATACATACGAGTCGATACAGGGGGACGATCGGAAAGAGGAGAAACGACCCCGCGTTATCATCGGTTCCGTTAAAGAATGTACTCTAATTTTATCTTCCCGATAATTAATTGAAGATCCTTTATTACATAAAGGGAATTCGGGCCTTCTAGTAGGCATATGAGTTTTAATATACAAGCTCATTCTCTCTCTCATCTTTATCTCTCTACTATTCTCTGTCCTTCACTATTACTGATATTCCGAGTATCAAAATTATCTTAGGGTTTATTTACATTGATTATAATTTACTCCTTCATCTCTTTTGATTGATTTGCTTAGAATCTTTTGAATCAAACAACGACAATGAGAAAAGAAGCATCTATATATTACTTCCATGAATTATTTAAAAAAAAAACGTTTGGCTACCGGCAAAAGTTTAAAAAGTTTTATTCATGATGTAAAGGGAACTATTGTAAATACTCAGCAATTAGTTTTATACTGAAGTTTCCTTACGCATTACTCTTTCCATTTCAATTTCTTAGATTCCTTTATTTTGGAACGTCCATAAATGTTACTACTCCACCAATTAGCTTTTACAAATTTGAACAATTTCAGAAAGGAAGTGGAAAAAAGATCAATCGTGTGATACATAGGTGACACCAGATTCCAGTTCCAATTCACATCTAATGAGTGTAATAAAGGACCAAAGAAACACAAAAAGAGAAAATCAATTTAGTCCTTAGTAGCAATAGCAGGATCATCAGAGAAGCTAATTGTGGTTAAGGTATATATTTGAAATCATTAGTGAAGACTTTCGTGGAACTTCATCTCAGTGAGTTGATTGTGATATATCATATATCTAACTAAAATGATTACTTACTCGAGTAGGAAATTCCGAAAATGAAAAACATACTACATAATTTAATTTTATCAGCACCTGCTGCTTGGGCCTATTGATAAAATTCTAAGCCCAATTGAAACTTCAGTCCGTTTAACAAAGGGAGAAATTAAAAAATAGCCAGATTTACAAGTGGTGATTCAAAAATAGCCATAGTTTCAAAAGTAATTGAAATTTAATCATTTTTCATGTAAGGATAAATCTGAACGAAAATATTGTTCAAAATCCGGAAAAATGCTCCGGCATAATATACTAGAGTTTTAGTATAATATATCGGTCAAACATAATATACTGTAGTTTGGAGCACCGGTGCTCCAGCTTCAGTATATTATACTGGACCCAATAAAGTGTACCTCCAGCATAATATGCTGAAAGTTCATATACAGGTGCACCGAACTCCCGTACATTATGCTGGATTGGTCTTTGTTGCAGTAAAATAGTAGCTATTTTTTAATGAATTAATAAATGCTGGCTATTTTTTAATTACCAGTTCAAAAACTGGCTAGATCATGCTAATTTAACTTTAACAAAAGCTCGTTCTTTTAGGCCTAGAGTTATCTTGGATAAAGTTCACAAATCGCCACTCATGTAATTGTGAAATAGTCAATGTCATGAAGTTTCAAATTCTATAGGTGAACCTAGGGGTGACAAAATGGCTGAAAGAAAAGAGTTAACCATTCATATTACCCATTAAAAATGGGGTGGATAATGAACATTTTAAAAACGGATCAAATATGGATAAAAACCATATTATCCATTTAAAAAATGAATAACCAATAAGTCTACTCCTCAAGTTAGGAAGACTAAGAATTCTTATAAAAGTGATCATATGCAAGAAATCATGAATAATATGGCCTATATTATCTGCCGGTTAACCCATTTTTTATTCGTATTATTTATGGGTCGGATATGATAATTTATCCTTTTTTATTATCTATTTTTGATCCGAACCATATCCAACCCGTTCGCTCGTCTACCACTCCTAGGTGAACTCCGTGACAATATCCTGAAATTTTGCCTGTCAAATTTGAAGGTCATAATACTATTTTAGTAGCTAGCAGGCGCTATCCCTAAAGCTATGTTGGAGTTGTTAACAACAAAATATGAAGGTCAATATAGCACGGGCTAGATAGTTTTTAGACTGATTATTGAAAAATAACTATTGTTTTATTGAAACACGGAAAGTTCCAGTATAATATGTTGGATTATGGAACTCTTGCGTATAAATTTTCAGTATATAATGATAGAGCTCTATCACACGGAAAGTACCAGGATAATATGCTAGATTATGGAGTTCCTACATATAAACTTCCAGCATATTATGATGAAACTCCATCATATCATAAAATTCCTATTATGCTGAAAATTCATATGTAAAAAATTCGAACGCCAATATATTATGCCGAAAAATTTCTGGATTTTTAACAATGTTTTGTTTAGATGTATCTTTACATGAACAATAACAAAATTTTCATTACGTTTGAAATTATACCTATTTTCCGGTTACCAATTATAAATTTGGTATTTTTGAATTTCGTCCAATATGAAGAGAGTCATTGTTCGGCCCAAACGTACAGTGTCGATACCAATTTGAGCCCACAAGTCCAAATTGTCCTTAGTAGCTAAACTACAAAACTGGAAGCTTCCTGTTTATATTATTCGATTTAATTGAAGTTTGCTAGTTATCAGATTAACCGAGTTCTTTTATTTATAATTTGTATATATTCTCCCATAAAATCCTTCCAATGGCTAAATGCTACTTTAATTACCACAGATTAACCGAGTTCTTTTATTTATAATTTGTATATATTCTCCCATAAAATCCTTCCAATGGCTAAATGCTACTTTAATTACCACCTGCAATAAATGATGCCGAGAAAATAAAATCAGGACCAAAAAATATCGTATCAATTGTAGTGTACAATCTCATGAATCCTTTGATTCTTCTTTTTAATAGTAAATAAATCCAAGGGTTTTTGAGCTTGATCTTGAATCTATATTTGTTGTCACGGACGATGATCTTGAATTCAACTAGCACAAACTTTAGTTTGAACTCATACTCCTTGAACCTAGATTTATTCTTCGTTCTTGAGCTTGAGCTTGGTTGCTTGAACTTGACCTTGATTTCTTTTTCGTTCTTGAGCTTGAACTTGATTCCTTGAAGCTTGAAACTTATGGAGGAATTTGCAGCGTTTGATCCATGAGTTCTTTCTTGCTTCTTGTTATAACTTATGATGTCTTTTCTGAGTTATGAAGACCCTTATTTATTGTTATGGGGAAGAGTTATGATAAGAACAAACTCTTTCCGACCAATCGGATCGAAGTGTGATAAGGCCGCATTTGATTGACCATAACATGTCACTTGCACGCGTGGCTCAATTTCATTGGCCTTCTAATTTGGCTTGATGTGCCTTGTCATTTAAACATGTGGCACGATCATATGGGCTCTTCTGTTTTACTTGGCGTGCCACGTCATTTGACACGTGGCTTCGAACTAACATCTAAGAAGATGATATCTTTGGTCTAATGAGTGGGCATATCACTTTAGCCCAATAAAGTAAGATTTATTATCTAATCTATATATATATTGGACGTATAATTAATTCAATTATATTAGTGCATAATATTTATTTAGAATAGTATATTTAAAATATAATTAAATAAACTATACATGCTTACAAATACCCATATTTCAAAACTTATCGGAATGTCTAAATTTTTAAAGACTAGGCTTGAAATAAACGCAATAGACATATTTGTATTGACTCTTTACTTTCGTCAAGCTAAGAAAAGAATTTCCACGTTACTATTGGCATACACATAATGACCAAACCATCAATCATCACGTAAGACAAAGTATTCATGAAACTTTAAATTTCATTCTTTGCACTAAGAAAATCATTTGACATAACAGTTCTTTACGAGTCAAGGACTCCTATTCATATAGGAATGCCGCCATCCGCACATCACCAAGCATATAAGGAGTGTTTGATAGTCTCCAAATCCCACTTGAACTTGAAGTAGCCAATGACTAATTAATCATTTTAGGAGACAAATTGCATTACTGACTCCCACATCGCTAATATGTCCTTGCTAACGCAAAGGTAATTGCAAGCCACATGAGTCAGTTTTTATGGATTCGGAAACATTAACGCGGAGGTAATTTCTTCTTCTTTTGGTATCTTTTTTTTTTTCTTTTCGTATGTCAAGAACGTGAGAGTAGATTCCTCCATGCATTAAGAATGCAATTTTATGTGTGAAGAGATGATTACTCATTCTTGCACGAATATCGAAGATATTACTCTCAAGGTGATTTAATTATTTACTCTCAGTGTGGCTCGACTACCGGAGAGATTACGTTCAATGTAGCGTAACTATCAGAGAGATTACTCTCAAAATGATCCGACTATCCGAGAGATTACTCTCAATGTGCCTCGAGTATTGAAGAAATTACTCTTAATGAAAATTATAGTTCCTTTTTAAGGACAAACCCACAAAGAGGCCAACTTAAAGTACAAAGAGACTTATATGTCCACCTTAAGATTGGAAAGTTATAAAGTTTCAACTCGAAGACGACATCGACTTGAACACTTGGAAAACTTTGAAGATTTGGCGAACGTTGCGTATTTCAACTCGAAGAGTGGTTGACTTTTTAAAAGTCAGCTTGAAAAATTAGCACACTTGAAAGATTTGGGGGCTTAAACAACTCAACTTTAATACCGGCAAATTTGAATATTAAACTGGAAGACCGACAGACTTGAAGACTTCAACCTGGAGACTTGGAGGGTTCAACATGAAGAGTGGAAAACGTGAAGACTTCAACTTGACAACCGACAAACTTGAAGATTCAACTTGGAGACTTCAACTTGAAGATTGGCGGACTTGAAGACTTCAACTTGGAGACTTCGAGAGATTAAATATTTCAGCTTGAAGAGTCGCAAACGTGAAGACTTAAACTTGGAGACTTGAAGGGCTTAAATATTTTAGCTTCTCTTTTTCATTACATTGTCCGACTTTTATATTAGTTGCGTTATTTTTAGCTTTACGCGCTTTTAACAAAAGATTCACATCTTGTCGTGGGAGAGTCCAAATAATGAACTGTTTGATTTTTCAAAAATTAGACTTCAATATCTAAAGTATATCCAAAACTAGAACCAAACACATTCAAAACTTCCTCTTGTTCTTTTAACCCCAACAGTAAGTTTTCTAGGAGCAGTTGGTGGAGGTGCATTTGGAAATGCTCCCCTGCCAAAACTAGTGTTGTTTGCCCTTCCTTCTGCTACTGGTTGTGCTTGTATTGGCATCCTTTCCCCTTCCTCTACCGCTGCCCCTGTTAGTTTCTATTGATTCTTGAGTTGCTTGACTTCTTTGGCTTTGTTGAGTTGCTTGAGAAGACTATCCCATTCCACCCTAAAAATTTTAGAAAGTACATATATAAGTTGACATTTTAAGTGAATAAAAAGGTGAGAAATATTATAACATACCCTTAATTGGATGTAGCATTGTTATGGCCTCCTTGATGACATTTAGAACATGCCATATTAACTCCTTACTTAGAGAGCTTGCCATACTTCTTTTTATTAGGCTCATTCTTTGCCTTTCTTCTTTTCTTTTGGGGCCTGCCTGGCATTAGCTTTGGTGCAGGATGCTCAATGACCATGTTATTAGTGTTAGGCCACATATTCATGTTGGGGATTAGTTCAAGAAAGTATTGGTATGCCTTGAGAAATGTCTCTTTTCTATACCAATTATCCACATAAATCTATGATTCTTCTTCTTGGTGATAGATTGCACATATTGCATGCGCACAAGGGATCCATCTTAACTGCCATAATCTACAAGTACATGTTCTTCTCCTCAAATTCACTATGTATCTGTATGCATACTCATCAACCTCAAACCCATCAGTTCCAAAGCACAAAATTTTGTATTTTCAAGACAACTCCTTGTTTTCTTCTAGAATCACCCTTGCCATAGGAGAAATGTTTGTAATCCAAGTGTCTCAAATTGTATCATATCAATGTGTCTCCTAACTACTTTATGTCTAATGTCCTCTAACATGGTAATAATAGACTTGTGCCTAGGTACTAATATCAAAGAATTAAAGGTCTCACATATATTATTTTCTATAATATCACATTTGGAGTGTTCAAGGAAAAAAACTCTACACCAATACTCTTTGTTATACTTCAATAAGCTTTTACATATACATTTTCCAAGCTTTCCCAATGCAGCCAGTTCTTTTTTCAACTTCACATCAAAGCTAGCCTTATAACACCTCCAGAATTTCTCATCTCCTCACCTATCCAAGTTTTTGACCAGTTAAACCATATATGCCCAGCACACAATCAATGCTCAACATTTGGTAGTAACTCTTGAATGCTTGGTACCAAACCCTAAAAACCAATAATGAATCGTACAGAAATGAGATAAAGCCACATAATCTTGATCAAAAATTAGAAAGCTATAACAAAAATCAAAAATCAAAGTAGAACTATAATAGAAATCGAAAAACTAAGACAGAAAAACAGAACACTAAATTCAGTTATAACAGAAACATAAATCAAAGTAGAACTATAACAGAAATAAAAAAACTCACAACAGCAACTTCTATAACATAATCGAAATGCTCAAATCAAAAAACAGAACTACAACAGAAATTAAAAAAAAAAAACTAAACAGAAATTAGCAGTAGAAAGCTATAATAGAAATTGAAATCAGAAGTAGAAAGATAAAAAAAATGAGATGGAATAGAGTAGCTTTTTCATATTAGACATAATTGTTAATCCAGTTCCATATCCCAACTCCAAGTCATCTATTAAGTTGTTTATAAACCAACTCCAAGAAGCTTTTGACTCATCGTCTATCAGAGCTCATGCGATGGGATACATTTGTTGGTTACCATTTTTTCCAATAGCTACCAGCAATTCATCCTTACATGCACCTTTTAGAAAACACCCATCAAAATCAATGATCTTCATGCATCCTTCCAACTAATCCTTCTTCAATGCATCAAAGCGGACATAGAAATATTTAAACAGATTTTTTCCAGGCTCTGAATTTCTATAAGTTTGACCAAGCAAGTAGTACCAGGAATAGATCTGTTTAATTATATCAGCATAGTCACATAATCTAGAAAACTCCATCTCCAATCCCCCATAAACTTCCTAAGCACTATCTGTTTTGCCTTGTAAGATGGTTCTACCAACATATATACCCAATTTTTCTCTAACCAAATCTTATTTTTTTAGATCCTAATATAGGGCTGAGATTTGATCCTATCTATGAATTTTTCAGCAATATCCTTAGAATTACAAAGCTTGTTTTTGTTCATTGGAGTGCACTTGTGAATAGGATGATACTTCTTAACTATAAAATTAATTGAATCCCTGTCAAGACTTGCAAATAACTCCCACTGGAAAATATTTGATTTATATTTCACCCTCACCCTATTTGCCTCATTAGGTCTGAGTTTCAGGTGTGCATGGTATTCTATAGCATAGTTAGTCACTGCCTTCCTAAATTGTTTTACATTCTCAAATATCATGTCAAGTTCAAAAATATCCACAACACAATATGGATCATATCTTAACTTTGTACTCTTCTTTCTACTTGGCAGATCAACACCAATTTCAGCTTCAACATCTAGCTCATTATCAGAATTATCACTGCATATATCAGAACTATCAACATAGTCCTTATCCCCGCCTAATTTACCAGCATATTTTTCTGCCTTGTTCTTGCCAATGTCTTCAAAGCCTCTATCTATTTTTCCTTCTCCTAGAGGTACTTCTACATGAACAGTTGATTTTTTCTTTATTCTAGCCTTTAGCTTAGTTATCTTTTCATTCCTAACAGTTATCAACTCTTCATCAGCATCACTATCATCTTCTTCTAGTACAACACCAAACTCTGAGTAACTACTACTTTTCACATCTAAAATAGCACCATCATCTTTCCTTACTCTTGCAGAAATATTTTCAGCAGAAATATTTTCAGCAGAGGCATTTTCAGCAGAAACATTTTCAGCAAAGGCATTTTCAGTAGAAACATTTTCAGCAGTAACATTTTCAACAACAACATTTTCAGCAACAACCTCTTCCCTCTATTCTGTTTCAGCAGCAACCTCTTCCCTCACTTAACTTTCACCCACAATATTTTCCCTAATTTATGTTTCAGCAGCAACCTCTTCTCTCACTTCACTTTCATCAATAACATTTTCCCTAATTTTATCTCTCACCTCTTCCCTTTCTTCTGGACCACCAATAACTCTAGTAAGAGGCACATCCTCCATTACCTTAGGGTCTACAATAATATGTTGAATATACAAATTAACTTGTCTCCATTTTTAATGTTAGACACAATATTCAATAATTGTGCATCACTACCCAAAGAGACAAATTTCTTAGTATTAGGGTCTTGGTAATACAAGTCACCCACTCTGACATATCCCCTTTTTTTAGTGTAATATAACAGTTATGGAATAGAAAAATGGTCTTTATCGATATCAACTATTAAGACCTCCTGTTCCCCCACATATTTGGGTCATAGTCAAGGGTAAAATTACCACCATGGTGAAAATTAACAGCAATAATGTCTGATATCACTATTTTAATATTCCCCAATTTCTTTAAAAGAAACCCTAATTGTGGTCCCAAAATCAGTCCCAACTACCACAGGAGCCCACCACTAAAATGACTACATTACAAACACTAAAAAGACATACCCTTTCAGCACTTCAACTTTGAAATCAAGCAGCACTTCAACAAGTTAGCACCGGCAATATACTATTGATCGTTCTTCAAGCACATATTTGGACAAAATCAAACAAATCGAGCAGATATTTACCTATGGCACTAATTAACACTCAATATCGAACGAACAAGAAGCAAAATCAATGGACATGCATCGCTTTGGGCGGATTTTGTTGGAATTGATTTTGGTACTTAGGGCTTTTTTGGTCGTCTATTCTTTTACCGATGTGTAATAAGGGTTATAATTAGGAATAGGTAAAAACGTTTAGTTTTAGCGGGTTAAATAATCTATGTGGCATTGTAATAAACGTGTCAACTTTTAATTGGTTAGAGTATCCATGTTGGCAGCGCGTAATCAAACGCGCCCAAAAATTTTATAAGCCCAGGTTGGACGTATTAAAGTGGTGTAATAAAACTATAGTAAAAGTGTTTTGGTGAAAAATGTCATTGTTGGGGTGTTCAAGTGAACTTTCTTTGATGGTTTAAGTGTCTGTCTATGTATTCTGTCGCTTTTAAAACATATACAATATGGATTAAGTTGAGTAAAACTTAAATATATGGGTTCTTTTTTATGATGATGTAAACTCATGTGTAGTTTCTTGTAATTCTTTCTTTCTTCTTGTGTTGAACCATATTATATAGTATGTTCATTCATTTTTCATATTTCTTACAAGATGTCATTCATTTACTTTTTCGATCATACTCTTAATAATTCTATTTAATTTGATTTTTTTTTTTTTTGTAAATGATGGCCGTGCCTAGTCAATTTGTGACCCTCCTTAACTATTTTACCAAGTATCTGCAATTGGTTAATCCTACTCGCCAATAATTGGACAAATGATAAGAAATTATTTAATACTATTTTTAATTCTGCTAAAATTTAAACCTTAGACCTAATTCCATTTTATGATTCTTTTTAGATGATGATGATGAAATCTCAAAAATACCAAAGAGCCATACCCTTCAAAATGCAGTATTTTCTAGTATTTCTTTTACTTCCCACTGAGAGTAGATAAAACATTCCAATGAAAAAATTACGAACACCAAATTATACTTTTTCAACCGATGGTTAGATTTCTTAATCCTTACATGCAAAAAAGAATATTAAGTAAACATTCCAAGTCCAGATCTTAACATTGCCCAAAGGAACAGGCAAACATTTCAATAAAAGTTAATAAAATAAAAAATAAAAAATAAAAGACAACTAAGTAAAGCAACCAATAAATTTAGTATAACAAATTAATATAAATGTGTTCTAGTTTTATCTTAAAATGTCCATATTATGTAGAATTAATACTATTTTTGAAATTTAGCTCGATAACTGTTTTTTCTTGTTCAAGTGGTTAATCACCACTCATGAGATGCAGGCGCTGTATAAATATTTTCTCAAATCAAAACATAGTTTGCAATTCGGCATTAGGTGATTCTTACAAGTAATCCTTACTTAAATGGAGAGCAAGCGCAGCGACAGATATTACATCAATAACAATGTAGTAAAATTCTACTAGTAAATAGGTCTGGAGAGGTTACTCCTGTCCCGATGGAGTATAGAGATTTTTTCTGATAGGACGCAAGAAAATAAAAAAAGACGAAAGAGACACGGACCTATACATATTGAGTTTAATATATGGGTTCGATCTATTAGCTTTGACACAAACCATATGTATTTGTCAAGAAATTTACAAAATATGAATATATATTAAATTTTAATCCCGCTTATTTATCTTTGACATCGTTTTCTTAGAATCGTAAACTCATAATATCCAAATGTTACATTCGTCTCTATCGACGAATAGCTAGCTATCTTTCTAACCTTTTTTCTAGTTTGTAATTAGGCGAACAACTTTGAAAAACAAGTTTGTTAGTTGGTGAACAACTAATAAAAGTGAACACATAAAACAAAAAAATCCCACTATCATTTGAGAAACGTCATGACATAATTTCCTGGTTACGAAATCAAAGCCACTCTTTTGGGGACAATTGGGCAGTCGCTGTTAACAATTGCATCAAAGATTTAATCTTTCTTTCTCTTTTTTAGATTTATTCGACGGACAAAGTTAAATAAAGGAGAATTTTGCATTCATCTGATAACAAAGCGTACGAAAAGGAAAATACTTAACTAGCAAGTTAACTATTTATAGGAGTATTATTGGTTTCCATCAGCTTCTTCCTTTTACCCTTTTTGTTTCTTCCCGGGGCTTATTCAATGCAATATCATACTTATATGTAATTAAGCTCGCTCTTTTTGGTGAATATGAGCTGAAATTTTGGATCCATTGCATACAGGTGGTGCTGACAAAAAATAGCACCTAAGGGTAAAGGGATAAGATGTGACCTAGCAATCCATAATAACAATAAAAAGATAAAAAAAATAAAAGACATTCTGGTACATTAAGCTCATGCAATATAGGAGGTCTGGAAAAAAAAGTACTAGGTTAATATCAGTAAAAACAAAGAATATTAGCTTAATGATTTGTAACTTATTTAAGTTTTGGTGGGCTGCATTACTTGTGTGAAAGTGAGAGGCACCGACTTTACATTCTACTGTTAAGCTAAAAGAATGTAGCTAGATCTACATTCTTGTTTTGATAAATTAGTTATATCATATTTGAAATTAATATTTCAAATTTGAGTTTATTTGGAGTATTATATTGTGTGTTGGATTGTTGAAATTCGAAGAACAAGTGTTGGCCCAAGTGAAGGTTAGTTTTGACGATTGACAAAGGAAGGTCAGGCATGAACCAGGTCCATCTCATGTGGTGCATGGAAACAGGTGAATTCGAGCATGTGGGATACACATGAAGGAGATAAGCTTAACATGGCATATTTGATATCTCCTGATCGAAAAGGTTGCATAATTGATAAGCAGATGGACTCCTTACTCAAAGAGAATATTATCCAAGATAGGAAAGGAGTTAGAAGTTGGGATCAACTAGAACTCTTCCACCAAGGAAGAGTAGTATTAGAACTCTAGTTATTTCTTAATGTACTAACTCTATATATTGCAGAATGTTCTTGTATTACATGTATACACAAACGCAGAAGTTAAACATGAATTGAGAGCAAAATAGCTAGGCATTTCGCAAGCAGTTCGTATGTGATTCAAGTGTGCAAACCTGAAGCTACATGAACCAGATAGAAGAACTAGTTTCAAGTGTGTGTCTTTTATTCTAGTTCAATTGTAGTAGGTATTTTTGAACTGTACTTTTCAGCTTTATCTAGAGGCAATAGTGATAGGTACTTAGAGTATTCAAGTTAGAGTTAACTTGATGTTGCCGTAACAGTTAGAGGCTATTAACCACAACGCGATTAGAGTTAATCCTAAGTTTACAAAATATTTTGTAAATGTAGTTTTTTGGCTCAGTGATTTAGAGAGTTTGGCAAAATCTTACTAGGAAGTAGGTCGTGGTTTTTTCACCTTTTGAGTCAGGTGTTTTCTACGTGAAATACTTGTGTTCTTTACTTTTCGCGTTTACTATTTCTGCAATAGTAGGTTAAAGAACACTTAGAAGAACCAGGTCCTTTCATAATCAGTTTAAGCAACAAAAATGGACACCACACAACCCCCCCCCCCCTTTTTTTTTCTTTGTGGTATTGAAGTTAAAATATCAATTCGTCTTGGAGCAGGTTATCCTTAAAAAGGCTAACAACTTAGGAATAGATCAAGATGAGCGCACCAGGTGAAAACTAGGAAGGGAAATCCACTACTAGGACGCCACTCTTTAATGGACAGTATTACTCTTGGTGGAAAAACGGGATGAGAGTTCACATCATCAGAGAAGACTATAAGCTATGGGACATTGTCACTGTTGGTCCCTGACTACCGTGAAGAAGAATGTTGAAGGAGTAGATGTGCAAAAAATGAGAGTTGACTGCATTGCTAAGGACTTGAGGAAATTGGAGAAGAATGCTAAGGCCGGGAAATATGTGGACTTGGTTCAGACGAGTACAATAGAATTCAAAGTTGTACCACTGCAAAAAAATCTGGAACACTTTGCAAGTGGCTCATGAAGGAACACCTCAATTGAAGAGGTCAAGAGGAACACTATTGTATTCTCAATATGAGAACTTCATCATGAAGGAAGGGGAAACCATCCAGGAGATGTATACAAGGTTCACCACACTAACAAACGAACTTAAGTTTCTTGGAAGGATAATCCCTGAAGAAGATAGACTTGAGAAGATTTTGATAAAGGTTCTACCAGTCACTTGGGAGAGCAAAATCACTTCCATTCAGGAACCAAAGAACATTGTCACTCTCAAGTTGGATGTACTAATTGGAATTCTTACTACTTATGAACTTAGAAGGCAAACCATGAAAATGGATATACCCAAGAAGGAAAGGATCCTGGCACTTGGACTCACCGAAGGTTCTGAACTAGAAGATAATGAAATGGCCATGATCACAAAGGACTTTAAGAAGTACCTAATGAGCGGAAAGGGTCCTTAAAGAAGTGAAAACCACAACAAACTAAGGGTTCCTGAAAATCAAACCAATAAGGAGTGTTACAAGTGTGGGAAGACTGATCACCACATCAAAAACTACTAACAATGGGAAATTGAATGGAAGAAAGAAAGAGTTAAACGAAGAAAATAGAAGAAGGAACAGGTTCAATCCAAGAAGAACCAAGTATCAACAAATTCTACGGTTTCTGCTTGGGGGAAAAGATCAGATGAAAGCTCAGATGATGAAGATGGAGATGAACAAGCACTTATGGCCATTGAAAAATCTTATGAGGAATCTGAGGTAATTCATCTCAAAGACAAGATTAAAAATTATTGTCAAAAGAAAGGCTACCTGAGTTACTTATGGATTTCATTGATGAATCTAAGGATCTAACAATGAAAAGGAATACATGTCTAAGGATAATGTGATTTTGAAAGCTAAGCGCAAAAATCTGGAACTTAGGGCTAGTAAAAGTGATAGTAAAAATGTTGAGTTAAAGAACCATGTTCATCAACTTGACACCATCGTCCTATAGCTTAGATCTAAAAATCTAAAACTGAAATTAGGAATAGGTAAAAAGAAAGTTGATCACACACAACTCACTTTAGAAGAAAATCTTGGAAAAATGAAAGATGAGTCGTACAAAAGAGATGAGAAGATAAGAGTCCTAAAGAAGGATCTATGCAAGGTCAAGCACGAGCTAGATAGAACCTGTAAATAGAACAGGTCCTCTGATGCACCTACATGGCTACATGAACACCATAGTAGCAATAATAGAGAACTTGGCTAGGGACCCCTGCACCTAAGTGGGATCTTAAAACCAAGTACCTCACATTTTCGGAGAACAAAATTTACACACATTATGGTAAAATTGGTACTACAAAAGGGAATGTACTGAAAAATAAAAGGCTAGTCAAAAGAATAAAATATTTGTTCAAGGGAAAATAAGCTGCCATGTTGGGCAGAAAAGAATCACATTCAACCTTTTGCCAATAGAAATGGACTAAGACTAGTTTGGGTTCCTATGACTAACCCCTAATTTCTTTTTGTAGGTCCAAGTGAAGGGGATCTGCCAAATATGGTACATGGATAGTGGTTGCTCAAAGCACATGTCAGGAAGTATGAACCAGTTCCTTTCACTTGAGGACCTCAAAGGAGGAAATGTCTCGTTTGAAAATGGGAAGAAATGTGAGATCATTGGCGTTGGAAAGGTAGATAAGACTGATTCTCACTCTATTGAGAATATCTACTTGATAGATGGTCTAAAATAAAATCTAATCAGTGAATCACAATTATGTGATAAAGGTAATTTGGTAGCTTTCACCTCTACCAAATATTTTGTAATTAATCTTACCACTAATAAGATTGTTTTACCAGGAAAAAAAGTAAATAATATATACATTGTAGATCTATCCACACATTAAGAAAATGAACTTACTTGCTTAAGTACATTGGACAATGATCCCCTCCTTTGGCACAAGACTTGGACATGTAAGTCTGAGTCAACTCATCAAATTAGTCTCCAATGATATGGTGATAGGGCTGCCTAACATCAATTTTAAGGAAGATAAAGTTTGTGAGGCTTGTACAGAGTGGAATTAGGTAAGATCCTCTTTTAAATGCAAGAAAGTGGAAAGCATCACCAGAACGATGGAACGGGTACATATGGATCTTTGTAGTCCATTGAAAACAATAAGCAGAGGTGGCAAAAGATATGTGATGGTGCTTGTTGATGACTACTCTAGGTTTACCTGGACATTATTTCTAATATCTAAAGATGAAGTATTTGACATATTTATTTCCTTTATTATAAAAACTCATAAGCTACTAGGTAATCAACTTGCATCAATAAGGTCTGGTCATGGAACTGAATTTGAATATGTTAAGTTTGCTAAATATTGTGATGAACATGGCATAGAAAATAATTTTTCTGCTCCTAGGACTCCACAACAAAATAGAGTAGTTGAAAGAAAGAATAGGACACTCAAAGATATGGCATGGACTATGCTTCTTTCTTGTAAACTGCCACATAGCTTTTAGGCAGAAGTTGTAAATAATGAATGCTACATCATCAATAGGTAGATGACTAGACCGCTTGTATAGAATACTCCCAATGAGTTACTTAAAGGTAGAAACCCAAATATATCCCATCTTAGGGCATTTGGATGCAAGTGTTTTGTGCACAAAAATGATAAAGACTTCCTAGGTAAGTTTGATCCCAGAAGTGAACTTGAGATATTCTTCACATAACAAAACTTATAAGGTATACAAGAAAAGAACTATGTGTATAGAAGAAAGTGTACATATGGTTTTTTTATGAAACTAACATTCTTTCTGAGAGACATGAATATGAAGATGAAGCAATTGGGCTGGTAAGAAATTTAAATGAAATCAAAGCCCAATCTAAAGTTGCACCAGAAGAAGGAACATGTGATGGAATAGATTCTTCTATTCAGGGCAACTTGACAAGGGAATTGAAGAAAGAGGAACTGGATCTCATACCTCAATGGAACCTGTCCCTGAACCTATCCCTTAGCAATAAAACATTAGAGAAATATCAAGAGTAAACCAGTTGGTTGTGAAACCTTACAAGTACCAAATTTCTCATCCCATTGAGAACATAATTCCTAATCTAACCTCTAGAAATAAAACCATATCTTCATCAAAGAATCTTTTTGATTTTGATGTTTTCTTAAATATTATTGAACCTAAAAATATTGTTGAAGCTTTGTAGGATGAAAACTAGGTAAATGCAATGCAAAATGAATGCAATTAGTTTGAAAGCAATCAAGTTTGGCATATGGTACCAAGACCCAAGGATAGATCAGTAATGGCACAAAGTGGATCAATAGAAATAAACTTGATGAAGATGGAACAATTACAAGGAACATGGCAAGATTGGTGGTTCAAGGATATATCCAAGAGAAGAGCATACACTATGATGTGACCTTTGCTCCAGTTGCAAGGTTGGAAGCAATAAGACTCATCATAACCTTTATTACTTACATGGAATTCACTCTTCACCAGATGGACGTCAAGAGTACCTTCCTCAATGGCTATTTGAAGGTAGAAGTATTTGTCAAGCAACCTCCAGGATTTTAAAGTAAGGAGTTCCGTGATCATGTGTACAAACTTGGCAAGGCACTCTATGGACTCAAGCAGGCTCCTAGACCATGGTATGCAAGATTATCAAAATTCCTGCTTGACCATAGCTACAAGAGAGGTAAAATCGATAACACTTTATTCTTGAAGGAAAAAGGTAACGACCTTCTAGTAGTGCAGATATGCGTTAATGATATATTCTTTGGAGCAACTACTGATAAACTAAGTAAGAAATTTGCTAAACTAATGGGGAGTGAATTTGAAATGAGTATGATGGATGAGATTTTTTTTTTTTTAGGCTTAAAAATTGAATTATGATCCATGAACGGAAATATGTGAAAGAGTTGCTTAAAAGGTTTAAAATGGAAGAATCAGAAAAAATTGATACTCCTATAGCAACAGCCACAAAATTGAAATAGATGAACCCAGTTGGTTCATTTGTTGATCAGAACAGTTATAGGGGAATGATTTGTTCTCATTTACATCTCACTACTAGCCGATTTGATATAATTTTCAGTGTAGGTCTTTTCAGGTAAATCCAAAGGAGTCCCACTTGACTCTTGTCAAGAGAATATTGAGATACTTGAAAGGCACTACTGTCCTTTGTCTTTGGTATCCAAAAGGTAGTAATTTAACCTATTGGGATATGTTGATGCAGATTATGTTGGTTTCCTTATGGACAGGAAGATCACCTCAAGTATCGAACATTTTCTTGGTTCATGTCTTGTGTCATGGGCAATAAGTAAAATTTAGTGGCATTATCTATTGTTGAAGATGAGTATGTTGTTGTTGCTTCATGTTGTGCTCAATTGTTATGGATCAAACAACAATTATTGGACTTTTGAGTTGGTGTTGGTTGCATCCCTAAATTTTGTGATAACATTAGTGCCATTAGTATAACAAAGAACTCGATTAATCATAATAGAACTAAGCACATTGATGTTAGGCACCATTTTTTTAGGGACAACTATGAGAAAGGATTGATCACTATGGAGTTTTTTGCTACTGACAAGCAAATTGCTTCATAAAATCCTTAAGTAGAGATCACTATAAGAGTAACAATTTGGAATTAGGGATTATTAAGATCACCTAAAAGGTCTAGTTCAAGATTAAAAAGAGAAACAAATGAAAAACAATTGGTTAGAAAATTAGTAAAAATCTTGTACATAAGTAGACTAGATCTTGCTCAATCACATATTTTCAATAGTATACTCTTGTGCCATGTATTAAAATAACTTATTAATCGCTAATGATATTTTCTCTATTTTGGCAAATTTAGACTTGCACAACAGAATTATCAGTGAAGAACATGTTTCATCAAGATAACATGGTATGTTTCTACAGTTTGCACAATTTGAAATAATAATATGTGGATCATGAGAAGAGTCCTACCAAATTCTAAAATTCTTTTGAACTTATATGTTACAAGTAGTGATCCAATTTCGTTCAAAGACTCCCAACCGAATAAAACTACCTAGATATTAGCTAGACCCCAACGTCTTTTCAAAACTGACATTTAGTTTTATTAGACATCTAAGAGTCTGAAAAGTCAGTCGTTACCCTTTAAAATTGATCATCATCATCTCTGTCTTCACTCAATAATTTTCAAGTCGTCGAAATACTCTCCAGTGTCTCTCATTATCCAAATTTCAATCTACCTTTTTAGTTTTCTAGATCCAAGCATAGAAATGACTAACCCTTATAACAACCCCATCACACCCCCACCATGCACCTCGTATTCATCCACTCCTTAACCTAATAAAAGAAGAGTTAAGATGCATATTCTCAAGGAAGTGGTTGGGAGGGAATTATCAAATAAATTAGACGCTCAATTGAAGGAAGACCAAGAACCCCCAAAACTCTGAAGAATCCTTCAATTATGCTATTGAGGGGTAAGAAACTGGGTCTTCTGATTCAGAACAGGTAACCTCTGGCTCAAATACTACTACTGCGCTCATTTTTGAGTTGGCTGAGAATCTAGAGAACAAGCTTATTCTAGTTGGATATGTGGTTGATGTAGAATCTTCTGAGCCCATAAGGATTGGTGGTAAAAATAAAAAGAAAACAGGAAAAGAGTGTGAGGGTGCTTTTGGTGAAGAAAGGGGAACGGATAAAAGAGTTGTTGATTCTTCATCCACTCTTGATATATGGATAATGGTTGTTTATGGAGAAAAATTGATACGATGGAGGCAAAGCCGCTGAAGGGCTCGTTTAAATTGGGAAAAATGTAGATGAACCTGGTTCATCCGTAGAAGAAATCCTCACATACCTATTGAACAACGTGAGTGAGAGAAACAACCTAAAAAGGAAGAGAACTTACATGTCTAAGTCCCCTGGCACTGCTAGGGCTAACAAGAAAAGGAAGGTTGTCCTTTCTGAAGAAGTTGAAATTCCTCCTACTAGGGAGATCCACAAGAAGTCAGCTAAAGTATAATGAAGCAGATTTGCAAAGAGCCTTAGAAGAAAGCAAAATAAAAAAGGTTGAGAATGGGGAAGACGAACGTGGGTGAGCCTTTTGGGGTTGTGGATGTTGATGAGAAACCTGATCCATCAAGATAAGATGTGATTGAAGAGGTGGAGGTTCAGACTTCCAAACCCAAGAAAGCCAAGACTTTTACTAAGAAGTCTACTTTAAAGTCAACATTTGGTGAACCATCCATCCTGGAAAAAAGGACCATGTCTGCAGTGAAACCTAAACAAGTAAAGATTGCTAAGGAAGAAGAATGGAGTAGAGAGAAAGAGGAAAATGATTCGGATACTGAATGACAAGATGGCCAAGTTTGGCAAGAAGACAATAATGAAGGTTAGACTCATTAGGATTTAGAAGAGGAATGGATGTTGTTGTTGTTGGAGAAATTAGAATTTCAAGGCTAGAAAGACATGTTCCTTCAATTGGATGGCAGGTTGGCAAGGAGTGAAATTAATGAATTTATGGCAAATGTTGCAGTGAAGGATGGACACGTTACCAACTTGGTGAATGGGGTGAAAATCTCTTTCAATATGAAGGAGTTTGGTGAAATTCTAGGTGTACCTGCTGAAGAGTACAATGACTACACAAAGCTTAAGTGGCCAAGCCTAGAAAACCTTCCTACTGCCCTGTCCATTACTACAAAATTCAGTGAGAATAAGGAGGAACTGGAGCTCAAGGCTGTGTACAAGAGTGAGATAAAGTCATCCCATAAAGTGTTGTTCGAATTTATCATCAAATTTATTCTGCCAAGGCAAGAAGGGGGGCACATTGTAAACTTCAAGGACTTGGTACTTATGGAGTGTTTGGATTGTGGGAAGCAGATTAATTGACCTAGATTTATAATCCTACTTCTTGATAAGGTTATCAATGGTACGAAGTCTCATGTCATTTCCTATGGCTTAATTCTCACTGTCATGCTCGCACATTCGGGGCAAAAACTCTAATTTCTTGTGACTATGAGGTCCATACCACTCCTAATGAACCTGATTCAGCCAAGAAGGCACCGGTCAATAGCAAGGCCAGAGACTTGGTGCAAGAGAGTGGGGTAAATGATATTGAGATTGAGAGAATAAAGAAAAGTTTGGCTGAGATGGAGACTGAGAGAGATGCTCTCAGAACTGAGTTGGCAAGAGAAAGGGAGAAGAATGATGGCATTCTTCAAGATATGTTGAAACTTCTCCAAGCCAAAAACTAAGCACCTAGTTCTTTGAGGCCTTAAGCTTCTTGCCTAGTGTAGTGCCTAGTGTTTTCAGTATTTTTATTCCTTTTATGCTTTGTGAAAAAACCATATCAAGTATCAATGAAATCTGCTGGTTTTTACTCTAACTGTTTGTTTATATTTCTTTGATGGTTGAAATTCTTTGCTTGACCTATGATGATTAATCCATGTTTGCATTTAAAGCAACCCTAGCGATCATGAGTAAGTTTAAAATCTGGTCATCTCACATTTTTTATATAACTTTTCGATGATGCCAAAAAGGGTAAAAGGTTATACTTTATACTTTGAACAGTTATGTTTATAACCTAATGTACCTGGTCCTTGATGATAAGTAATAAAAAGAAAATATATTTCTAACATTATGTTGATGCTGAGCTAAGTTAAAACAGGGACTAATATTTTGCAAAGCACATAGTTTGTCATCATAAAAAGCGAAAATTTATTGGCCCAAATGAAAGTTAGTTTTCACGATTGATAAAGGAAGCTCCGGCATGAACCAAGTACATCTCTTGTGGTGCATAGAAACGGGCAGATTCGAGCATGTAGAATGCACGTGAAGGAGATAAGCTTAACTTAACATATTTGATATCTCCTAATCAAAAGGTTGCATAATTAAGAAGGAGAAAGACTCCTTACTCAAAGAGGGCATTGTCCAAGATGGGGAAGGAGTTAGAATTTGAGATCAACTAGAACTCTTCCACCAAGGAAGAAACTTTAGTGATTCCTTAATGTACTAACTCTATATATTGCAAGATGTTCTTATTTTACAGGTATGCATAAACACATAAATAAAACAAGAATTGAGAGAAAAGTAGCAAGGCATTTTAGCAAGAATTTAGTGTGTGATTCAAATGTGCAAACCTAAAGCTACATGAACCAGATAGAAGAACTAGTTTAAAGTGTTTGTCTTTAATTATATAGTTCAATTGTAGTAGGTGTATTCATATTGTACCTTTCAGCTTTATCTAGAGGCAATTGTAATAGGTACTTAGAGTATTCAAGTTATAGTTAACTTGAAGTTATCGCAATAGTTAGAGGTTGTTTGCCATAGCGGGATTAGAGTTAATCCTAGGTTTACAAAAGTATTTTGTAAATGCAGTTTTTTGGCTCGGTGATTTAGTGGAGAGTTTGGGAAAATACTATTAGGAAGTAGGTCATGATTTTTTTACCTTTGAGTCAGGTATTTTTCACGTAAAATACTTGTGTTCTTTACTTCCGTATTTACTATTTCTGCAATAGTAGGTTAAGGAATACTTAGAAGAACCATGTCCTTCCATAATCAGTTTAAGCAAAAAAAATAAAAAAAATAAAAAATAAATATACACCACACAAATCACCCCCCCCCCCCTCCGTCCTACCCTCTTTTGTGTGGTATTGAAGTTAAAACATGACAAATTTCTATTTTTGGGTAATTTATACTTCACACTAAAGTCTTACACACAAATTAGCTGCATTTCTGACCGATTAAGTTTTAAGTGTATTTTGCACTTCAGACTAAAAAAGTCTTATGTCCGTGCAAAAACTAGCCGCAATTTAGAATAGAACAGTCTTAAGTACATCTTATGTTATTGACTATATATATATATATATATATATATAAATTCCCCAATAATAATTATTAGCCGATGAATGAGCACTTAAGTTTCCAAAACACAACTGTTATTTCCCAATATCTTATTATGATTCACTGAATTGCAACATGACATTAGAGTAAAGTTCAAAAGGAGTGGGGAAAGCGGCAGAAAAGAAACAAAACCAAGTGTACAAAATATCAACTCATATTTGTTAGGCGAATATATATGAGTACTTGCATGATTTAGTCCAAGCATTAAAAATTTGTTGCCCACTTACACAGAAGGCGGCAGTCGTCTGAGATTGAGGTTGACATCTCTAATTAAACTCTTACCCAGTTTAGGGGTAAATTAATTAAACTTAATTATATTTTATAGAAGTGTCTTCAATATGTTCCATCACCATGTAAAAATATTTCTCCACCCAAATGGCGAGACATAAAACAAGATATCTACTTATTTTGATATCATATCGTTAGATTTTTCCTAATTATGTATGTAACCTAATAAACTTAATGCCCTTAATCATTGGTGGAAGCAGCATATATATTAAGGGTATTCAAAAAAAATTGGATTGTAGCTTACGGGTACCGAACCGATGATTTTATGCACCTTTTGAACACCCTTGACCATTGAGCCAAACATTTGCCTTGTGTCAAGGGTATTCAAAACTTAATATATAGAGATAAAAAATAAATTTTACCTTATATATACAGTGTAATTTTTCGGCGAAGGATGTTCGGGTGAACACCTTTGCGCCCCTTGCCTCCGCCCCTGCCCTTAACTAATATTTAATATTGAAAATTTTCGTCCGTCCAGTCGATTATTTGAATGTATCGTACTGAATAATAACTTTTATAAATTGGTCACTCGCACATCCATTAAGATTACCATATTTTTTCTATCCACCTTTTCATCACTAAGACGGCGATAACAAAAGCACTACAAGTTCTCAATTAGTAAGTTCTCAATTACTAAGTTCTCAACATTTCTACCAAATAACGATTATTTAGAAGCCTTGGCTATAATATTAATTAAAAAAGATGTTACTTCCTCTAGTCCAAAATAAGTAATTTTTTGGATATTTTCGTATAGATTTAAAAATTTATCTTTTAGCATTAATTAGCAATTGAAATGACCATATTAACCTTTACTATCTAATATAAATACTACTAACACATATTCTAACACTATTTACTCCAAGAACAATGGAAGAAAAAACAATTAATTAACTATTAAAATCTGAAAAAAATTACTTATTTTGAATCACAAAAAAAAAATCAAAAAATTACTTACCTATGTTAGACAGGAAAAAGTACTTAAAAAAAACTTAAAGGCAATGGGGCCATTGAGGAAAATAGAAATGTTGTCAGGCCATTATCATGAAACTCTCCAACTGAAGAAATGTGTGATGCTGTCGTGGACCATACCCCCGCAATTCCTCAACATTATGAACTTAGAGCAAATCCAATTGCAGATTTCATTAAATATTTTACAAATAAAACGCGTGATAGTACCCTCCAAACGAAGATAATAAATGAATCTGGGATCAATTTGTTTACTGTTTGTGGGTAAAGGGGCCACATGAAAATCTTTTTCCCTAAATAAAATTCCATCAACGCGTTTCTTTTCTTTAGCTTTTCTCCCTTCATTGACAGCTCATCTACACCTCCAACCTCAAAATAACTTTCCCTCTAAGCAAAACCAAGTATAGTGTATATAAAAAGAATGTAGGCGCATAAATACATATGTATTGTAACACAGATCCAACATTACTTGTGCACTCACTATGTCTTACGTATTTATATGTGTTGAATGTTTTACCAAATTAAACAATGTAAATTTAATAGTTGGAAATCGAACGAAATGTATGTATCTTACATATATTAATTTAGTGTAAACAAAACGAAAAGCTTTAGTCTTTACCAATGTGAAATCACTTTGAAATTTCTTAACACCACCCAGGGTTGTATAATGAAATAATACAAGTTCTTCATCCTTAATCAAAGACTTGAATTTGTGTTGTTTATTCGCTTCAACTTGAAGTACTAAGAATGAAGTCTTGTTTAGTAGTTCTAACATATGAGTAGTAAAAGGGTCCTAACGATTTTACCTGCCATCACTAATATATAAAACTTAACCTAATTAACAGTGGAGTCTATACAATAAAATAGTGATTACAGAGACAAATTTTGAATTAAAATAAAGTAGACCCTAGGGAAAGGAAAAGACGAATGTACAAACTTGGCTTCCAGAAAAGAAATCTGAGATTCATCAGACAACATTCAACGAAGCATTGCACAATTCTCCACAACTAAACCCCATTGTTTCGTGCTTGGCAGTATTCTAATACTAGTAGTTACAATATATTAATATCATTTGAAATATATATATATGTATATATTAGAAGAGAGCTATTCTTTAATCAACGAAATATCGAAAGAGATACCAAAAAAGAAAAGCATATTAATGGACAACTACTATGGTCAAAGTGACAGAGAGCTAAAGCATGTGCTGCAACATGAAAATACATCTTCAGGCATGTTAGGCCCCCCTTTCGTACTTTGACCATCACCACAACAAATTGATGAAATACTTAAAGAAAATACATGTCAATGTACAAAATATCATATTTAATGCAAGTATTTGTGGCTCACATTCTATAATGTGAACAAGTAACTTATAGGTTAGTACCGCAACAATTTTACTATTACTCTAAGGTTTGGCGACTAAATCAAAAAGAAAAATTAAACAAAAAAACAATTTAAATTTTAGATTGCAATTAAATATAATAAAAAAAGGGTATAATTATTGATTAAAAATACCTGACCATATGCCATGGACAGGTATTCATACACTGACAATAAAATAAAATATGAGAGATGGAAAGGGTTGTAATTCCAACCAAAACATGAGCCCAACCCTTTTTCACCATCTCTTAGCCAAAAAAAACTATTTTAGAGACTTATTTTTCCTTACTAGTATTACCTAATCTAAAAACCAACCAAAGAAAAATCTCATATTCGCCAATACTTTTTCCTTGAATCTTTGAACCTTTCAATATCTTATTTTCCCCTTAAACCCTAATATACTAACCCCAACCAAAAAAGTCCCTATTTTGTTTGGACTGCTAAAAACATCTTCGTCATCGTCTTCCTTCTGAAACTAACTACCCTATACTTGATCAAATCTTCAGTACCCCAAAAAACAAACAAACAATCCCTTTTCTGCTTCAATAAATCTTCAAAAAAAACACTAATATCATTTTCTGCGTCAGTAAGTCCACTCCTGAGGAAGTTGAAGTTCTTGAGCCATTGCCACTGGCTGTAGTCTCTGATTTCTCCTCTGTTGAGCTGCCGCCATATTATTTCGGTATTTCATTCCACCATCTGAACCACACAAAAAAACACAAATCAGATAATTTTCCCAAAATTAAAAATACATTGAACTGTAATTAGGGTATGAATAAGAAATGATTATTACCAGTAGCTGGAGTGAAATTAGACTGCGGTCTAGTAGCACCATCCATAGCTTCCAAATTCAAATTCAAGGCTTGGACCACCCTGTCTGGTAATATAACTGGACAACCTGAATTCACACCAAACAAATCGAAGCATCAGATTACCAGAACAAACTGACCCAAAAAAAGCACATGGTCCAGTGAAATAACTAGAGAACTTAAATCTATAACAAGGGGGAAACGTTGACGTCTATGTCAAAACAAATCAGAAATAACCGACAACTTTTATATGGATTGAAGCTTAAAGCTTCTATAGGTAAATACAAATGCATTTTACTATACCACAAAAGTTGAATCTACTGGTCAAGCCGTAACAGGGGAAAAAAATATTACCTGGTTTTTTTCTGGTTTCAGTTTGTGTACCAATTCTTCTAGGCAAAAAGACACCTGTTCCAGCGCATTCTCGTTTAGGACCAGGATTTCCAAGGAAAACAGCGCGCATGCCTGAACCAGTATTAGGCTGCTGTTGCTGAGACTGAGACTGTTGTAAAGTAGGCCAAGCAGAATTTGGCAAGTTCATTAAACTCCCGCGAACTCCATTTCTAGCCCTGTTTTCAGCCACTTGTTGGTTCTGGTTCACTGGAAACTGCCTATATCCACCTTGTTTCATCATTTGTTGTTGCTTCAAACGCTGAAACTGCATTTTCAAGACTAAAATTAACAAACACCCAAAACAAAAACTGAAAAAAAAATTAAGAAAATAGAGTATGTAATACTTACTTGAGCAACTTGCAATTGCTGGTAAGAAAGTGGAGGCTGATTTGAGTTAAATGAACCGAGATTCGGTTTGGTATTTTCTGGGCCAACAGGTACTGGACTTGTCTTCCGTGAAGGAGCAGCCCATATTCCACATCCAGCTTTGTTATGGTTGTACAGTGCATTTGACTCCTCCATCATTCTAATCCTCGCCACTTCTCCGGCGGCCGCATAAAGCAGATCCATCGACACCTCGGGCCGGGCCATTCGCGGCGGCGAAGATGCCTGTGACGGCCCGTTTGGACTTCCACGACTTGACCCCTGTTTGCAACCGCATAACGTCGACTTTGGGGAACGTGACAAACCCCAACACTAAGAATAAAAAAGAAAATACAAATTAGTCCAGACCAAATCAAAACAGTAAAAAGTAAAAAGACTAATAAAATACAGGATAAAAAATACCTTAGCGTTTTCCTGCAGAGTTGAGTGAGCCATTTTTCTAGTCAACCCAGTGATATAATCATCTTCATCACTTTCAGTTTCTGTTGACCCGACGACAAACTCAACAGGCGAACTCAGATCCGAGTGAGAACCAAACGGGTTAAACCCATAAGAAAACGGGTTATTCCCATCCTTACCACCTTCACCAACACAAGAGTGGGTCTTAAAATCCATCAGAAGGTCATCGTCGGTCAGGAACTGAGGCGGAAGCCAAAACTCACAATCATCAAAATCTTTCTCCATCTTAAAATCCCACAAAAAAACACTAAGCAACTTCAGTATTTATACACGAAAAGGAAGAAAAGAGCACTAAGTAAAGAGAAGAGTTTGCTCGTTTTTGAAGGTATAATTATACAGAGCAACAGTGATACAGAGAGAATGAAAAATAGATGGAGAGAGAGAAATGGAGGCAGCAAGTCTTTATAACGAAAATTTTTTCCAACCCTAGGTGTTGGGGAGTAGATTTTATGTTCACTTGCGGTGATAGAGAGTGGAAACACGCGCAAGGTCTACTTTTTGGGTGCGGGAGTTGTAGCCAGGTAAGAGGAGTGGGGCGTGAGTGGGCTCGGTCGTCGAGTGGAGAAGTTTTTAGTGGGGCCGCAATCTGACAGTAGTTGCACGGCTTGCATGTGAGCCGGTGATGGGTCCCACTATGGAAGTTGAATTAAATAGTGCAAATCCATTTAATTTAATTGGGAAATAAATACTAAGTAACTAGTTAATTAATTTGGCCTAACAACAACAACAACAACAACCCAGTATAATCCCACTTAGTGGGGTCTGGGGAGGGTAGTGCGTACGCAGACCTTACCCCTACCATAGGGTAGAGAGGCTGTTTCCAAATAGACCCCCGGCATCCTTCCCTCCAAGAACTTCCCACCTTGCTCTTAGGGAGACTCGAACTCACAACCTCTCGGTTGGAAGTGGGGGTTGCTTACCATCAGAGCAACCCCTCTTGTCTTTTAATTTGGCCTAATGAGAAGGATTAACATCGTAATGACAACGTGTAGACGCCTTTGTGATAGGTTAAAGAGAGGGGTGGATGATGACAATTGTTTTTCATCCACTCCCATGTGGCACTTCATGCTTTGCATGTAAGCAAACTCATGGAATTGGGTCCATGTACTTTGCTTTTTCTATTTTGACAATATAATATTTTCGTATCTTCTACAAATTATACAAAAATTACATAATTAAATTGATTTGGTGGTGTTTATTTAAACATAAACTGACCATTGTACTAAATTTTTAGTCAAATGTTAATAGATAAGAAAAAATTCGGGAGACTTTTGTCTAACATAGCATTAGGTTAACAGAATTTACTCGTTTTTTAAACAACGTCACTAAGCCATTTAAAAGTTGTGTTTAAGCGGGCGTTTGGACATAAAATTATATTTTTTAAAAAATAATATTGAAATATAAATTGAAAATTAATATTCAAATTATAAATGATATTTAAATATGTATTTTATTTGAGAAATATTTGTGGACAAATAGGGCCTAAAGAATTTTGGTAGCAGAGTAGATTAGCTACCTCAATTTACATTTTATTAATGAGGATTCGATTGTTCACCTTGTTAGTACTTCCCGCATTTTTTCTTCCGGAGAAAAAAAAAACGAGTTCAAGAATTTTACTATGGAGATTGAAATTGTGTCACCATGCAAATGTAAAATTAAATTTAAGTTCTTTTCCATTTAATTATTTTTTATTATTTGCATATTTTTCTTTCCTTCAATAAATCAATAAAATGGGAGACAAAATTTTTTCTCTTAAAAGTCAATTGTAGCTGAATATATTAATTAATGCTAAATATAAATTAGTAGTCCTGGATAACAGTATAAATCAGCTTAATCAGCTAATTACATTATGTGCAAGAACATTTTGCATCACAAAAGGATAAAATCTTAAGTATTATTTTTCCCTTTTTCTCGGGCCTTCATTGGTAAATCATTATTATTTAAATAAATCTCCCCTGCCTTTCTTTTTTGCATACATATGATTGGTTCTTTTCATCTTTTCTTTTTTCACTTATTAAGTATTTTCCCCTTTTAACCTACTTATTGATACACACTATCTGTGTCTAAATTCTCCTAATTTTAGTTATAATAAAGTATTTGATTGACGGCGAATGTATCCGGTTCATTAATTTCGACATGTTATCTTACTCACGAATTTTGCATATTAATTGTTGTGTGAATGAAATGAATGATCCAAAGAACTTCGTTGGCATTAATTAATCTACTAGTCTTCGGGTGTGCGTTACGCATGTAACTTATCTAAGTAAGATAATTATCTAAAAGAAATCTCATAAATATTATACTACAAACTGTATAATAAAATTATTGAAATTATAAGAATTGAGAAGATAATATTCATAAAAAGGAATCAAAATAGAAATATGATATGCTTTCAGTCTCAATTATAGTTTATTCATTCCTTCAAAATATATATATATATATATATATATATATATATATATATATATATATATATATATATATATATATATACTTAACTAAAAAGATCTAAAAGAATTAAAATTGAATTGCTTTGGTGAGTCCTAGCTAGAGAAATTGTGTTGTGATTTTATTTATTAAAGATCTATATTAGTATTAGAAATGTGGAAAAGACTGATTGGTTTGGTTGTTTCATTTACAACAAAGACCTGAATCTAAAACTTGCTTCACGATTCCTTACATGGTTAAATTAAATTGAAAAATCAGAAAAGTTCGAAAAGAAATCCTAAATTTGGAAAAGTAATTTCATTATCAAACCTTTAGTTGACTTTCAAATCTTAAATATTACAAAAAAAATTACAACTTTTTAATGTAATATTTAGTTTTAGATAACATAAAATTATTTTCAAATTATGACGACACTATTAACAATTTCTGACATAAATAAAAAATAAATACAATAATTGTGTAGATGGTAGTAGTTCAAATAGGGAAGGACATAAAAAATAGAATATTAGTTTATTTCAACGATCTATTTAGTTATAGCACAAAATTCAAATATGGGAAGAATTTACGTAAGGTAAAAGCTTTTAAAGTCAAGTAAATTAAAGAATAAATTAAATTATAATTATTATAGTTATAATTAGTTTATATAGTTTATAACCTAACTCTAGAAAATTTATATTTATCTATGATATACTAACTTAGCATAATCTTAAGATCCTCAACATGTCTATATTGGAATGTCATTCAAATAGTTCCAATATTAGTTTACTTTAAATACATGTATATTAGATACTTTATACGGGCCAAACAATAAAAAAAAATTCATATTAGGATATTCTAATTGAAATAGCGCGGACAATTTAATTTTCCGATTGGTCATTCAAAAATAGTATTTGTAAAATCATTGAAAAATAATTACTTTTTTGCTCTGACAAGGATCGGTCCAGCATAATATACTGAAGATCATGCACGTGTATAAGAACTTCCAGCATATTATGCTGGAATTTCAACACGCGAAAAGTTCCAGTGTAATATACTAGAGATTGGAATACCCGTATATGAACTTCCAACATATTATACTGGACCGATATATTATACTAAACTCTAATATATTATGGTGGAGTTCCAATATGCTTATGCTGGAACTCCATTATAATATGTTGGAGTTCCAGTATATTTATGTTTGAACTCCATTATAATATATTGGAGTTTCAATATATTTATGCTAGAACTCCACTATATTATGCTAGAGTATTTTTCGAATTTTGAATAGTGTTTTCATTCAAATGTATCTTTACATGAAAAATGGCTAAATTTTAATTATTTTTAAACTATGGTTATTTTTTTATGATCATTTGTAAATCTGGTTATTTTTTTATTTTTCCCGATTTTCTACCTAGTTCAATAAGGTAAAATTATTAATGAAAATTTTAGTTGATTGTAGTATCCAAAATATTAGGAAGGTAACCCAAATTATAATTTTACTCAATTTGAATGTAATTTTTGAAGGATAAAAAAAACGAACGATATTCCACTAAAAACATTTGTGTTTTTACTATAGTACATAAATACAAATATAAATTATTTTTACCGCATAGGAGGATCAGGGAGGTAAATTAGAACAATACATATGTAGTGAACTAAGTACGAGTCGCACAAAAGTAGAGCATATCAATGTTATTCATTGAAATGAAAATGACAAAAGACCCAATTGTGCCTTGGAATTATTTATCTTGACTTAATTTTGACATCCATCGTAAGTTGACAACAACAAATATTCATTGTTACCCTTCCCTATCATATTTGACATATTTCAACTCGATTAATGAAATTCTCGTTCATGTTGATCTTTAAGGAACGAATAGATATAAAAAAATTCGAATATTTTCACTATAGTGCATGTAATTGACACATAAATTACACATTGTAAGTTTAATAGTCACAGCCACATGGTAAAAATAGAAAACATTTTCTTCAGAAAAATTGTTCAAATGCCACCTTAATTATTCTTTTATAAGTTTTTGAAAAATTAAGATGGAATTTGGCGGGGATGAAAACACAAGACAAAGATATAGTCAGGGACCTGAGTGTACACTGAAAGCCTGTAGGGTCATGGTCAGCAAATCTCTCTGTTGCAGTGTTTCAGAGATATACTCTCTAATAAAACAAAGAATTACTAATGCACCAATCCCACTGTCAAGTCGGTGTTTGGACATAAGAATGATAAAATTCCGAAAAATGTGAACAAATTTTTTTTTTAAAAGTGAAAATAATTTTTGCAAATTAAGTAGGTGTTTGGACATAAAAATTATAAAATTTAAAAAAAATGGTAAAAAAAAAAGAAAGTGAAAATGGTATTTAAATAGAATTTTATTTGGACATAAATTTCAGTTTGGTTTGTTTTTGAAGTTTTGTGAGTGATTTGAGTGAAAATTTTGAAAAATAAGTTTTTGGAGTTTTTGGAGTTTTTCAAATTTTTAAAAATTTTCCAAATGCATCTTCAAGTGAAAATTAAAAATTTTATGAACAAATATTGATTGCGAAAAAAAAAGTAAATTTTTTTGGAAAAATGAAATAAAATTTTATGTTCAAATGGGCTCTAAGAATTGTGTTTGGACATGAATATAATTTGGGTTATTTTTGAATTTTTGTTAGTGATCTGAGTAAAATTTAAAAAATAGTTTTTTGGAGTTTCAAAATTTTCGAAATATTCACAAGTGAGTATTGAAATTTTATAACCAAACACTGATTTCGAAATAAAAAAAATATTTTCGAGAAAAGGGACAAAAAATCTCATGGCCAAAAGGGCTTTTAGAATTTTTTTTCTTTTTACAAAATAAAAAAATAAAACGTTACAAGCTTATTCAACATTTGAGAGTAAAAAAAAAAAAAAAAAAAAACATTTGAGAGTAGACTACTGATACTAACACGATTGGAGGAAATAATGCAATAGTGGTACACTATTGGTGAGATTTTGAATTGAAACTTTTGATAATTTCGATATTACAATTAGGCTAAGACCTCATTATTTTTAGTAGAATATAAGCCACGCGTCAGCAATAACATTTCATTGGTCATTATCTTTGTGGTACTTTTACTATTTTGAAATGGTCTAAAGTATTTACCTAATATCATTTCAACAACTACAACGCATTTTATGATTACATGAATTTTAAACTTTGATGTTATATTTTTCCCCTCTTAAACCAGCATTTAACTGTTATTCTTCATAAATTATTCTATCTTGCCAATATAGAATATATGTCTAATTTGTATATGTTTGACTCAAAAATTATCGGTTACTTTTAGAATTAGGGACAATCGAAGATTATGTGAGAGGGTAAATCGAAATAAATGGTAATATATCCAAAGACAGATCTTATGATTCGTATGTGGGTTGTTCTTATAAAATTATAAGAGATCTTAGTGAATTGTTAAAGCTAACGGGCAATAGAGAGATGAAATAGAGAGAGAATGATAGATAGAGATAGATTGTATTATTATTGAATAATAACACATGTCTTACAAATGAGGGAGACCCTTCCTTATATAAAAGGAAGGTCCCCTCGCCAACACATTACATCATTTCAGACCTATTGCTATTACAATAACGGCATTGGGGGGGGGGGGTGAAGTCGGGGCGCCTATACGGACGAGTCTGTCGATACGCCTCTATGGTCGGAGGCGTACTCCCTTTTGTCGTATGGACGTGAAAGAGGATATCATTCGACATCTACAGCCGTATAGGGATATGTACTCGACTCACATTACATCCGATTCGATCCCATACAAACAAACAACCAAACAAACAACTACCCAGTATAGTCCCACAGGGTGGGGTCTGGGGAGGGTAATATGTACGCAGGCCTTACCCCTACCCGATAGAGCAGAGAGGCTGTTTCCAATCGACCCTCGGCGTAAGATTCGATCCCATACAGTATATAAAAATTAAGATGGGTAACATAGTAATAACTAATCAACCAAAAAATCATCAAACAGAGGGTAATTTTTATGTGAGTAAGTTTGAATTTCTCGTATTTAAAATTTTTATTTTTTTAATATCACTTTAAGAAATAATGCTAAAAAAAAGATCATAAAGAATTTTCAGTGCCAATTGCCAAATGCAACATCTATTTGTTAATGTGTAACTGAAGTCTATGGACAAGCATATTCTGCGTGTTGCTGTAAGTGACATGTTCCCACGTTTTCGATATGATTCTGCTTGTTTTATTAATTTGTAGATCAGCTTGGCTTAAATTTATGATATACTATTGTTTTATCCCATTCTAACAGACTCTTTACTTTGAATAGTTGCAATAATTTCTCAATACAAATAAATATAAATGCAAGTATCATTCATCCATAGAGATCAATCAGTACCTATTCTGGATAAAGCGTAATAAATATTCTGTGTCCTTACTGATTTGAGGAGATACTAATCACCAACATGAATGTGTTGATCATCATTTTGCCGGTATATATTCAAAAGGGTTCAATCTTTGTTCATATTATAGTGTAAAGATTAAACACATAACTATCTATTCATAAATTAGTTACTTGATAAATAATATAATGATAAACACTAACTAGAGCGGTCATCAGAGCACAAAGGGAATGAGGACCAAGATGCACCAGCATCATTTCAATTAGAAACTATTAGAAAGTTAGTTGTCGTTAGAAGTTAGTTACATGGGCGGGAAAGAAAAGGCATCAACTTAGCTGCATATAAAGATCTCAGTGTACACATTTGGATCTCATTCATGAAATAACATTCTTCTTCTTCTCTAAAATGTTCTTCTCTTAACTAACATCTCGGTTGATATCCTTATCTAACCTAGCCGTTCTTCGAAATTCTTCATCTCCTAGAGCTATTGCATCAATTGATATCAGAGTTGCTCGATCCTTAGCACTAAGTCATGACTAAAAATAGTAAGATGGTGACCAGAAATAGAAGTCAAGACCAATAGTCTGAAGACATGGGGAAAAACATCTTCAGCTTCAATTGCAATTGTAGAAACGTATGGAAGGGATGACTAATATGAATGAGTGAAATCTAGTAGTTGATAAGGAATATTTTTCATGGAAAATATTTTCCTTCATACCAAACACACCATATATCTCATATTTCGAATCGAGATTCTTATTTTGCTCAAAAGTTGTTGAATACCTTTGAACTAATCAATCAATGTAAACAAAGGGATAATCGGAATCAACGGTAATATAAATTGAAGATTGATCATCGGATTAGTGTGTGTAGATAGCTCTTACAAGAAGATAATAAAGTTTAATGCAGTATCTAGAATAAATGAGCAGTAGAAATGTTGATCATAGAGAGAAGAATGATATAGAGAGAGAGTTGTCTTATTAAAAATTGATCGATCCTACAAATGGGGGGAGACCCTTCCTGATATAGGAAAGAGGCCCCCTCGCCCAACTATTACATTGACGCCCAGATATTGCAAGTATATTCGAAATATAAAATAGGGGAGGTTGGGGACGTCCGCCTAGACAGGTCCGCCGACTCGATATTCCAAGGGCGGGACTGTATCCTTCTTGGCGTACGACCATAAGTGAGGACGTCCCCGAATGTTGCCGTCCTCGTAAGGAGGCGTCCTCATCTTGCACTTCATTAGGACCGGCCACGTGTATGTGCAAACTAATCGTACTTTGCATCCGATTTGTCCTCATACAGATAGCCCCTCCGCCTATCGGAGATGTTCTCGGGTCGTATCTGTGATGGTCGGATAGATCCAGCCTACGTTGGGCCCTGTGCACATGTCTGTACGTGGCACGTTCTTCTTAATCGTCGCCTGCTGACGACGTGCATCATAATTACTGTTGTTTTCAATGCTGGTCATAAAGCCGATTTGACATTTCGGTTTCCCGCCTCTTTTCCGGTGCAAAAACCCTTCGAATTTCGCGCAGTAGCTTATTATAAATAGGGGCAGTTTCAATACCATCCCTTCCTTTAGATCATCAAAAACTCCTTGCTTTTTAACTTCTCATTTCTCATATTCGGCAATTCACATCTCTGCTCTTAGGATCCTTGCTACCACTTTCTTACAGTACCCAGTTAGTAACCTAACAAGATTTAGAAAAATGGCTAAAGGTAGTCGTCATCGAGAACCAGAAGGGGAAGAGACTCGCTCCGGGGCTTCCCGGCGATCGAGGGGCAGCAAGAAGGTTAAAAAGCCTCTTGTCCCTTTGAAGGAAGACAATCTCCTTCCCCGTGATCTGAGTATAAGGAAGGACTTTTCTGCACCCGCGAAGGCCGATGTATGGGAGAGGTCCACGTTTACCGCGAGCTAGCTATATAATCTCAAGGTATTAGGCCATGTGCCGGAGGAGGTGGAGACAAGTGTAGTCGGGAATGACCTGGTCTATGTACATCGACCGGGGTTCTGTGCCATCCAAGAGTATCCTTTCATAATGGGGTGCGAACTTCCGATCTAACCCTTGGCGGAGGCACTGTGCCGCTTCTACAATATCTGCCCGGCCCAGCTAACTTCGTATACGTGGAAGATCTACCGGATCTTGACGACGTATACGGAAAGGGCTGGCGTGGACGTCTCTGTCCATCATCTACTGCAGCTGTTCAGTCCCGGCTATATGAGGGGCAAGATGCTGCAGTAGAAGAATCACAGAACAAAGGGCTTAGTCGTCGAGGCGGATGATAAGCCCAACCGCCAATTCTGGATGAAGTATTTCTACATCCACACCTCGGACTTGGTGGCGGGCGCGACCAATTTTCCGGAGGTGTGGAATGCCAATCGTAAGTACTAATTTATTTTCTCTATGTTTTTGTATATTGCTTTGTCATTACGCCGTTTGTCATTCGCTAACACCTTTGTTTTTTGTGCATAGCGGGGGCATGCACGCCTCAACCTGTCCCTGACATTAGGGCATGGTGAAGCAGTTGATCCCCTACGCTGAAGAGTGCAGGACGTAGGCTGCCTTCGCTTTGAAGTACGGCCTTCCAAGTATGCTCTCGACTCACTAGTTTTCGTCTCTCTTCCTTTTTTTATTTATTTTAGATGTTGCCATAACTGATGTTTTATCTCATCTTACTGCAGCTCGGAACGTGACGCGGAGACGGAGACGTCGTGCGCTAGTCCCGCCTCTTCGGAAATAGAGCTCGTGGCCTCTGTCATGCAAGGTCTTCCTGAAGTCGCCCAGCCCGAGGAGGGCCACACGGACGCAGTCGCATCTGACAACGGGGCTACCAAGGTCACCAACTCGGATCTTGCCCGCGCCATCCAGGAGTCTTTACTATCGGGCGCTCCCGGACCTTCTTGCTCCGCGCCAGAGCCGGCTATTGACCAGGCATTTGAGGTGAGCACAGAGCCCTCACCCCTTCCTGTTGAAGAAGGTGCTCCCGCTAATGATGAACCGGCGGAGCGGAAGAGGCGTAGACTGCTCATTGGGAAGGGAGTGGTCATGGACCAAGGACAAAAGAAACCGGCAACTCGTCGTCCTGAGTCGAGGCCGGTCTTGCTGGGCGATGCCATCCGACCGGTGAGAGACGCCGTGTTGAGTGAGGCTGAGATGAGCGACGCTGCTCCAAATACCGAGGGCGACAATGTACCAGCTGTCGACGCTGAGACCACGGGCGCGGCGGTAACCGCCGCTGAGCCAACCTCCGGTCCTACGGGCGTGCCGTCGTCAGAAGGCGTTGAAGCGGCCCCAAAACCAGCGGATGTGCCGCCGCGGGAGCAAGCTGGAATGGGCACGCTGGAGGTGGGTCACAGTCGTTGAATTTTGATTCCGACAGGTTACAACCTACTGTAGGAGAGTGAGCAGGCTGTGACGGACTTTGCTTTATTGTGCGGGGGTGCCGAAGCGGAGTTGCTGAAGTCGGTGAGCGATCGTGACCTGTCTCGCCGAGTTGTTGGTGCCGCCCTGCAGGTATGACTTGATATATATTCACTCTTTTTTTTGCCATTCTTTTGTTTCGAGGTTTTAACCTGTCTTCTCTTTTTGCAGACTCTTATTCTGAAGGTAGAGCGGAGTCGAAGGGACCGGAAGAAAATAATTACCCTTCGGAAGGCGTCGAAGAAATATAAGGAGGCCCGCGAGAAACACAAGGCACTCGCGAATTGCTTTTCCCAGGACCCGGATTTCCACCTCCTCCGAGAGAGCGTGCAGTCGCTGGAGGAATAGCTGCGCAAGCAGACGGAGCAAATTAAAAAGGCGGATGCTGACTTGCTGGTTGTTGTGACTCGAAACGTTGAGCTAGAGAGCCATCTCCAACAGCGAGAGGGGGGAATGGATATGGGTTGCGTAGCAATACTGGAGGCAAGTGAGCTACGCGCCAAAGTCGACGCCTTATCGGCCGAGCTTCAAGCAGTTTCGGCTCAAGCGACGGTTGCTCGTCAAGCGGAGTATGTTAGCCAGTTGGGGACATTCCTCATGAAGCCCAGGATATGTTGGTGTATGCTGAGGTGAGGCAAACTGTGTTCGAGGAGCTGCAGGCCGCCGGAAGGGCTACCGAGGTGGAGGTCGACGAACAGTGTCGTCTGGTCAGGATGGCTCGTAAAGCCTGTGGCTACGACCCTGACTTCCCAGTCCAGACGGGCGGATCCTTTGCTGACGCGGATCAGCTGGGCACTGGGTCCTAGATCGAGAGGATACTCCGAGACGATGGTGAGGACGACACTGATGGGCCTGAAGGAGATGGCGGAGGCTTTGGTAGTTGAGTAGGGCTTATGTATTCTTGTAGTTTGTGGCCCCCTCCCCTTTGTAAATGTGTATAGACATTTTTAATAAAGAACTCTTTTTAGTTAATGTCTCTAATCTTCCTTTTTTTTTACTTCCGTATTGTCCAGGTCGACCTTAGTCTCCATTTTGTATGGCGAAGGTCCCTCTGCCTGAATTCATTCTTGACTTGGGGCAAACCCATATTTTGACGTCGAAGGCACTTAGCGTGAGTCCTAGTTTGGGCGAGGTCGGGCTTATACGTCTTGCGCGGCTGTCCTTTCGACCTTTTGTTTTGCCTTGGAGAGGCCGTGCCATTATCTTTTAATTGTTAATGCCTTAGGCTTCCGTTTCTCCTTGCGGAGGCTGTAGCCATCTTCTTTAGGTTTTTTAGGCCTTAGCCCTTTGTTTTATCTGGAGGAGGCCGCAGCCTTCTTCTTTGGACGTTTTAGGCCTTAGCCATTTGCTTCTTCTGGAGGAGGCCGTAGCCTTCTCCTTTAGATGTTTTAAGGCTTTAGCCTTTTGTTTCATCTGGAGGAGGCCGTAGCCTTTTCCTTTAGATGTTTTTAGGCCTTAGCCTTTTGTTTCATCTGGAGGAAGCCGTAGACTTCTCCTTTAGATATTTTTAGGCCTTAGCCTTTTGTTTCATCTGGAGGAGGCGGTAGCCTTTCATTCAATATGGTCGTAGCCCTTCATCTATTGGAGATGACCGTAGCCTTTCATACAATATGGCAGTAGCCCTTCATTCATTGGAGATGGTCGTAGCCTTTTATACAATATGGCCGTAGCCCTTCATTCATTGGAGATGGCCGTAGCCTTTCATACAATATGGGCGTAGCCCTTCATTCATTGGAGATGGTCGTAGCTTTTCATACAACATGGTCGTAGCCCTTCATTTATTGGAGATGGCCGTAGCCTTTCATACAATATGGTTGTAGCCCTTCATTCATTGGAGATGGTCGTAGCCTTTCATACAATATGGCCACAGCCCTAGTCCCTGTGATGTGATATTCGTACCGATCGGTGCGCTTAGCGCATCAGAATAGATATGCAAGCGATTCCGGACATCTCCTTCGCCACCTCATTAAAAACCTCTCCGGAAAAACCCGATTGGGACAAAACCCAACAGAGGGAAAAAGAGTACGACTTGGGGGTGTCTCTTAGAAGTGGACGCGCTTGAGGTGTGAGATATTCCAGTTGTTTTGGAGTATCTTTCCATCCATGGTCTTCAGCTTGAAGGCACCCTTGTCTGCTGCTGCAATGATTTTGTAGGGTCCGTCCCAATTGGTTCCCAACTTTCCCTCGTTGGGATCCTTTGATGCCAGTGTCTTGGCTTTTAGCACCTAATCGCCCGTCTTGAGTGGACGAATTTTCGTCCTTTTGTTGTAGTACCTCTCGATCTGCTGTTTCGGCGCCACTAACATGATGTGGGCCATTTCTCTTCCTTCTTCAGCCTCGTCCAGTTCTTGTAGTCGGCTTGTGTCATTCTTATCTCCGCTTATGTGTGAATATCTGAGACTCGATTCGCCGACTTCAACTGGTATGACGGCATCAGTTCCGTAGACTAATGAGTAGGAAGTTTCTCCTGTAGAGGATTTGGAGGTGGTTCTATGTGCCCACAATACTTCTAGTAGCAGCTCAGGCCACAATCCCTTGGCGTCTTCAAGTTTCTTCTTCGGGATGTTTAATATAGTCATGTTAGATGATTCTGCTTGGCCGTTGGCGGCTGGGTGATATGGCGTTGAGAGTATCCTTTTGATGTGCCACTTGTCGAAAAAGTCGATTGTCTCTTGTCTTCTGAACTGTCGTCCGTTGTCGCATGTTATTTCCTTGGGGATGCCGAAGCGACATATGATGTTCTTCCAGATGAAGGCTATGACTTCTTGCTCGCGGATTTGGGCGTAGGCGCATGCTTCTACCCACTTAGAAAAATAGCCAGTTAAAACAAACAAAAAACGTACCTTTCCTCGTCCGGGAGGCAGCGGTCTGACTATATCCATCCCACATTTGATGAATAGACATGGGAAAGTGATCGAGTGGAGAGGTTCCCCCGGCTGATGTATCATGGGAGCGAACCTTTGGCACTTCTTGCATCGTCGGACATAGTCTGCCGCGTCTTTCTTCATTGTGGACCAATAGTAACCGGCCCGTATCAGGCACCACACAAGTGCTTTATTTCTTGTATGGGCGCCGCAATGACCCTCATGGACTTCTTCCAGTACCGGAGTCGTCTGGTTGGGCCCCGGGCACTTGGCCAATGGTCTTCCAAAAGTTCTTTTGTAGAGATCGCCGTTCATCAGGCAGTATCTGGCTGCTTGCGTGCGAAGCTTTCTAGATTCTTTTTTGCCGTGCGGTAGTTGCCCTTCCTGCAAGTATAATAGGAACTGGTTGCGCCAGTCCCATGTTAGGTGTAGAGAGAATACCTCGTTGGAATCGATGGTGGAATGCATGAGGGTGACGGTGCTTTCTTTGCTCAGGTTAGTAGCCGATGCGGCCAGTTTGGCCGATCCGTCGGCTTCGGCATTGTGTACTCTACGTACTTGCTCGAAGCGACATTCATCGAATTGGGCCATCAGTTTACAGACTTCGGCTCGATATTTTTGTAATCTTTGCTCCTTGATTTGGTAGGCCTCGACGACTTGATTTATCACAAGTTTTGAGTCGCAATGCAATATCAGTCAGCGGGCCCCGTATCTGGCGGCTAATTTCGAACATGCAATAACAGCTTCGTACTCTGTTTCGTTGTTAGTCACCTCGGGGCATAGCATGGACTGGCGAATGACCTCGCCCGTGGGGACCTCAAGAACGAGTCTCAGTCCCGATCCCGAGGCGTTCGCGGCCCCATCGGTGTGGAGTATCCAGGGGTTCATATTAGGGGCCGTTTGCAGGGCCTCCTTCTCAGCCTCAGGCGAGAAGCCGATGCTGGAGTCGGCTATGAAGTCGGCGAGGGCTTGTGATTTGATGGAGGTTTTGGGGATATAGGTGATATCATGCTCACTGAGCTCTATAGCCCATCTGGCGAGACGTCCCGATAGTTTGGGCTTGTGTAGGATGCTTCTTAGAGGGAAGGTGGTTACCACCTAGATGGGGTGGCATTGGAAGTAAGGTCTCAGCTTTCGGGAAGACGTGACCAATGCCAATGTCAACTTCTCGAGGTGTGGGTATCGAGTCTCGGCGTCCACTAGAGTCTTACTAATGTAATAGATATGTGATTGCGTACCTTTCTGTTCACGAACGAGCACTACGCTGACTGCAACCTCGGAGACGGCCAGATATATTAGTAGGGGTTCGTTGGGTTCCGCCTTTGCCAGCAGTGGCGGGGATGTCAGGTACGTTTTCAATTCTTGGAGGGCCTTAACGCATTCGTCACCCTAGTGGAAACCGTTATCCTTCCTCAACACATTGAAGAATTTGTGGCTCCTGTCTGATGATCGGGAGATGAAGCGAGAGAGGGCGGCTATTCGACCTGTCAACTACTGAACCTGTTTCTTACTGGTAACTGCTTCGGGTATCAAGGCAATCGCCTTGATCTGGCCGGGGTTGACCTCGATCCCCCTCTATGATACAAGGAAACCGAGGAATTTCCCAGATGCTACGCCGAAAGCGCATTTTTCGGGGTTTAACTTCATCCCGTAACTGTTCAATATTTTGAAGGCCTCTCGCAGTGATCCATATGGTCCTTTTTTTTTGCCGATTTAACCAGCATGTCATCGATATAAACCTCCATGGTCTTTCCGAGTTATTTATTGAACATCTTGGTGACCAACCTCTAGTAAGTGGCCCCCGCGTTCTTCAGACCGAAGGGCGTTACCCTGTAGCAGTAGGTACCTTGGTGGGTGATGAAGGTGGTTTTTTACTGATCCTTCTCGGCCATCAAAATTTGGTTATAGCCGGAATAGGCGTCCAAGAAGCTCAATAGCTCGTGCCCTGCTGTGGCATCGATCAGCTGATCGATGTGGGGTAGGGGAAATGAGTCTTTAGGGCAGCCCATGTTTAGGTCGGTAAAGTCCATGCACATCCTCCATTTTTCGCTTTTCTTTTTTACCATTACCATGTTGGCGATCCATTGCGGGTACTTTGACTCTCTAACGAAATCGTTGGCTAGTAACTTGTCTACCTCCTCCCGGACTACCTCGTTGATGGCGGCATTGAATTTTCTCCTACCCTGTTTTACTGGTGGATGTGATGGATCCACGTTGAGCCGGTGCGTGGCGATATCTGGAGAGATCCCTAGCATGTCTGCATGGGAAAAAGCAAACGTATCTGCATGTTTAGTCAAGAATTTATGGTACTTACCCGGGTTTACGAGCCCGTGACCGATGTAGGCCTTCTTCTCAGGGTCGTTCTGGTCTAGCTGAACCGGGTCGAGCTCCTCTGCCGTAGCATTGCAGGCTCTACGATGTCTGGATCCCTTATGGCGTCGGCTGTCGGTTCTGCTTGAGTCCCCGACATGGTTGATTGTTATGCCTTCGCGCTTGCTCGGCTTAGTTGTTTGGTGTGAGCGCAATCTTGAGTTATTTTATAACACTCATGCGCTGTGTTATATTCCCTATGGGGTAGGGAATTTGATTACTTGGTACAGGCTTGATGGGACCGCTCTCATGGCGTGTATCCACGGGCATCCAATGATGACGTTGTAGGTCGTCTCCTGGTTGATCACATGGAAGGTTGTTTATAGGGTGACACCTCCCGCAAGGACGGGCAGGGTCACTTCTCCTGATGTGCGCTTTACTACATTGTTTAAACCAGTTAGAGTTATGCACCTGGGGGTAATTCTATCCTCGAGTCCCATCCGTGCGAGGACTCTCGGATGAATGTTGCAGGCGCCGCTTCCGTCATCAATCATGACTCTCTTGACATCGGTATCAATGATACGCAGGGTAATAACTAAAGCATCATAGTGAGGGAAACACAAACCGTCGGCGTCAGACTTATCGAAGGTGATACTCCCTTCGAGGTCATCGTACCGTTCGTGGGAGGTGGTTCTCTTTAGCCGATGTGTGTTGGTGAATTTGACGTGGTTGACGGTGGCGTGATCCCCCTCTCCGACGATCATGTTTACCGTACGCGTCGGAGAGGGTGGCTTTGGGGGTCCCCTGGAGTGCTCCCGTCTGCGGCCGAAATTAGCTTTACCCTTGTCGCTCAGCAGTTCCTTCAGGTAGCCCTGATTGAGCATTCTGACGACTTCCTGCCGTAGGATGATACAATCTTCAGTCCGGTGTCCTCGTTCCTGATGGAACTTGCACAGGACGTTGGATTTCCTCGTGGTTGGGTCTGACTTCATCTTTTGGGTCCACTGCACCTTAGTGCCGAGCTTCTCCGGTGCGTACACCACTTCTGAGGTCGAAACACAAAAGTTATGTGATGAAAGTAAAGGGGGCGTACCTCGATCGTTTTTGAATGGGGTGACATGACATTGCACGGCATCCGTGTGGCGAGGGGGCGGAAATGATGACCTGGCGTAGGGCTGGTGTCGTTCCTTGCTTGGGCGAGGGGCGAGTTCCCGGCGTAGCTCATGCCGTCGATCTCTTCTTGCGTCCGGGTGCACGACCGCTAGCCGCCAGGTTGGCCCGTTATGATCCTCTTCGTTTGCCCGCACCTCGGCGCAGTAAGCATTGTGGATACCGTCCCAAGTGGTGGGAGGGTACTTATTGAGCCGGCTTAGCAGCTTCTTGGTAGCCGTGGAGCCGTCCCTGTTGAGCCCTTTCTGGAAGACCGCTACCGCCATTCCTTCTGACATATTTGGCAGGCTCATTCTTACCCTGTTGAATCTTGTGAGGAAGTCCATGAGGCCTTCGCCCGAGGTCTGTCTGACGGCGAATATATCGTTTACTCTTGCTTCTGCTTTCTTGGCACCGACGTGCGCGGTGACAAACTTATCAGCCATTTCCTCGAAGGTCGAGATCGCCTTGGCGGGTAGTTGAGAGTACCAGGTTAGTGCTCCTCCGGTCAGCGTTTCGCCGAACTTCTTCAGCAGTACCGAAGGTACATGTTCCTTAAATAAGTCGTTACCTTTTACTGCGGTGATGTAGTGGATGAGATGATCTTCGGGGTCGGTGGTTCCGTCGTTCACCTTTAGGTATGGGGGCATTTTGAAGGTTTTCGGGATGGTGTAGGGCGCAGCTTCTTCGGAGTAAGGTTGTTCCACGAACCTTCCTACGTCTCGCTTGGGTAGTAGTTTAGGCGCCCCAGGAATCTTATCAACCCTGTCTTGGTGCTCCTTCATCTGGTCGCGGAGGACCTAGTTTTCGCCCTCCATCTCCTTCATTTTTCTCAAGATGGAGGCTAGTGTGTCATCGTGCGTCTGGGTCTCGATAGGTTGGGCGTTGGTCCGTGTTTCTTCCTGTTCGTCTGTTGCGGTGGTGTTGCTGGTAGCTGGAGCGGCATTTTCGCAACCCTGCGGTGGTTTTTCCACCAAGCTGCTCAGGGTGCTAGTCAGCCATTCCTCCAGTAGCCTTCTGACCGCTGGAGGTGCCTCTTTCGGATTGGCGTCCCTTTCCTGGGGGATGGGGGAGGCTTCTGCTTCAGGCGCGGTAGAGGGAGTAACGTTGATGGTTGTGCTTACCCCGGCCTCGTTCATGGCACTCATGAGGTTTGTGATAACTTCAGCCACAACCTTGGGTCGCGTGTTACTTTCAGCCATCCCAAAACTTTTTTCGATGATCGGATCTCTCGAATGTATACTACGAGTTTGATTCTCGAAATTCCCACAGACGGCGCCAAATTGTTTTGCTCAAAAGTTGTTGAATACCTTTGAACAAATCAATCAATGTAAATAAAGGGATAATCGGAATCAACTGTAATATAAATTGAAGATTGATCGTCAGATTAGTGTGTGTAGGTAGCTCTTACAAGAAGATAATAAAGTTTAATGCAGTATCTAGAATAAATGAGCAGTGGAAATGTTGATAATAGAGAGAAGAATGATATAGAGAGAGAGTTGTCTTATTAAAAATTAACCGATCCTACAAATGGGGGGAGACCCTTCCTTATATAGGAAAGAGGTCCCCTCGCCCAACTATTACATTGACGCCCAGATATTACAAGTATATTCGGAATAAAAAATAGGGGAGGTTGGGGACGTCCGCCTAGACAGATTCGCCGACTCGATATTCCAAGGACGGGACTGTATCCTTCTTGGCGTACGTTCATAAGTGAGGACGTCCCCGAATGTTGCCGTGCTCGTAAGGAGGCGTCCTCATCTTGCACTTCATCAGGACCGGCCACGTGTATGTACAAACTAGTCGTACTTTGCATCCGATTTGTCCTCGTACCATTCTAATTAAGAATAATAAAGTTATATTTATCCCACCATAATCTTTTCCGAGAAGTCAAAACAACTTCAAAATGAGCAACAAAAATTAATATTTAAAGATTAAATTTGTTTTACGTATGAAAACATCCAAGTGAATAAGGTTAGGAAGACCATCCATTAAGTTGGGTGTGAATTGTTTGTCTTAATTAGCCGCTCATTGTTTATAAACTACACCTACGTACCAACAATCACTGCAGATTTTTGTTGTTTCCCAAAGTAAATCACAAGTGGTCTACTTGTAGGAGAAGTCATAATCTAATACTACCTACTAGCATAGGAGTGAACACACATGCTGTGGCAACTAAGACCTCTGTCATTTTCTGCTTAATTATTCAATATACAGTTGGATTGTTTTATTATTTTTCCCATTTGTTCTCACACAATGTTCATATAAAAGTGGACTGAGATTCGGATTTCGGACTTCTGATACTACAATTTAAATTGTGATATCTTAATTATACTGCGCTGATTATATAGATTTAGTATAAATCCTTAAATAATTATTAAAAAAATAAGAAAAATAAGTACATGCATGATGCATCGCTTTGACCTTTTTATTTTTTTTAATAAGAATATACGGTTAACATAAAGTTCTAGTACCTCTTATTGAGATGAAATTTTACTAGAAATGTAAAGTCAAAGTTAATTGTTTAAGAAAAGGTAAAGAGTTCAACAGCCTGCCAATCTGTCATTTCTGTTATCCTTTTACCGAGCTTTTATTTAAATGAAAAATGCATAAAGTTAAATTTCAAAATTAATTAATAACAAAAAATAAAAAATAATATATACTATATATATATAGGGGTGTTCACTGTTCGGTTTGGTCGGTTTTTGATTAAAACCAAAACCAAACCAATTTAATCGGTTTTTGAAATTTTAAAACCAAAATCAAACCATATTAAATATAAACCATTAGTTTGATTGTTGTTGGTTTGGTTTGGTTTGGTTCGATTTTTCGGTTCTTAGTACGCTAATGATAAGTCGATAATATTAAAACAACGCTAGACAATAATCTGAAAATAATTTGCCAATTTTGTGCCTTTTATATATTTTTTTAGAATTGAAAGTTTATTTACATGTTTATATGAAAAGAATGAACAATAAACAAACTAAAAGTTTGCTTTCTCAAGCTTTAGCCATTGTTGTCTTGCAATTTGAATGTACTTTATTTACTCTTGTGGTGGTTATTTTTTAAACTCTTATTTTAGGCAAAAATATCTGCGGAGGGTTAGAAAATTAGAGTATATTAATAAAATAAAATTGGTCGAATCCTATTATTTTGGGCTTAGAAAATCTTTTAAGATATAATATGATAAACCAAAATTCAAAATAACAACTAAAATTATTAACAAGAAGATATTATATTGTATATAAATAATTATTAAATTTTGTATATAATTAATCAGTTTGGTTCGGTTTATTTTTCGGTATTTTAAAATAGAACCAAAACCAAATCAAATATTATCGGTTTTTAAAATTTAAAACCAAAACCAATCGAAATAAAAAAAATATTAATTTATTTAATCGGTTTGATTTGGTTTTCGGTTTGGATCGATTTTTTGTCAAACCGTGAACACCCCTAGCTATATATATAAAGTGAAATAATTTTGCCGTTTCAACTAACGGCCGTCATTTTCCCGCGCTAAATTTATGGCCCTGTCATTTTCATATCTCCGACACAGCCGGCGTTAGACGGCGCTTATTTCCCGCCTTATCTTCACTTTTATTTTTTCATGGACATAAATTGTATTTAATGCTTCTTCCGTTTTAAAATACTCCTATGTTTTAGTTTAATTTGATTCAAAATTTAATAAAATAAGGAAAACTTCCTATACATATATGATCTTAGTTATAGTATTATGTGGTTATAAATATTTTATATTCAAGAAATATAAAAATACGTCAATCTTTTTTAAACTTACTAATAAAATAATGTTAATCTTTTTAACACGAGTACTTTTTTCTTCTACTACAGTACTAGTATTATCCTGGACATTTCTCTTCCAATTATAGCAAAACAATGGACTACTACTTATAATAATAACTGTACTACGTTGGAAGAAAAGCTCTGCAGCCTGTGCTGTTTCAATACTATTTGTGGACAAAGACGTGCCGAGTGCTATAGTTCGTATACAGCTATTTTTATTTTAAAAATAAATCTTTAATTAATTTTTTTCTGCCGATTTTGATTCAATTCTTGAGTTGTAGAAGTAAAATCTCAAAAACAGGAGTTTAAACAACATTAATCTATTCTTGTACCTAGTACTCGTGTAATTAATGAAGTGGATATTTTATGCAGTCTTTGTTTTCTCACTTTGCATTTACTTTCATGATTTTACTATGCACATATCAATTTACAGGTCAGTACATCGTCATTTTCAGAATTTTATTATCGCATTACAAGATTATTGCTACTTCTACAACAGTAAAATAATTTCAAATCGTGATTATCAACATGTTTACTATAGGAACAACAACAATCTTATTCTCAATTTTAAATATGTTGACGTGCATACTATATAAATCTTCACTGATTATGTCCTTTCATTTAAGATTTTCTTATATCCAAATTTAATGAAAATTCATTTTAAATCGGCTAATTTTTGGTTAATGAAAATAACAAAACGGTATGAAGTCATGATACTGCAATTTGATTTATGACATTTTGTTTTGAAGGACTAAGAATATATATTGCTGTTAATTTTGACACATTCTAATGCCAAATGTGACGGCTGTTTTAGAGGATAGTAATAACAATTTGTTTTAGTATTATAAGCCGAAAAGAAATGGTATATTATTAGTGCATTACTATCTCTATTCCTTAATCCAGTGGATATTATTAGTACATTAATTATTGCCTAATAGTAGAAACAAAATGGGTCGGCATGCTCCATTCTCATCCAACCTAAAGTGAAAGAGAGTGGGAAAATGACTTTCCATGTTTCCTTTGCCCTAGTCTAAAGAATCAATTGTAGTATTACTTTTGTTTGATCCAAAAGCTCTATGAGTCAGTGACAATTAAAAATTATAAAAGGGTAAATCGGAATCAACGATAATACACTCACGGATAAATTTATAATTCGTATGTTATTTGCTCTAGAGAGATTATAATAAAACTTATTGGAGTATCTGAACTGATCAATAATATAGAGATGAGTTTGAGAGAGAATAATAGCCAGAAGTTGTATTATTAATAAAAATAACACTTGCGTTACAGATGAGGGAGGCATTTCCTTATATAGAAGGAAGACCCCCTCGTCAGGATATTACTTTATACTAGAACTATTGTCGTTACAAAAATATAAATGGGCGGAGGGGACGGAACGCTCGTACGGGCGAGTCTGTCAGTGCGCCTTTATAGTAAGGGGCGTACTCCTTTCCGTCGTATGGGCGTGAAGGAAGGTATATTTGACTTTGGTGGCCGTGGTGATAGACATGCTCGATTTACATCAATCATATCCGATTCAACCCCAGACAACTTTATTTTATTTTTTTACACTTTGCTTTCTTCTTAGTGTTATTTTTCTTGAAAAAGATGTCATTTATACCAAACAGTAATAGTAATGTTGAGCATTCTTTTGGCGCCGAAAGAAAGAGATATGGACGATTGAGATTTGAGAGTGCTCTCTGCCTCCCTTAATTGCAACTCAAAATGTCATTTTTTTTTTTTTTTTTTGACAAGTGAGGGCGGTGAGGCTTGCTCAGTTGGTAAGCACCTCCACCTACGACCGTTAGGTCCTGGGTTCGAGTCACCGTGGAGGGGAAGTGTGGAAACACTATAGATCCTCCTAATTTGGGAGGGGTTAAAAAAAAAAAAAAAAAAAAGTCATTTTCATACTAAGTAGCAAGTAGAACAACACTTCACCTTATGTCTCCTACTTCTTATCCAAAAAAATCCAAATCAAATCTCTCTTTGCAACTGGGGTTTGGTTGTGGATTCCACGTCATCACATATTCTCGGCGGGGAGGTAAATAAAGAAAATTTGCTCGTACTTGATATTTGTATCACATCAATAAATACTTAGTACTAATATTTGTTTCATTAAATTATTTATTTGTGTAGCCCCGTGCACAAAGAATTTCTCAAGATTCAGAAAAAAGTTATACCACAAAAGTGTAATATAGACAATTTACTTTAATACAAATATTAGTGGTTGTTTAGCTAGCGTTTGACAATACATTTCCAAATTTATTTTGAAAAATCTGATTTGGGTGAAGTTTTGTTTGAAAATGAAATGTGTTTGGATATATATTTTGAAAACGTATTTCTCAAATTTATTTTGAAAAAAAAAATGTATATTATTAGTGTTCGTAAATATTTTGGCCAAAAACTAGCTATTGAGTTACTTTTGGGATTTGACCAAATTATAGGTAAAATTTATGGTCAACATGGTTTGCCAAATAAAATTCAAATTATTTTGGCAAATCCATGGCCAAACGGATCTTTAATTATTTGTATTTTTGTTTCAGTTTGCCATTCGACATGATAAACTAACATGTTGTACACGCACCAAATACAAATTATTTTTGTTGTCCAAATAATTAACCTCTAGATCCAAAATCTTGGATTCGCATTTCAATTGGAGCCATTCAAATTTCAAAAATGTCTTCAAAATTCAAATGAGTGTCAACATTTTCAAAGTTAATTAAATGATGTAAATAAAATATTCTATTCCACAAAAATAATAAAAAAAGTTTCCCTCCATTTTTCCTACTGCTATGACCCACCCTCTCTGCTTTTTTGTGGTTCCCGCCTTATTTCCACCCAATTCTCTGCCCAGCCCATCTATCAACAGCTAATATTCACACCATAAGCTTTAAATATCATTTCCCATAGACTTTTCTACTATGTAATATGATAGAGTGATAAATTAAAGATGAAAAAGCGGTGTTAAAGTATAACAATGGTATTATATATCCCTACTTGAACAATGTTCTCACATCTTTTTTTAAAAAAAAATAGCTTTTCGTTGTTTTTCAAATTTTCAAAATTTTTTAAAATACATTTTTAAGTGAAAATTGAAAATTTTATGAACAAACGCTAATTTCGAAAAAAGTGAAAACTTATCCAAAAAAAGAAAAAAAAATTTATGTCCAAACGGGCTCTAAGATTCTGGAATTAGAATTTTTTTTCCAAAATACATCTAAACAAATTATACACACAAGTCATCAAATGAAGTTATTCAATATCTCAAATTATGTAATAGAAACCTATCATGCAAAACGATCCATCGGGTCATCAGATATGAAGACTGAACTGTTTGGCCTAAAATGTTTATGAACATTTATGAACTCAGAGCAATTATTAAAAATAAAGGACCAATCATAACAGGTCGTAACATATCTGAAATTCAGTAAAGGAAAAAATAATGGGAACATGTGTAGAGGTAATAGAAGATATCTACTGATCTTTATTCATGATAATTGGTTAATCTGCCTCTCTATGAAGAGGTTTAGATCCTTACAATCAGGTTTTCATAGATCTACTATTATTCCGTATTTTTGATATTGCGTTCTCAATCTGTGTTGTACTCTGTATTTCTTAGAGCCCCATGGGGAGAGAGTAGAACCCCTTTTCTCATGACTGTCTCGGTATATATAGATATTTTCGTACCAGTTGACTTCATTGGAGATTGGGTCCATGTCAGGATATTATTTCGGGCGTACACGGAAGTCCTAGATCTCGCCCAAAACCTCTGGCCAGACGCGGGTAGTATTTCTTGGTCGATGACGGCCTTACCGCTTGCGACGTTTGCGCTAGTCGAGGGCGACCTCACCGCTTGTTACATGAACTAGGGTCGAGGGGATGATTAGTCGACTTGATTATTACAAGGTCGGCTTATGGCTCATACATGAACTAAATCTGACGGTTGACTCGAAATCATTTGTGAAGGAAAACATGCTGACCATTTTCTTTCTTTCGTCTACCTAATTCCATTAGTCTCAATAGATCTTGGGAGAAAATGTATCTGTTTTCTAACACTTTGACGTAGTGAAGTTGGGAAATTTTAGTATTTTGAAGTAAACCTTACACCAAGAACTCCCCAAATGAATACTCATTATTTAAAACAACCAAAAGTCTTATCTTAGTCACCAAATCACCATTTGCTTTTCGTCCTATGGAGTATAAAATAAAAAATTGTGCCAACTTAGAAGACCCTTTGTTATTTGGTCCTACCACTGGTAAACTTACTTTCCTAAGTTGACCAAAAAAAAAAAAATACCAAACAAAGAAAATATGTCCTAAAAATCTTGAATCACGACGTATCAGTCTGAACAAAGGCTATTCTGGATTCTTGTGCTTTCAATTTAAAGTCGCAGAACGCATGCAAACTCATTTTGTTCTTATTGTGGTTTTTGTGGAAATATTTTGCAGACACTTCTTCCCTTCTCTGTCTAACCAGCCATTTTCAGATGTTGCACAGGTTTTTGGGTATAAATACAACCAATTCACACTCAAACCTTAGCTTAGACAGCACAAACAACGCAGCTTAATTAATGGCTTAATACATGCTTTGTCCCCTAAACTTGTACGGAATTTTTTTCACACCTTCTTGTTGCACATCCTTTTACACACTCCAACAGCAAATTATGCGCATGAATTAATTAAAGTAAATAAATAAATAAATTGTGTTTGATGTCTTATATATTTTGATTTCGTGTCCAACATAACCAGCCATTTTAAGGAGTATTACACATTTTTTTGGGTATAACACTAATCAATTCACATCTCAAACCTTAGCCAAGGCAAACAACACAGGTTAATCATAATCTTATAATCCCTCTGTTTGACTCAAAAATTACTACATACTCTGAGAATACAAAACGTACATAGATTATGGGCCAATCATAGCAAGTCGTAATAAATCGAGAATTAAGTAGAGGAAAGGATAATCAAGAATATATCTTGTTTGACTCAAAAGTTATCGGTTGCTTGAGTTAGGGACAATCGAATATTATATTCGAGGGTAAATCGGAATCAATGGTAATATATTCAAAGATAGATCTATGATTCGTATGTAGATTGTTCTTATAAAATCGCAAGAGAACTTAGTGAAGTGTTAAAGCTAGCCAACAATAGAGAGAGAATGATAGATAGAGAGATTATATTATTATTAAATAATAACACTTCCCTTACAAATGAGGGAGATCTTTCCTTCTATAGAACCCCCCCCCCCCCCCCCCCCCCCCCCGCCAACACATTATATTATTCTTTACTATAGTAATAGAATTAGGCGGATGAGTCGGGGCGCCTATACGGGCGAGTTTGTCGATACGCCTCTATTATCGGAGGCGTACTCCCTTTTGTTGGCGAATGCGCATAGCCTTAGTCTCAGTTCAACTGTTGTTGGACTTCCTTAACTATTTGAATGCGATGGCGCATAGCCCGAGTCTGAGTTCAACCGTAGTTGAATTTGTGGGCGAAGGCGCATGCCTGAGCTTGAGTTCAATCGTAATTGAATTTGTGGGCGAAGGCGTATAGCCTGAGCTAGATTTTAACTGTAATTGAATTTGTTGGCGAATGCGCATGGCTTGAGCTTGAGTTCAACTGTAGTTGAATTTGTTGGCGAAGGCACATGACCTGAGTCCGAGTTCAACTATTGTTGGACTTCCTTAATTATTTGAAGGCGAGGGCGCATAGCTCGAGTCTGAGTTCAATAGTAGTTGAATTTATGGGCGAAGGCGCATTGCGTGAGCTTGAGTTCAACTGTAGTTAAAACTGTTGGCGATAGCGCATGGCCTGAGTCTCGGTTCAACTGTAGTTCAATTTGTGGGCGAAGGCACATGGCCTGAGCATGAGTTCAATCGTAGTTGAATTTGTTGGCGAAGGATCGGAGAGAGAGAGAGAGAGAGAGAGAGAGAGAGAGAGAGAGAGAGAGAGAGAGAGAGAGAGAGAGAGTGGTCTTGCTCTAGCTGGGTTGTTTTTCCCCTTTTCGGTGTCCCCTTTTTTTTATTCTAAGAAGAACTACACGATCTTGCTAGGAAATCCCCACAGAAGGTGCCAAATTATTTGACTCAAAAGTTATTACATACCTTGAGAATACAAAACAACATACATAGATTTTGGGCCAATCATAGCAAATCGTAATAAATCGAGAATCAAGTGAACGAAAGGATAATCAAAAATATTTCTCATAGTAGTAGAAGATACGGACGATCTTTATCAATGATAATAGGGTGGTCCGCCTCTCCACAGAGAGGTTCAGAACCTTATAATCATGTTTTCTTTTGATCTCCGATTTCTTCCCCTGTTTCTGTGATTCTCTCTCCCTTTTTCTCCCTCTGTTTTGAGAGTCCCAATGGGCAAGGAGAGGATCCCCTTTTTCGCTCCCTTTCCTCATATTTATAGTTATGAGTTGTTTGAAATGATAGTTGATGGCTGGTACCACGTTGCGGTTTTTCTCTCAGATAATGGGTGGGTGGTAGCCCCTTTAATCATATAGGGCGGTCATCGTTTACTGTCAATTGCGAAAGATCGTCCCACTTATTATCCTTGATTATCAAAGAAAAAACAATTAGCGTTAGTGATTATTACAGGACCGGATTCTGACCAATACACCATCTGTTCTAGTTTATTTGTCCACTTTTGACTTTACACTCTATTTAAAAAAAAGGAAGTATGTATTTTACCATTTTACCTATAATAACTTTGCGTTTCCAAAAGTCTTGGAAAATAGTTTTGGGGAATGAATAGTTTAGTTAATAAGGGTAAAATAAGGAATAAAAGATTGTCTTTATTGTGATTTAGTATCGTGGGTAAAAGTAAAAATAAATTTTAGTATAGTAGTCATGTAAAAGTAAACAAGTATAATTAATAATGCTAAGACAAGGTCCTTCTATTTCCTTTTGATAGCCGATAATGAAATTTCTATGTTTGTGTACTTTCGAAGGACGAGTGTGTGACTTGTTATAATTGCTCTTATTAATAGTATAGTGAATCAGCGAATGGATCCGTTATCTTGATAGAGATGATACTACTTTAGTGGATGTTTATTCTTATTAATTAATTAATATGTGGAATTAATATATAGCAATACTTCATATGGTACTATTGACTTCAAATTTTGGATTTATACATCTTCTGGGTTTACAACTTTTTCGTACTATTGAAAAATTTAGTACTATCTTGTTCGAAATTAAAATATGTTCATAGTGACACATTCTTTTACTGGTGAGGACAAGATATACTAGCTACATATAATTCATATGGCTTGGTCTCACTAAATTTAGCTTGAAGTTAAAGCTAGGTGGGTATTTTTATGAGAAAATTATTGTAGAACCTTAATTATGTGACCTTGTAGTGGTGGACAGGGTCTATGTGAGGACCCTAACAGCATGACAAATTAATCACAAGAATTATAGTGATTGATAAGGACAATCACACTAATCAATGATTATGTAGGCGTTAGGTGGAAAAGAAAAGAATTAAGGAAAATAATCTAAAGATAAATAAATCATGCTTAGTGTTTTTATGATCCATGGCGTGAGTGGTGGGGAGAACTTAGTGGATTTCGTCCTTTTGACTTTTCTTCAAATTTAAATTTCTTTATTGTGTAGTTGATTATGTGAACCCTAATAATGTAGGGGAATTTTTTGAGTGTTCTATAAGTTTAGTATCATGCTGCCACCTCAATTTTCCTTTCTTTTTTTCTTTTTTCAGTTGTTATTTTACTCTTGTGCTTAATTGTTGAGGAAATAAGAAAGTAGGTCAACCTTCACATCTTAAGAATTCAGAAGTAGTAGTATTGTTTGGTCATTTATAGTTATTGTTAGGCGTATATGTAGAGGACCTTTCGCACAACAATTGAGATACACATTGGATTCTTTTGCTTTGACGAGTTGAGATTCTTGAGAATAGAGGTGAATTTAAGCTACGAAGTACGATAATTGAAATGTTTGGCCAGAGACTTTTAAATTTGTTTTGAAAAATATTATTTTTGGGTGAAGTTTTGAAAATGAAAATTTGTTTGGGACTTTTCAAAATATATTTTACTTTTTTTTTTGAAAAAACATGAAATATAACTTATACCACAAGTTTTAAAAACTATCACAAACATCCAACAGTACTTTCATTAATGACATTCATCATATTATCACAAATCATAATCGTGAATATAAATAAATTTGGTATAAAATTACTATTATTTTTATAATGAACTACATAATGCACTATGAGATTTCCAAGAAGACAAAGCAGCATTATTACAAAATAATAAATGGTGGATTTTTTATAAAATATAAAAGTTTGGGATAATTTTTAAAAAATATAATACTAATATTGGGATATAGATTTTGGAAATTTGCCAATACATGGATAATATTTATGAACAAACATGTATTTGCCAAAAAAAAAAAAATTGGAGTATTTTTTTGACAAAATCTATGGCCATACAGGTCCTTAGTAAGGAGGCAAAATTTGAATAGCGGAGTGAGCGCCCTAATCAAGCAATGCTTCTACCGCACACTCATGTTCATTGTTCTTTGATGTCAAAAATTAGGGGTATACAAAGGAAATCGATAAATTCCACCAATCCAATAATTCAAGTCAAATCGAGAAAAAAATACCCGAATATGGTTCGGTTTGGTTTGGTTCGGTGTTGGGAAAAAAACTCGGTCATAATTGATTTGGTTTGGTTTTAACGAAAAAAAGTCAAACCGAAACTAAACCCAACCCGAATATAGGAATTTTAGATATATTAAATATATAAATATACTTATTCTTATGTAATTTATAAATATTTCTTACAAAATTTTATAATTTTATCTTTTATGGTATTATTTCAAGGTTGGACTTAAAACTTTTAAATGTTCTAATAAGTTTATAACCGTTAATATTATTAATTAAATACTGCTAACAAAAGTCCAAACCAAAATCAAATCTATACTAATGCTAACAAAAGACATTCGACTCAATACTACTAACGGGAATGCTAACAAAAGACATTCGACTCAATACTACTAACGGGAATGTATTGAATATCTATTTTTTGTTTGCAATAATATAGATAAACATGCATAACCTATTTTTATTTTTCTTTAACATTTAGTCATGTAATTGATACTCCCCTATTAATCTACTTATTTTAGCATGACGTAGTGCTTTTAGATTATGTTTATTTTTATTATGACTTTTTAATTAGCAATATTTCTATAACGTAATTTTATCATCTTTATTGTTGAATATTTTAGGATAATGCCATGACATATCTCATATTTTGTATTATTTTCTTGGAAAGTTATATAGTTATATCTTACTAGGATTGAAGAAACATTTTGAGCACAAGTTATATAATTTATTCTACGAAGATTTTATCGGAAAAAACCCAAATAACCCGAAAATTCAAGAAAAATCGAGATTGAATAATCTAAGTTTTATTAATTTGGTTTGGTCTTTGGATTTAATAACCCGACACGATTGATTTGATTTGATAATTATAAAATCCGAACCATATGTATACCTCTATCAAAAATTTATGAAGTACTATTTTGAAATAAATTTATTTTTATAAGATTAATTTGAAGATAAGGAATGTAGCAGTCCATCATTCAAATGGTTACTCAACTACTTCAAATTTTTTCTATAAATTATTTTTTTGTTTGTGTTAGAAAATTCACTTAAGAAAATATATTTAGAAGGCCATTCAATCATATTTCTCAAAATTTCTAACAGTCAAATACGTATTTTTGTTGAAATATATTATAAACTGTGCATATTGTTACAGTATTCTTTATGGAATAATTGTTTATTTATTTATTCAATTCAATAAATTTTAATTTTAAATATATCATATATTTGTTTGTGTGTCCTTTGCTTATATAGTCGATTATTTAGTGTATAGAGTTTAGCTTATACACGGAAGATTAAATTATCGGTTCTTCTAAGTCATAAAGTTTATGTTCATAATCTAATGACGGAATTGGACAAACCATCGAAATAGTTGTAGCACAAGATTAAATATAATTTATCTTGATTATGAGAATGATTTAATTCCAACTTCTTGTGCTAGTACATTTTGTATGTATTGAACGGATCAAGTAGAGATAATTATTTTATATTGACTTAATAAAATAATTTCTCCAGTCCATTCAATGTACTTATACTTTTAATCATGAAATAATTATTATTAGTTGTGTATATCATTTATTATTTTGATTTATTAAAATGCGAGATCTTTCGTGGGTCAATAAACATGGTAAATTGGACAATAATGATATATTTGCGAAGTAATAATTAGTTGATAAAATCCATGTCTTAATTTTTGAGATTGATGATACTCCTTTATGAAAGTTTATAAGTTTTTATGTGTACACCCGGCCGGTAAATTTTATATCCGACACATGAAATAAGTTTATTGAAAGTCTAAAGAAAGTAATCAATAAATTAAATATTGGTCACTAATTTAATTTGATTGGTTAGTAGTTGAATCTTAACATGAGGAGTTAAATAAGATTTTATGGAAGAATTTCAACATCGAACTAAGGAGTGCAATTACAAATTTGAAGTGGAATAATTCATAATTTATTATGGGAGAAATTAATTTCAAAATTCAAAATTAATTCCATAATAGGAAGCCATGTTAATTACATTATATGGCCCATATTGTACCTAAATAATAGGAAATAAACGAATTCTTTTCTTAGTGGAAGAAGAAAACCCAATAGGTTTTGAAAAGAGGTTTTAACCTAAAAACGTAGCTATGTATACATGGAATAGCTGGCCATTTTTTACATTGAAAAATCACACATTTTTCTTCCTTGAGTTTCACCCACCTGAAGTTTTCTCTTCTCATTTATTATTTGGGTAACACGGTAGAAGACTATGGAAATTTGTTGTGCTCTTGCAGCTCCAAAACTGGAGAAAGATATTGATTTCCTTTGTTCACGCTTCAAGAGCTAAGTCGAATAATCCCCATATACGCTAATTATTTAATTTACACGTGAATATGATACTGTAATTGCTTCCGTTGTGATATATAATCCAATAATTTTACCATCTAACTAATCAACCTTTATCGTTTTTTTAAACATAATATAAATCTATATTATGGACTTACCATAGAACAAATTAATTTAATTTATAGAGTAAAAAAGCATTTATAAAAGTAAAAAAGTGAAAATAATTTTCAAGCATAATAATGCTAGGAAACTACCATAATTGAATAAAGTTTTGAAGCACATATAATGAATATTATAAAATATACCTCTATTTTAATTTTTTATTACATGCATGAAATATAATAACATATTTAATTCTCTTTATTTGTCAATTGTACAAATAATTTTTTGAGTTTTTGTGGTTATTATCAAAATTACTGATCTGAACAATTATTGTATACATTTTTTACTAATATGCTGAGAAGCTATTTTCACCCTTTTACTTTATTAAGAAGATTTATTTTTAAGTTTAATATATATATTAAAAAGAAAATGATTTATTTATGGGATAATTTCATATAAGTACACTTGGGGAAAGCACTTTTGAGTTGCCTAACCCACAAATACAGTTTTCATGCAGTAACCCACAAATAATTTCAGCGCCTAACCCACAACTTCATCAACTACACCCAAAATTAAAGCTAAAACAGATTTCATTTTTTCTTTCAGTATTATCTTTACCCTTTTTTCATTTTCATTCTTATTTTTTTTCCTCTGTATAGTAAACAATATCAGAAAGTTGAAGTAACAAATTAAAATACATTCATCTTAGAGTCTATAATTTTATTTTTATATTTTATTTTGCATAATTTTAAATTTTGCAAGGAAAATTCTTATTTCACTAGAAAAAATAAAAAATTATATCATACCTTATATACATTGTTATACATACAAATACAATAATGTATAATTATATATAATCTTGTATACTTGTGTATAATCATGTATAATTCTGTATAACTATGAGAATATCCACAAATATACATGGTTATACATGATTATACAAAGTATATATATGCATATACAACATATACATTATTCTTCCTCCCTTCAAAAGTTATTTAAAGTGAGAAGAAGAAGAAGAAGAAGAAGAATCAAAATTACCAAAAAAAAAAGGAGATTTCATAACTATACGGAGGGAAGATAGATTTGGTGTGGAAGAGGAAGATAATGAACAAATTCACAAAAACCTTTAGGGAAAACAAAAGGAAGTGTTGATGATTCACATATTTGCTCTAGGCACCACAAGATGCACAACTATCTATTTGCATATCCAAACCGTCGAAGCATCTCATATTTGCACACAAAGTGGGATGAACGGAACAAGGAAATCTGAAAATGAATTAGACTATTTTGCTAGAGAGGGAGAAAGAGATAAAGAAAGAACAAGAGATTGAAAATGAAAGAGAAAGTGGGGTGGGGAGAAAGCGTGAAAGAGAATTGGGAAATGGAAAATTTTGCTCTGCATAAAGAAAAACAGTGGGGGCGGCGAGGGCTAAACATTGAAAAAAAAATTTCAACAATATAAAACTGGGCCATACCGGGCAAGAAGGGAAAATATGGGCCATATTTTGTTAGGATAGTGGGCCAAGTGACATAAAGCGTAATTTTTTCTTTATTTATTGAAAGAGTAAAAACAAAAATGACAAAGGTTGATAATGTAGAGAAAATAGATATTGTCCACCTAAAATTTCAGAAACTTGGTTAAATGTCATTCTTAGTGTAATAATTATAATTATTGTCACACCTCCTTTTGGCGCGCTTACCCCGAAGGATAATGCATAAGGGAGTTTTTCCAATTTAAGTGACAATATTCGAAACGGGATTATTCTATTTATTTCAGAGTCGCCACTTGGAATAAATTAAGGTGTCCCAAGTCACCGATTTATTTAAATCCCGAATCGAGGAAATTTTCGACTTTCCAAATAAAGTCTGCGAACCAGAAATTCTAAGTAAGGAATTCTGTTGACCCGAGGGAAGGTGTTAGGCACCCCCGGATCCCGCGGTTCTAGCGCGGTCGCTTCAATTATTATAAATGGCTAAAAATTCCTGATTTTATACATGTTCACATCATAATGCAATTTAAACCTATTAACCGCTTTTAATCCAATTTTTAAGAATGATCGTAGCGTTATTAAAACACGTTTCGAGCCACGTCACATTATACCCGTGATTTTGACATATTTTAACATCGTTGGGATTCGAATTTAAATCACATGAATATGCGCCCGAGTTTAGAAAATTAATTCTTTTTAAATACAAGCGTACCTCAACTTGTCCTGATTAGAGTATTTCTCAACTGATTCACGGAGGCCGTATAAGATTTAACGGTGGATGGCACGACTTAAAATATCAAAGAATTTAATTAACCAAGAACAAACGGGGCCTAAGAGACGCCTCGAGCACAACCAAAAGAAAACACACACGTTGGAATCGGCTAATCAATACTTATGGGACATTGCAAAAGAATGTCAACGCAATAAGATAATAAATAAACCTGATTCTGGCAAAAACAAACTAATACAAGTGAAACCTCTCTAGCGCAACTAAGTCCACAGTTTTGGCAACTATATACGCGAATCAAGATCGATAACAAGGAAGTTTCACAATAGTGACTCAAACCCGTTACGAAAATCCTATTCAAATAAACATGGAGGCACTTGTAGCAGAACAGGTAGCCTAATGATCTGTAAAACATTACTCCCGGTTCATCATAGCAAAAATACGGAAGTGGAATTACCGTGAAAGGTTTGTATAACCAAAAGCGCTAATCACCAACTAAAGTCTAAATCTCTTCAGAATCAAATCTATCAATAATGTGCATACAGTTCACTCTATTGAATAACCAATGTGTCACATGCAACAAATTCTGAAATTATAGATGGAATAAAAAACATGTCTGCATAAGGTAATCTTCCACCCCACGAGAAGCACTCCATTTGACTTAATATTAAAATCCTCTCAACTCACACCTAGGATTAGACTTCCTAAATCAGGTTTGTACAAGGTTTAACTGTTTGCCTAATGGGCAAATCTAATAAAACATGAACAACAGTAGTTGAATTAAACAACAATCATATCAGCAAACTGATTTGTTTCATTCAAAGCACAACCTTGACTTCAATACAATTTTGAGAGTATACCTGGAAGTAAAGAAGAAACAGAAGGGTGAGGATTTCAGCAGCAACAACAATAGGAATCAACAGCAACGCAGCAAAATTCCAGAAGCTTGGAAACTAGTTTTAAAACCGGTATAGAACAGTGTGTATCTGTGTGTGTGTTTCTTTCAGATTCTCAATGTGTTAAGCTCTCTCTCTGTTTTTTGTGTGTTAACAGTATGCTATCTGTTCTTTTTTTGTGTGTTCTCTGCTTCTGAAAACCAGTGAACTCTCTGTTGGTGTGAATGAATCTATCCAGAGAGTCTATCCTGTATTTAAAGACTAAGCTTACAAATTTTTTATTAAAACACTCTTCTTTACAGCTTCTCTCTTCTTTCAACATGTGCACCCATTTATCTTTCATCATTCCCCCATGTTTGTTATGATTTTCCAGCTCAAAAAGCATTCAAACAATTAAGAATTCAAACTTTTTTGATCATTATATTCCCTGACAGCCCACTGTTGTGTCTAAGTATGGGTTTTAAACATCTAAACAAAGTCCTAAAGGTAAAAACTAATGAAATACACTGCTGTCCAACAAGTTTTAACAACTTATTTCCATGTGTATTGCACTTTAAAGGTTGATTTTAGGGCTACTTAAATGGACTAACAACTATATCCAATTCACAACCTAATTTAGAATCAAATAATGGTTCAAAACAAACAATCCAACAATTAAACTCAACACTCTGAACAAACAACAAACCGAAAGATTTTCAATCAAGCAAACAGTGAAACACTGCCCGGAATTTCAAACAACCAATTTGCGAATTGAAACGACGACATTTGTTAAGTCGAATCACAACATGTATGATTGACAACGAAAAGCCGACAAACGAATTCAACAAATTATAACACCCCAAAGCCGAGAGAAAAGAAGAAAAATGAAGCAAATACGAAATTAAATGTTCAACGACGCTAATCGACGCGAACCTGTATTCAACAACATTGGTAATCAAATAGACAAAGCAGAATTTTAGAATTGACAATTCACTAACAGTGTTCTCGGCCAAAGCAGAGGAAAGAAGGAAAATGAAGCTAACTAATCGACGACGCTAATCGACGCGAACACGTATTTGACAACATTCGATTATACAATTACGATATGTGCAATCGATAACCGATAATCGACAAACAGTGATAATACACACTCTCGGGCAGCATGTTGGATTTCAACATCAAACAAATCGACGATATTAACAACGAAGTGAATTCGATTCACAATTACATATTAACAACGAAGAATAACAAACAAATCAGAGAAACAACAAGTCGACCAAATAAAACGGTCCCAAGATATGAAGAAAAACCGAGAGTTTGATGAAATCACAACAATAATCAATAACAAACGAAGACTAACTAAACGACGAGTATAATTAAACAAAAATAGAGAAGAAAAAGGAAATACCTTGAAACAAAAGAAAAATGGAAATCGGCAGCCTCGGGTCTCGTTCATTCGAGGTCGAAAGGACCTTAATTGAAGTGTTTTCAAATGAAAACAATCCAATTAAGGTCTATTAGACCCCAATTCCCCTTTGAATTCGAACGAAAAATCCCTAATTCAAATCTAGGGTTCTTGAACTTTGGTTTTGGGGCTCGACGACTTCCGGCCAGATTCGAATCAAATTAACGGGGGTTTGATGATTAGGGAGGTCAAGGGAATGTTTGGGGTGAGTTTGGACTCGATTGGAGTGGATTCGTACTTTGCTCGAATCTTTGAACGAAGATTCGAAACGGCCCAAGGTGATTCGAGGTTAATGGAGTGCGGCTTTGGAGAGAGGGAGTTAGGGTGGTTCGAATGGTGTTAGTTTTGGTGGATTTGGACCACGGCCGCCGGCGGAGGCGATTTCCGGCCGGCGGCGTGCGGCGGGGAAGGGTGGAGGCGGCTAAGGTTGTTTGGTGATAAAGAGATAGGGTAAAATGAGGCAAAATATTAGGGTTTGGGGGGGTTTTGATATATTAAAATGGTAAATTAATTCTGGACCGTTGGATGAAGGAATCCAACGGCCCAGATTAAAAACAAAAGTGGGCGGATCCGGATATGGGCTGGGGCGGCTGGGTGTTATTGGGCTCCTGATTTGGCATTTTGAATTGGCCCAAATTCGATTTTGTACTCCTAATTATTTCCTTTTCTCTTCTCTTTTTAATTTTAATTCTCAATTTATTAAAACAAAAAATTCTAATTACACTACAAAGTCAATTAAATTATAAGAAATACTAATTAGGTTATATGAACAAATAACACACTCAATTTAAACATCAATTAAATATAAATCACACAATTAGGCATTTAAATACTAGAAAAGCAAAAATACATATTTTTGTGATTTTATTTTGCAAAAAATAAACTTAAACTACCCCTAATTGCAAAGTTAGATCAAAATGTAAATATGACCTATTTTTTGTATTTTTATTAATTTAAACACATATAATCATGCATATACAAATGCAAACAATTACCAGAAATAACACGAAAATTCAACAAAAATACACATCGTAAAAAATAGACGATTTTTGTTTTGATTTTGTGGGAGTAATTCATGTTAGGCAAAAATCACGTGCTCACAGCTGCCCCTCTTTGCGCGAAAACTACGAAGAGTTTTTCGTGCAAAGATAAATGAGCAAATATGAGCGATTTTTGCCCGTTTGAATACTCCGTGGGAAGCATTTTGAAAAAGTTTGACCGAGCCTTTGCTTCGGAGGCCTCCTACATATCCTGGGCTAAACGGGAATCAGGTCAATGTAGTTCGGGAAGTTTTGGTAGCTGGGACTACCGTGGACTGACACTTTGCTGTTACTGTTGCTATCGTTGCTGCATGTTGCTGCTTACTGCTTACTGATCTCCTTATTACACCAAAAGAGAAATTAAAGCTGAACTAGCTATGCTATCAAACTATGAGTTACAAGATTCCTATCTATGATTCTCTTGAAAACTTGATCTTGAATCTTAGCTGATTTGCTGTAGACCTCGATCTGAATCTTGATGCTCCACAAGCTGTACGTGCTCGTTTATTTCTGTGACATTGAGTGAAACGGAGTCGGCGGAGCTTGTTACTTCAATCATCTTCTGAGCAATCGTGCCTTTGTTTACTCCAACATTTGAACTCTTTTCTTTTGGTTCTTTTCTTCTTTTCTTCACTCTGGATTGATGTTCCATTTGTAGGTTATCTCGATCCTTGCGTCCCGAGGTCAAACCTATTTAGACAACAAAACAAACAAACGAACGAAATTTTTCTGCCCCAGTTTTGCTAGGAAAATTTCGTGAGTTAGTTGTGACACAGAAAGTGATTAAAAAGACTCTTTGGGTAAGAAAATCATGGTTTCACAAACGTTCAACGGCTTTCTGGCCGGGATTTTGTAGAAGAGTTTCACGGCTTTCTGGCCGGAATTCAAACAATGTCTAACGGTTTTTGGCCGCTAGAACCTCGGTTTTTTGGCCGGGGTCAAAACAAATGGCTCCGCAGTTTTCTGACTGGGAGATCCTCGGTTTTCTGACCGGGGATAAAAAGTTTCACGGCTTTCTGGCCGGAATTCAAACAATATCTAACGGTTTTTTGGCCGTCAGATCCTCGGTTTTTTGGCCGGGGTAAAAGTAAATAGCTCCGCAGTTTTCTGACTGGGAGATCCTCGGTTTTCTGACCGGGATAAAAGTTTCACGGCTTTCTGGCCGGAATTCAAACAATATCTAACGGTTTTTGGCCGTCGGATCCTCGGTTTTTTGGCCGGGGTAAAAGTAAATGGCTCCACAGTTTTCTGACTGGGAGATCCTCGGTTTTCTGACCGGGATAAAAGTTTCACGGCTTTCTGGTCGGAATTCAAACAATATCTAACGGTTTTTGGCCGTCGGATCCTCGGTTTATCGGCCGGGGTAAAAGTAAATGGCTCCACAGTTTTCTGACTAGGAGATCCTCGGTTTTCTGACCGGGGATAAAATTTTGGCGGCTTTCTGGCCGGAAAGACCCTCGGTTTTTCTGACCGGGGTCCAAACAGATATTGGACTGATATGATTTGATTCTCTTTTTCAGAGGGAGATCCTCGGCTTTCTGACCGGGATAAAAGTTTCAACGGCTTTCTGGCCGGAATTCAAACAATATCTAACGGTTTTTTGGCCGTTAGATCCTCGGTTTTTGGCCGGGGTAAAAGTAAATGGCTCCGCAGTTTTCTGACTGGGAGATCCTCGGTTTTCTGACCGGGATAAAAGTTTCACGGCTTTCTGGCCGGAATTCAAACAATATCTAACGGTTTTTTGGCCGTCAGATCCTCGGTTTTTTGGCCGGGGTAAAAGTAAATGGCTCCGCAGTTTTTTGACTGGGGAGATCCTCGGTTTTCTGACCGGGGATAAAAGTTTCACGGCTTTCTGGCCGGAAAGACCCTCGGTTTTTCTGACCGGGGTCCAAACAGATATTGGACTGATATGATTTGATTCTCTTTTTCGGAGTTTTCATTTTCTTTTCTTTCATTTTTTTTTGGCCTTCTTTTAGGCGTTCTTTTTAAACATCAACAAATGCATAGGATAAATCTCTAAAAGAAACTTACCTTTTTATGTGTTTTCCTTGTTCCAAAGCCATTTCAAAGCTTGCGTATTTTCACTTATTTGAGTGGTACCTTCTTTTTGCACAATTGACAGACCTGCTTTCAACAAAGAACATCTTATCAGTTGAAAAAGTGGTTGGCTTTGCGGCCTTGGTTATCTTCATTGCTTGATCTTTTCCCCATTTCCATTGAGAAGTTTGCTACCAATTGTCTTTGGGATGACTTCCTTTCGAACTGAACGGGTTCATTCCCAGAATTCCATGGGGATTTTCTGTGTAGGTTCCATCCTTCTGCCTTATTCCGTCTCTTCTAAGACCTTAGCCTTTGATTTCCATTTCCTTTCTAAAACTCTTTTCCTTTGGAAACAATCGATCATTACGATCCAATCGTGGATTGTAACAATACACCACTGAGGCTGTTTTTCTTTTCTTCTTTACCAGGCGGAGTCATGTAAAACCGGTCCTGTCACCTTCCTTTGTAATATTTTCAGAATTAAAATTAAACCGAAAGGGATTCAAAGAAGAAGAATGAATCAAAGAATGGAAAAACGTATCAAAGATAGAGGAGTCCCTTTCGAGGGAGAAAAGAAGGACTTATCTGAGGTATACGCTGACTTTAACCAACATGACATGCTCCTCGGACTAGATGCTTGATCGTCACAAAACTCCCATTTTCTTATGAACCAAAACGGGTCTATATTTCCGAGCTAAGGAGCCGTGCCAGGACCTCTCGTGGTGAAACAAACTTTTCGGTTGATAGCGCCCTTTGCGGGTTTTCGCCAATCGACCTCTCTCATTTCTCTTCTTACCATCGCCGGATAGCACTCTTTGCGAGTTTTTACCAACAGGCTCTCTCATTTTGTATTTCTCTACTTCCATCGGCTTATGGTGCCCGAAGGTTTTCACCAATAAGACTCTCTCATTTTATTTCTTTTCATTCCAGGAACCCCGGATCGCAACAATGATGTTTTCACAACTTCCAATCGATCTTGAGGGAATTGTACTTGGTTCGGGTAACAAGAATTGTAAACAAAATTACAACTTTGGAATCATCTTGACGGATCTTAAACCGAATCAAAAATATCATCTGCCCCAGTTTCATTTTTGGGGAAACCGGGATTTTTGATTTGGTGTGATTGAACCTCAGGGAGAGGTTGCCTACGTATCCTTTCGGAATCAAGTCAGAACGTAGTTCAGGAATTTTGTTTTTGTTTTGTTTTGTTTTTTTTTTTTTTTTTTTTTTTTTTTTTTTTTTTTTTTTTTTTTTTTTGAGGGTAGCCAAAAGAAGGTAGCCGGCTCAAAGGGTTTACAAAAGGGTTGGTAGTGTTTGGGTAGCGGGAATAAAAGCCTTCAATCATTTCGACTTGTGAGGACCTCATCGAAGCAAGTTCAGACATAATACCTTTTCACAGCATCTGCATTCACAGCCGTTTCAGGATCTTTTCCTTCCATGTCTCCCAAGTATAACGCTCCTCTCGGCAGTATCTTCCTGATGATGTATGGTCCTTTCCAATTAGGAGCGAATTTTCCTTTCGCTTCCTAGTGATGTGGAAGAATGCGTCTTAAAACCAACTGACCTACTTCGAAATTTCTCGGTCGTACTTTCTTGTTGTAAGCACGAGCCATTCTTTGTTGGTACAGTTGTCCATGACAGACCGCAAGCCATTCGCTTCTCATCGATCAAATTTAATTGTTCCAAACGAGTCTTAACCCATTCGCTATCTTCGATCTCTGCTTCAACAATTGTACGAAGCGAAGGAATTTCTACCTCTGCCGGTATCACAGCCTCAGTTCCATAGACTAGCAGGTATGGAGTTGCTCCCACCGATGTGCGTACTGTAGTACGGTATCCCAATAAAGCGAACGGTAATTGTTCATGCCATTGTCTAGAACTTTGGATTGTTTTTCTCAAAATCTTCTTAATGTTTTTGTTCGTTGCTTCCACGGCACCGTTGGCTTTGGGCCGATAAGGGGTGGAGTTCCTATGCGTTATTTTGAATTGCTCGCATATTTCTTCCATCAAATGACTGTTCAAATTTGCAGCATTGTCCGTGATGATAGTTGCAGGTATACCAAAACGACAGATAAGATTTGAGTGTACAAAATCCACCACCGCTTTCTTGGTGACTGATTTGAGGGTGACGGCTTCGACCCATTTTGTGAAGTAATCGATAGCCACCAATATGAATCGGTGTCCATTCGAAGCTTTTGGCTCAATCGGGCCGATGACATCCATTCCCCAAGCAACAAATGGCCACGGCGCTGACATAGGATGCAGCTCAGTTGGAGGTGCATGAATCAGATCTCCATGTACCTGACATTGATGGCATTTTCGGACAAAACCGAAACAATCTTTCTCCATGGTCATCCAATAATAACCTGCTCGAAGGATTTTCTTGGCTAAGACATACCCATTCATATGAGGCCCGCATACTCCTGCGTGTACTTCGTGCATGATTCTTCCTGCTTCTTCGGCATCAACACACCTTAAAAGGTTAAGATCTGGGGTTCTTTTGTACATGACCTCGCCGCTCAAAAAGAAACCACCCGCATGTCTCCTAATGGTCCTCTTTTGATCTCCAGTAGCATGTTCTGGGTATTCTTGCGTTTTCAGAAATCTCCCGATATCGTAATACCATGGCTTGACGCTCGGTCCTTCTTCGATTGCATTGCAATAACCGTGGCTTTCCCTGATTTGAATTTCCAAGGGATTGACATGGGCGTTGCCCGGATAAGGTAGCATTGAAGCTAAAGTGGCCAGTGCATCAGCTAGTTCATTGTGACATCGTGGGATATACATGAACTCTATCGATGCAAACCGCTTGCCGAGAATGTTCACGTGCTGTCGGTAAGGGAGGAGTTTAACGTCTCGAGTTTCCCATTCACCTTGAGATTGTTTGATAATTAAATCTGAATCTCCCATGATCAACAAATCTTCGACACCTTGATCAATTGCCATGTTCATACCCATGATACAAGCTTCATACTCGGCCGTATTGTTCGTGCAGAAGAAACGGAGCCTAGCCGTGGCCGGATAATGCTGACCAGCAGGAGAGATCAAAATTGCCCCAATCCCTACACCTTTAGCGTTTACCGCTCCATCGAAAAACATTTTCCAAGCATGACTGTCTTCCGAAACAACTTCTGTCGTATTTACCTCTTCATCAGGAAAGTAGGTATTCAATGGTTGATACTCTTCGTCAATCGGGTTCTCGGCCAAATGGTCTGCCAATGCTTGGGCCTTCATTGCCGTGCGAGTGACGTAGACTATGTCAAACTCGGTGTGCAGGATTTGCCACTTTGCCAATCTTCCGGTGGGCATCGGTTTCTGGAATATATACTTCAAAGGATCCAACCGAGTAATGAGGTGAGTCATATGGGCTTGGAGGTAGTGTCTCAATTTCTGAGCGACCCAAGTTAAAGCACAACACGTTCTTTCCAACAAAGTGTACTTGACCTCATAACTAGTGAATTTCTTGCTCAGGTAGTAAATCGCATGCTCTTTCTTCTCTGCCGCATCACGTTGTCCGAGAACACAACCAAAAGAGTTTTCCAAGATTGTTAAATACAAGAAAAGAGGTCTCCCTGGCTCCTGGCGGGACTAAGACTGGAGGGTTTGACAAATATTCTTTGATCTTGTCAAAGGCCTCTTGGCATTCGGTTGTCCATTTGATTGCAGCGTCTTTCTTCAACAACTTGAATATGGGTTCACATGTGGAAGTCAAGTGAGCGATGAACCTACTGATGTAGTTCAGTCGGCCTAGAAGACTCATTACATCTTTCTTTGTTCTGGGGGGAGGTAAATCCCGGATGGATTTTATCTTTGTGGGATCTAATTCAATACCTCTTCTACTGACTATGAAACCCAAAAGTTTACCTGACGGGACTCCAAAAGCGCATTTGGCCGGATTCAGTTTCAAATCGTATTTCCGCAACCTCTCAAAGAATTTCCTCAAGTCTCGCACATGATCGCCTTGAGTTCTGGATTTGATGATCACATCGTCCACGTACACCTCTATTTCCCGATGCATCATGTCATGGAAAATGGCAGTCATAGCTCTCATGTACGTCGCTCCTGCATTTTTCAAGCCGAACGGCATGACTCTGTAACAGTAAGTCCCCCAAGGTGTGGTAAAAGCAGTCTTCTCGGCGTCCTCTTCATCCATCAACACTTGATGATATCCCGCATAACAATCCACAAACGACTGTATCTCATGTTTGGCACAGTTATCAACAAGGATGTGGATGTTCGGTAAAGGAAAGTTATCTTTAGGACTCGCTTTATTCAAATCTCGGTAGTCAACACATACTCGAGTTTTTCCATTTTTCTTTGGCACGGGCACAACATTAGCCAACCACGTGGTGTATTGTACCACTCGAATTACCCCTCTGTTTTCAACTGTTTAGTGATTTCTTCTTTGATTTTATCACTGATGTCAGTCTTGAACTTTCTCTGCTTCTGTTGCACTGGGCGACAGTCAGGGTAGATTGGTAATTTGTGCACCACTAGATCAGCTCCTAATCCCGGCATGTCATCGTAAGACCAAGCAAACACGTCTTTAAATTCAAACAAGAGTTGGATTATTGCATCTCGTGTTTTCTCATCCGTGTGGATGCTTATCTTGGTCTCTCGGACCTCTTCATCAGTTCCCAAATTAACCGGTTCGGTGTCATTCAAATTTGGCTTAGGTTTATTCTCGAAATGTTCCAATTCTCGATTTATTTCCCTAAAAGCCTCATCTTCATCGTATTCCGGTTCTTGGTTCATTATTTCCAGATTAGGTGGCGTGTTCGGATTTGAGCATGAGTTCCGCAAGCATGTCATGTTATTTAAAGCCGCATTATTAGGATTGAAAAGGAAGAATAAATAACAAAATTAGAAAGAGTGCAAAAGTAAGGAAATATTTATTTTATTTTCTTGGAATTTTCTGAAAACAAACAAAATTACATTGGGGAAATCAAAAATACAAGAAAACAAAGAAAAACATCCAAGCTACATCCTGAAGTAACTTGTGATGACAAGGACAAATCTACCAGAACTCCCGCCTGATTGGGAAGGGTGTGGCTTTCCAATTTTGCAATTTAGCTTCAGGGCCCACATACAGCACCTCAGCGGTGCTTGTTCCTTCTCCCGATTGGACCATATTAACATCATAGAGCATTTGCCTCATGGCCCCACATATGTCTTCAATTTCCTCCACTGTAAAGACCTCGTCTTCTTCTTCTTCACTGTACCTTGGTCGGACAAAAGTTTGGTACAGATGCGGCAATGGTTGCGGCAAAACCCATCCTTTCTCCTTTCTCTTTTTGGCCCATCTTTCATCTTCAGGGGTTGGGCGAAAGCCCACTCCGAAAAACTTTTCAGCTACAGGTAAAGTTATCAGCTTCGGCACTCCTTGTAGGGACTTTCCCAAACCTTTTCCCGGTCGGAAGCCATGTTTAATCATTTCTTTTGCCACCATGATGGAGGCATTAGACAAAAAAGGTTGGGGGAGAGGGTTCCCTTCTTCGTGTTGATCCGCCAACACAATCTCGAAAGCTTGATAGACAATGTTTTCGCTTCCCGCTTCCGCTTCCAAGCAAGGTATGGATGGATCTCGGTAAATTGATTGCTCATCTTCCCCGTGGACCACGATCTCTTGTCCCTTGTGCTCAAATTTCAACATCTGATGGAGGGTAGAGGGCACAGCTCCGGCCGCATGAATCCATGGTCTCCCTAGAAGAAAATTGTGAGAAGTGTCCATATCCAAGACTTGGAATGTCACTTCGAAGTCTACCGGGCCGATGGTCATAATTACATCAATCTCTCCGACAGTATCTCTTTTCACACCGTCAAAAGCTCGCACACATATGTTGTTAGGCCGAATCCTTTCAGCTCTGATTCCTATGCGGCCTAAAGTGGAAAGCGGGCATATGTCTACCCCCGAACCCCCATCAACCATGACCCTCTTCATATAGTAGCCTTCACTTTTGACAGTCAAATGCAAAGCTTTGTTGTGAGCGGCACCCTCCAAAGGCAAATCAGCTTTACTGAAGGAAATCTGATTGATCGCGAAGAATCTTTCCGTCATTCTTTCAAGTTGTTCGGATGAAGTCTCAATAGGCACGTATGCCTCATTCAAAGCTTTTAGCAAAACCTTTTGATGTTCAGTAGACTTCATTAGAAGGGACAACATCGACACCTGCTCTGGGCATTTACGCAGTTGGTCTATCACCTCGTAATCAGGCATTTGCATCTTTTGAAAAAAGACCTCGGCCTCTTCAGCACTTACAGGTTTCTTCGATGGGAAATGCCTTTGTGTGGCGTTATTTACCTCCTGTGTGTTTAAGTACTTCTGTCCTAAGACACTCTCAGATGAATTTCCCACGATCTCTTTCCCTTTGCGCATAACAAGTGTTCGTTGGTAGCTCCAGGGTATTGCGGATGGATCTGTCATTGGTTTTTGTTGCACGCGTGCAATAACCACAGGTTCATCTGGTTTTCGAGCCACATAAGTTCCCTTTGGTACATACATTGATGTTTCTCTCTTTAAATGGAACTTCTTGGGGGCACCGATGGACAATGGTTTTTCCACTTTACCTCGTGGGAGGTAAAGGACTCCGCCCTTCTGAGATGATGCTTTCAATTCAATCGTCTTTTCGGATTTGGTTTCAAAAGCTTCAACCTTTTTCCCCATTTTCTCTTGTTTCGGGGTAGCCTCAGGACGCTTCTCTATGTTGGCAATGGCGATTATCGCTTTCAAAGCTGGGTCAAATTCTTTGTCGTCACAAATCATCCCAATCACCGGTCCGTTGTTGTGGGCTGGTAATGGGTTGTTTGTCACATTTGGGACGTCTTCATCTGCGAAGACGATCCTCCCTTGATTGATCAATTCTTGCACTGCCTTCTTTAACGTCCAACAATTGTCAGTACTGTGTCCTTCAACACCTGAATGATATGCACAGTATATCCCCCTCTGGTAGGCAGGAGAGTCTGGATTCTGCCTGTTCTGCGGAACAGGCTGCAATAGGTTTTCTTGCCTGAGTTTTGGGAAAAGAGTGGAATACGGCTCCCCAATCGGTGTAAAGCTCGTTTTGGGTTGCTCGCGGTGGCGAGCGTTATTTGGCCGTGGATTATACTGGTTTGGGTAAGGAGGTTGGTTTCTCTGGAATGGAGGTGGATTCCTGTTGGCTGGTGGCTGTGGCCGTGCCTGAGGTTGAATGTTCATGACTGCATAGGGTGGAGGCGGAGGAGCATAAGCCATGCCGTGATGTGGATAATAATGTTGGGGGCCCTGTCGGAGAATACCTGCCTTGAGGTTCGATATCTCCTGTCTTCTACCGCTGCCATAGCAGATTCTTCTTTCTTCTTGCTTCGGGGCATCCCTCCAGACCCGCCTTGAATGGCTTGGGAAGTTGCCCGAATGGCCGCTTGGCTCAAAATTCGCCCTGTTTTCAAGCCATTTTCTACCATCTCTCCGATCTTGATAGCTTCGGCAAAAGGTTTTCCCATTGCCGACATCATATTTTGAAAGTAATCGGGCTCTTGAGCTTGGAGAAAAGTCGTGACCATTTCAATTTCGTCCATGGGGGTTTCACCCTGGACGCTTGCTCTCGCCACTTGATGGCATATTCTCTGAAGCTTTCTGAGGGCTTCTTTTTTAAGTTCGATAGAGAATTTCTGTCCGGCGCAATATCGATGTTGTATTGGAATTGTTTTACAAAATCTCTGGCCAGATCATCCCAGATGTGCCATCGAGATATGTCTTGATCCATATACCACTCCGATGCTATTCCGACCAAACTCTCTCCGAAGTACGCCATCAACAATGCTTCTTTGCCGCCGGCACCCCTCAATTGATTGCAGTATTTCTTCAAATGACCAATGGGGTCGCCATGTCCGTTGTACTTTTCGAACTTTGGTGTCTTAAAACCTGATGGCAAATGGACGTGCGGGAACATGCACAGATCGGCGTAAGATACACTCTTCTGTCCACTCGGACCTTGCATGTTCTTAAAGCTTTGTTCCAAACTCCTCATTCTTTTTGCCATCTCATCCTGCTCGGGGGTCTTTGGATTTTGGCTCGGTAGGAACTCGTATCGAGGTGGCTGAGAATATGTATTGGCTGCAACCTGTGTATGGTCCCGTGTGAGCGGTGGCGCTGGGAATGTAAAGGATGAGGAGTCGAAGAAAGGAGCGTGTGTGGTGGGGTGCGTTGTGATTGGAACTGGCAATTCAACGGACGTTCTTGCGGATGTATCATGTGGTGCTACCCGAGGATGGGATGTGGAGGGTGATTCAGAGAGGTTTGTAGCATTGGAATACCCGAACAGAGTAGGCGGATAATTGATGGGGGTATTTGAAATTCCGCTTGACCTGAGAAGAATTTCAGGGAACCCAGGGATCAGACTCGGGGCTCTTTCCCGTTGTTCCAATCGTCCAACATCTCGAGCATGCGGCAACGCAACATTCTATTCTCCTCCAAAGCTGCCGACTCAATAGCCGGGATGGTTGTCAATGAGCTTTCCTCTGAAACGGGAATGGTTGCTAAAGGCATTTCTGAAGACATGTCGGCACCCTTTTTTGATCTAGTAAAATAGGAATGAGTACTTTCAGGCTGCCGAACTTTTCCTTTGGACCTTGTGAAGTACGAATGTGGTGCCAGATTACCGCAAAGTCAACCACTTTTACTAAAACCTGAATTTTGGCAAACAAACGGTTAGTCCGAAACAACATAACAGATAAGTAATCTCACGTTGGGTGTGATGCACTTATACAGGTGACAATGTTGCTACATGTATTCGTTTGCGATGCGTCATTCCGGTTTGTATCGATCTTCTTTTTCTCTTAACTTCTTTCCCCCCCCTTTTTTTTCATTTTTATTTTTATTTATTTTTTAGTGATGGTCGAATCTTATGTGGATTGCCTACGTATCATGTCCCCGCATGAATCAGACCGAGCGTAGTTCGGAAACAATAGACATAAGATGAAGTGTTCATGAATTTTATTTCAACAAACTTAAAACTTGAAACACTTGCAAAATACAACAATGGAGAAAAACTTGTAAAAGGACAAACAGACTCTAAAACAAAAGACTCTCCTAAGCATGTTCCAACGCCTCGAATCTTTGTGCCCGGGGGGCGCTGTTTGGCCTTGCTGCAGTTCTTGGGGTGAGATCTTTCTGTATACTTCCCAATTCTGCCATGACCTGGTGGACACATTCCATGATTGAAGAAAAGAGGGCAGGCCGAGGTACTTGTTCGCAGTTCAAACACTTCATAGTAATGTAGTGCCCGATCTCATTGATCCTGGTTCTGATTATGTCTTTTTCTCTGAGCAGCTGCCCTATGTGCCCGTTCTTTGCCCCTAATACTTGAGAGTTGCCGGAGACATGGTCCAAGAGCCTATCTATTTGTCTTTCCATCCGCGCCATCAAGTTGTGACAACGGTCTCTATCTGCTTTAGCATCCTGGACTTGCCTGAGAGTTCGCTCTTTAAGAGTGGCATTTGCTTTTCTCAAATCAACGATGATCGCATCATAGTCTTTCTCTACTTGTTGTAGACGGAGTGCTTCTTGGTGGGCCGCTCTCTTCCATTTTGTTCGGACTGCAACCAAAGCCGCTTTTGCCTTCTCCAAGTCTTCTTGGTGTTCAAAGGCTTTTCTTTCCAAATCGTTTATCAGCATTTGATCACTCCGACTCCTCCTTGACCTTTCTGCGGCCAATTGCATTTCTTGAATTTGAGTTTGGAGTGCTTCTCTTTCTCGCTCCCAACCGGCCCTTTCCCGATCGAAGTCAGCCTGTTGTATGTCCATGGCCGCTTCCAGGATTCCTTTGTCTTCTTTTAAAGTGTTGATGCAAGATTGGAAATTTTGTGCTGTCTCATGCTCAACCTCCCTAACTCTGGCTTCTATTTCTCTCTCCCAATCGACGGCATACTTCACTGACCTTTCTGACCTTTGCTCCGGTATTGGTTGGTTGTGGAACCATTCAAGATAAGCGAGACTCACTTCTCCCCGTTCCCGATCGGCAACCATTTCGTTGATGTCGGAGAGTCGACTACCGAACCAAACCTTCTGTGCATAAGTCTCCCTCGGGGTCTCTTTCGTCACAAATTCCCATACAAATGATCGCATATCCTCAATTGGGGCCCTTTTCTATTCTCTTCCTAACTGCCGCATGACACGTAGCGGGGCATATGGTTGGAAACCCCCGAAACCCATTAATATGTAGAATGGGCGGTATGTCGACATATGCATGATTTTGGCGGAAGGGAACCAATAATAATTCCAGGTAAGTTGATCGGCTCTCAAAGAGTTGAGGAGTTCTTGCCAAGTCCTCAAGTCTTCTGGAAGGTTACAACGGGCGGCTCTGTTTGTATGACAGCGAATATAATTCAGCCAATCTGCTTTGAAGTTTATCACAATTGGGTGATGGTAGAGATGCTCTACAAACCACATTTGTAATAAAATATTGCAACCCTCAAAATAGTCTTGTCCTTCTTGGCACCGAGTTAAGGCCCGGAAGATGTCTCCTAGTATCATCGGAAGAACAGTGTGTTCCTCGTTACTCTGTAAATATGAGACCACCGCAGCTAAACGGATTCTGATGCGTCCACCACGTTCGGGAAAAACCATGGTTCCCAAAAAAGCGATCATGAAAGCATAGATTCTTAAATCTCCCCAAGCGTCATAATTTAGCTGGTTAACAAATTCGACGTTTGAGAATTTCCCAAACCCTTCCTTATCACCAAATCTGTCGTAGAGATAATCTAGTGGCACCCAACCGTTCTCCGGACAACCGAGGGGAACCCGCCGGAGACATAGCTTTTTCAAGAAGTTATTCACACTCATCTGCCTAGGAGCTGCAGGTCTCATCTTGTGCAAATCTCTTCCGAGCCCTGTGAGTCCGCCCAATTCTTCCAAAGTGGGTGTCATTTCACAATCCCGAAATTTGAACACATTGCTTGTTGAGTCCCAAAAACTCACTAAAGCTCTGATCACATTTTTATCCGGTTTTATCATCATGATGTCCGGAAGAAATTTGAGGTGCTTGTGAACTTGATTTCTTTCCCAAGCTGAAAAACTAGTCCACCATTTACGGAGCCGATCCGGGGTTTTGTCCTGGACCATGAACATAGGTGGCATTTCGTCTCTCACCCTTTTTGGCCGATTCGTTGCGAAGAAGTCATGCTGATCCTAGAAAAGATAAAAAATGGATTTAAGATTTTTTTTTTATTATTATTTTTTATTAAAAACGAATCTTGTTAATACGGCCTTTCAGCACTTGAAGAAGATTTGAAGGCTGTATAACAGGATACCAGTGTGATGTTTATATTCCGTTTTGCAAAATTAGTCCTCCGGCGCCCCTTTTGAGGCGTTTGGCTATTTTTGCAAAATTTTCCTAACTCTTGACTAAGAACAAAAATCCTAATTCTAATATATATTTTTTATTATTTTTTTTTTCTTAAAAAAAATCAGTATTAGTTGAGCCCGATATGGGTTGCCTACGTATCTCATTTTTGGTGAGAATCAAACTTGCGTAGTTCGAAAATAAAAGAACTAAACCATTTTAAGAAAAGAAAACGAACTATATTTTTTTTTTAAACAGCATTTTTAAAACAAATTACTTTCAAAGGAACTAAGAAAATTTATTTGGAAATTTATTTTCAAAGAAACTAAACTATTTTTGTAAAATTAAGAAAATTTATTTGGAATTTTTTTTTTTTTTTTTTTTTTTTTTTTTTTTTTTTTTTTTTTATTTTTTAAAGAACTAACTATTTAAGAGAATTTATTTGGAAGTTTTTTTTCGCATTTTTTCAGAAATTATTTTCAAAGAACTAACTATTTTCATAAAATTAAGAAAATTTATTTGAAATTTTTGCAATTTTTCAGAATTTATTTTCAAAGAATTAACTATTTTCATAAAATTAAGAAAATTTAGTTTGGAATTTTTTTGCAATTTTTCAGAATTTATTTTCAAAGAATTAACTATTTTCATAAAATTAAGAAAATTTAGTTTGGAATTCTTTTTGCATTTTTCAGAAATTATTTTCAAAGAACTAACTATTTTCATAAAATTAAGAAAATTTAGTTTGGAATTTTTATTTTTATTTTTTTATTTTTTTATTTTTTGCATTTTTTTTTTCAGAATTTATTTTCAAAGAACTAACTATTTTTCATAAAATTATTTTAACTATATACCCTGACGTTTTCCACTTCTTCCTCTTTTTAACAAACCGGTCGGCATGTAAGATCGAAACAAATAAATGCACACAAAAAGATGCAACAAGTTGGTCTTTTTGTTTCGGGTACACCTGTCCTAGACAGGCCCAACCCCTGTGTTGAGCCTCCTAAGTCAAATATGCACATGATGCAAATAAACGTTCCTATCGGGGATCCGGCATAAGGTCTTGTTATTCTAAGTCATCATCCTGTTGGAAAAGTGTCTAGACCGGCTTTAACTCGAGCGGACAACTCGAGCCGAAGAGTGTCAGTGCACCGGTAGCATGGCTTTCCGGCTTAATTGACAAAACTCTCCGCCTAAACATGTGTGACTACAAAATCCTTCACCGGATGCCAAGCACCACAGCTATCTTGAGAAAAACGGGCTATGTCAAGCAAATGCCCGGTATTATATTTCAAAAGACTCAAAAAGAAAAAAAAAAAAAAAGGAAAAAAAAATGGGTATCGGCACAATTTATATACAGTTCACAAAATATCAAAGCGGTAAAACAACATTTAGCATATAAAATATAAACATGTAATAAAATCAGATAATAAGTAAGCCAAATAAAATAATTATTCAAAGCTCGAATTCTTAAACCCTGAACCAGTAGTTCTGGGTTTGTATCCCCAGCAGAGTCGCCAGAGCTGTCACACCTCCTTTTGGCGCGCTTACCCCGAAGGATAATGCATAAGGGAGTTTTTCCAATTTAAGTGACAATATTCGAAACAGGATTATTCTATTTATTTCAGAGTCGCCACTTGGAATAAATTAAGGTGTCCCAAGTCACCGATTTATTTAAATCCCGAATCGAGGAAATTTTCGACTTTCCAAATAAAGTCTGTGAACCAGAAATTCTTAGTAAGGAATTCTGTTGACCCGAGGGAAGGTGTTAGGCACCCCCGGATCCCGCGGTTCTAGCGCGGTCGCTTCAATTATTATAAATGGCTAAAAATTCCTGATTTTATACATGTTCACATCATAATGCAATTTAAACCTATTAACCGCTTTTAATCCAATTTTTAAGAATGATCGTAGCGTTATTAAAACACGTTTCGAGCCACGTCACATTATACCCGTGATTTTGACATATTTTAACATCGTTGAGATTCGAATTTAAATCACATGAATATGCGCCCGAGTTTAGAAAATTAATTCTTTTTAAATACAAGCGTACCTCAACTTGTCCTGATTAGAGTATTTCTCAACTGATTCACGGAGGCCGTATAAGATTTAACGGTGGATGGCACGACTTAAAATATCAAAGAATTTAATTAACCAAGAACAAACGGGGGCCTAAGAGACGCCTCGAGCACAACCAAAAGAAAACACACACGTTGGAATCGGCTAATCAATACTTATGGGACATTGCAAAAGAATGTCAACGCAATAAGATAATAAATAAACCTGATTCTGGCAAAAACAAACTAATACAAGTGAAACCTCTCTAGCGCAACTAAGTCCACAGTTTTGGCAACTATATACGCGAATCAAGATCGATAACAAGGAAGTTTCACAATAGTGACTCAAACCCGTTACGAAAATCCTATTCAAATAAACATGGAGGCACTTGTAGCAGAACAGGTAGCCTAATGATCTGTAAAACATTACTCCCGGTTCATCATAGCAAAAATACGGAAGTGGAATTACCGTGAAAGGTTTGTATAACCAAAAGCGCTAATCACCAACTAAAGTCTAAATCTCTTCAGAATCAAATCTATCAATAATGTGCATACAGTTCACTCTATTGAATAACCAATGTGTCACATGCAACAAATTCTGAAATTATAGATGGAATAAAAAACATGTCTGCATAAGGTAATCTTCCACCCCACGAGAAGCACTCCATTTGACTTAATATTAAAATCCTCTCAACTCACACCTAGGATTAGACTTCCTAAATCAGGTTTGTACAAGGTTTAACTGTTTGCCTAATGGGCAAATCTAATAAAACATGAACAGCAGTAGTTGAATTAAACAACAATCATAACAGCAAACTGATTTGTTTCATTCAAAGCACAACCTTGACTTCAATACAATTTTGAGAGTATACCTGGAAGTAAAGAAGAAACAGAAGGGTGAGGATTTCAGCAGCAACAACAATAGGAATCAACAGCAACGCAGCAAAATTCCAGAAGCTTGGAAACTAGTTTTAAAACCGGTATAGAACAGTGTGTATCTGTGTGTGTGTTTCTTTCAGATTCTCAATGTGTTAAGCTCTCTCTCTGTTTTTGTGTGTTAACAGTATGCTATCTGTTCTTTTTTGTGTGTTCTCTGCTTCTGAAAACCAGTGAACTCTCTGTTGGTGTGAATGAATCTATCCAGAGAGTCTGTCCTGTATTTAAAGACTAAGCTTACAAATTTTTTATTAAAACACTCTTCTTTACAGCTTCTCTCTTCTTTCAACATGTGCACCCATTTATCTTTCATCATTCCCCCATGTTTGTTATGATTTTCCAGCTCAAAAAGCATTCAAACAATTAAGAATTCAAACTTTTTTGATCATTATATTCCCTGACAGCCCACTGTTGTGTCTAAGTATGGGTTTTAAACATCTAAACAAAGTCCTAAAGGTAAAAACTAATGAAATACACTGCTGTCCAGCAAGTTTTAACAACTTATTTCCATGTGTATTGCACTTTAAAGGTTGATTTTAGGGCTACTTAAATGGACTAACAACTATATCCAATTCACAACCTAATTTAGAATCAAATAATGGTTCAAAACAAACAATCCAACAATTAAACTCAACACTCTGAACAAACAACAAACCGAAAAGATTTTCAATCAAGCAAACAGTGAAACACTGCCCGGAATTTCAAACAACCAATTTGCGAATTGAAACGACGACATTTGTTAAATCGAATCACAACATGTATGATTGACAACGAAAAGCCGACAAACAAATTCAACAAATTATAACACCCCAAAGCCGAGAGAAAAGAAGAAAAATGAAGCAAATACGAAACTAAATGTTCAACGACGCTAATCGACGCGAACTTGTATTCAACAACATTGGTAATCAAATAGACAAAGCAGAATTTTAGAATTGACAATTCACTAACAGTGTTCTCGGCCAAAGCAGAGGAAAGAAGGAAAATGAAGCTAACTAATCGACGACGCTAATCGACGCGAACACGTATTTGACAACATTCGATTATACAATTACGATATATGCAATCGATAACCGATAATCAACAAACAGTGATAATACACACTCTCGGGCAGCATGTTGGATTTCAACATCAAACAAATCGACGATATTAACAACGAAGTGAATTCGATTCACAATTACATATTAACAACGAAGAATAACAAACAAATCAGAGAAACAACAAGTCGACCAAATAAAATGGTCCCAAGAGATGAAGAAAAACCGAGAGTTTGATGAAATCACAACAATAATCAATAACAAACGAAGACTAACTAAACGACGAGTATAATTCAACAAAAATAGAGAAGAAAAAGGAAATACCTTGAAACAAAAGAAAAATGGAAATCGGCAGCCTCGGGTCTCGTTCATTCGAGGTCGAAAGGACCTTAATTGAAGTGTTTTCAAATGAAAACAATCCAATTAAGGTCTATTAGACCCCAATTCCCCTTTGAATTCGAACGAAAAATCCCTAATTCAAATCTAGGGTTCTTGAACTTTGGTTTTGGGGCTCGACGACTTCCGGCCAGATTCTGTCACGACCCGGATTTCCCACCATCGGGGTCATGATGGCGCCTACTAAATAGAAGCTAGGCAAGCCAAATATTAATAACAATTCCATTAATTACCAATTTATTATTAACAACATAAAACTTACAGCGGAATAATCAAAATTAGCGGAAGACTTAGCCAGATATGATAAAGAAAAATCCAAATCTGATACACTACCCAAGACTGGTGTCACAATACTCACGAACTTCTAAGAATAATACACATAATTGTTTGAAAGAAAATACAAGTTGTTTATCTCGATTACATGAGATAACAGAATGAAAAGCATAGATAGGAGAGACAACGGGTCCTGCGGACGCCTGCAAGGCTACCTCGTAGTCTCAGTAGTCGGAAAATCCACAAGTCGTTACTGCCGCTGCTGCTGTCCGTAACCTGTATCTGCGCAAAAAGAGCGCAGAGTGTAGTATCGGCACAACCGACCCCATGTGCTGGTAAGTGCCTGGCCTATCCCAGCGAACTAGTGACAAGGCTAAGGCCAGTCACCCACCTAAACCTGTACAGTTGCAATATAGATATACATATATATATAATACATTTATGAAGAAAAACTCTGCTCTGAAATAATATAATAATATTCAATGACTCAAGATGTCCCAAAATAATCTTACTTTCATGTCTCAATTTTCTCTTTCATTTCATGTCTCGTGGTAGGCGTACCACCCGTTCCCAACTATCATAGTAACTACCTCTCGTGGTAGGCGTACCACCCGCTCCCAATATATCAGTAATTATTCCTTGTGGTAGGCGTACCACCCGCTCCCAATTATATCAATAGTTATACCTTGTGGTAGGCGTACCACCCGCTCCCAAATATATCAACAATCATATCTTGTGGTAGGCGTACCACCCGCTCCCAAATATAACAATAATCATATCTTGTGGTAGGCGTACCACCCGCTCCCAAATATAACAATAGGCTACCGGCAACTATGGCCAATGCCAAGATTTAAATCACTTCGTGGTCGGCGTACCACACGATCCCATTTCATAAATATATATATATATATATTACCGGCATTTAGCCAATAATCTCTGTATTAACAATATTTATAATTACCGGTTTTTAAGACAATAATTTATAATAATTTCAACAATTTACCTTCATTACCGGTATAACACCAATAATTCTTATTCAACATTTTATTCATAACTAAATTCATATTCCTACAAACCAGGATAGAACAAACACTTACCTCGAAAGTTTACGAATGATTTAATCCGTAGCAATGCCCTTTCCTTTCGAATTTGACTCCAATTCAATCGTATCTATACACAATTGATTTAATATCGTCAATTCTACTCAACCAACTAATTCTTAAGACCAAAGACCACTTTTACAACATTCTGCCATGAATAGTGAATTTCAACCCCGGGCCCACATGGTCGGAATTCGGGGTTAGGACCAAAATCCGGTTACCCATCCCTCCACGAGTTCATATATATAATTTGTTTCAAAATCGGACCTCAATTCGAGGTCCAATTCCCCAATTTATGAAAAACTCCATTTTCTAATAAAAACAAGAATTTTACCATGAAAATCTTTGATTTCTTATGAAAAACATGTTTAATGATGTTAGGAATTGAAAGAATTAAGTAAAAAGTAACTTACAATCGTTTTGATGAAGAATAAATCCTTGAAGAATCGCAAATGGGTGTTTTGGGTTTTGTAAAATGTGAAGAAATGACTGAAATTCGTGTTTTTCAGGTCTCTGTGTTCGCATTTGCGAACATGGGTTCGCAATTGCGAACCCCGACCAATTTATGGAGTTTGAAAAATAAGCTAAGGTTGGGAAGTTCGCATTTGCGAACTTTTGTTCGCATTTGCGAAGCCAAGGCAAATCTGGGGGCTTCGCATTTGCGAACATATGTTCGCAATTGCGAACTAGGCTGCTTCCAGGGATTTTTCGCATTTGCGACATAAGGTTCGCATTTGCGAACCAGTAGGCTTCTGGGCTTCTTCGCATTTGCGACATATTCTTCGCAATTGCGAAGACAGGCAATTACTGAAGGCCTCGCAATTGCGAAGCTTTGTTCGCATTTGCGAACCCAACTGGTCCTGGGCACCTTCGCATTTGCGACCCAGGGTTCGCATTTGCGAACCCTGCCTTGATCTGCCACCTTCGCAATTGCGAGAAATTCTTCGCAATTGCGAAGACAACAGCTGGGTGAAAAACCAGCAGTTCAAAAATTCAGAATTTCATCCAACGGCCTATCAAATCTTTACCCGAGCCCCCGGGCTCCAAACCAAACATGTACACAACCTCAAAAACACGTTATGGACTTGTTCGTGCGATCATATCGCCAATATAACATCAAAATCATTGAATTGAGCCTTAAAACTCAAGAATTCCTTCAAATTCCATAATTTCCAAACTTTCCAATTTAAGGCCGAAACACGTCAAACGACGTCCGTTTTCAACCAAACTTTACAAGAAGCGCTTAACCAATATATATGACCTGTACCGGGCGTCGGAACCAAAATACGAGCCCGATACCAGTACCTTTTAATAAAAAATCAGTTTTATTTTCCTTAAACATTTTCAGAAAACAATTTAACAGAAAAATTCTTTTACTGGGGTTCTAGACCTCGGATTTCAATTCCGGACATATGCCCAAGTTCCATATTTTTCTACGGATTTTCTGAAATAGTCAAATCACGGATCCGGGTCCGTTTACCAAAAATGTTGACCAAAGTCAACCATATCAATATTAATATCAAAATTCTTCTACTTTTTCACATATTTCACATATTTCAACATAAATCTTTTCCGGCTTTGTGCCCGGAACTGTACACGCAAATCGAGGCAACTATAAATGAGGTTTTCAAGACCTCCAAAGCTCGGAATGATTAATAAAACAAGTGATGACCCTTTTGGGTCGTCACAATCTCCACCTCTAAAACAACCGTTCGTCCTCGAACGGACAAAAGAAAGAAGTACCGAGTCGGGAAACAAATGTGGGTAGCGGCTCCGCATATCGGACTCGGACTCCCGAGTCGATGCCTTAGGAGGTCGACCTCTCCACTGAACACGCACGAGAAGGATAACTCTTTGACCTCGAGCTGTCGAACCTGCCGGTCTAGAATGACTACGGCTCCTCCTCGTAAGATAAATCATTGTCCAATTGGACGGTCTGAAGTCTAACACATGTGTGGGATCGCCGTGATATCTCCGAAGCATAGATACGTGAAAAGCTGGATGCACGGCTGATAAGCTAGGCGGCAAAGCTAATCCGTAAGCCACCCCTCCCACTCGTCTAGAATCTCAAATGGACCAATATACCTAGGGCCGAGCTTGCCCTTCTTCCCAAACCTCATCACGCCCTTCATAGGCGACACCGGAGCAATACTCGTTCACCGACCATGAAATCCACATTTCGAACCTTACGATCCGCATAAGTCTTTTGCCTAGACTGAGCTGAACGCAATCTCTCCTGAATAGTCTTGACCTTATCTAAGGCCTCCCTGAACTAGATCTGTACCCAACAACCGAGCCTCTCCCGGTTCAAACCATCCAACTGGTGATCGACATCGCCTACCATATAACGCCTCGTACGGAGCCATCTGGATGCTAGATTGGTAACTGTTATTGTAGGCGAACTCTGCTAATGGCAGAAAACTGGTCCCACGAACCTCCGAAATCAATAACACAAGCTCGAAGCATGTCCTTTAGAATCTGAATAGTCCTCTCGGACTGGCCATCCGTCTGAGGATGAAATGCTGTACTCAACTGAACCTGGGTGCTTAACTCCTGCTGGACCGCTCTCCAGAACCGCGAGGTAAACTGCGTACCCCGATCAGAGATAATAGATAGTGGCACTCCGTGGAGACGAACAATCTCCCTAATATAAACTTCCGCTAACCTCTCCAATGAGTAGGAGACAGATACTGGAATAAAGTGTGCTGACTTGGTCAGCCTATCAACGATGACCCAAATAGCATCAAATTTCCTTCTAGTCAAAGGAAGTCCAATAACGAAATCCATAGTGATCCGCTCCCATTTCCACTCGGGAATTTCAATCCTCTGGAATACACCACCAGGTCTCTGGTGCTCATATTTCACCTGCTGACAATTTAGACATCGAGCAACATACGCAACGATATCTTTCTTCATTCTGCGCCACCAATAGTGCTGACGTAAGTCCTGGTACATCTTCGCGGCGCCTGGGTGAATAGAATACCGCGAACTGTGGGCCTCTGCTAAGATTAACTCTCGAATCCCTTCGACATTGGGCACACAAACTCGACCTTGCAATTTCAATATCCCATCATCATCTAGATTTACCTGTGTGGCACCTCCCCGCTGTACTGTATCTCTCAACTCACGCAAATGAGGATCATCAAACTGCCTCTCACGGATATGCTCTAATAAAGAAGAATGAGCGACCGTGCAGGCTAACACTCTGCTAGGCTCAGAAATATCCAATCTCACGAACCGGTTGGCTAATGCCTGGACGTCTAGAGCCAATGGTCTCTGACTGACCGGAATATATGCAAGACTACCCATGCTGGCAGACTTTCTACTCAATGCATCGGCCACCACGTTGGCCTTACCTGGGTGATATAAAATAGTAACATCATAGTCTTTTAGCAACTCTAGCCATCTTCTCTGCCTCATATTCAACTCTTTCTGCTTAAACAAATACCGAAGACTCTTATGATCGGTGTACACTTCACATACTACACCATACAAATAATGCCTCCAGATCTTCAATGCGTGAATAATCGCCGCCAATTCTAGATCATGCACTGGATAGTTCTTCTCATGAATCTTCAATTGCCTCGAAGCATAGGCAATAACCTTGCCATCCTGCATTAACACTGCACCAAGCCCAATACGGGAAGCATCACAATAAACAGTATAAGGTCCCGTACCTGTGGGTAAAACCAATACCGGCGTTGTGGTCAAGGTTGTCTTGAGCTTTTGAAAGCTCGCCTCACATTCATCGGACCATTCAAATTGAACACCCTTCTGGGTCAATCTGGTCAGTGGGGTTGCAATAGACGAAAATCCTTCTACGAATCGGCGATAATAGCCCGCTAACCCCAAGAAACTCCGAATATCCGTGGCTGATGTCGGTCTAGGCCAGCTCTTGACTGCCTCAATTTTCTTCGGATCAACCTGAATACCTGCTGCCGTCACAATATGACCCAGGAATGCAACTGAACTTAGCCAAAATTCACACTTTGAAAATTTTGCATATAGCTGGCTATTTCTCAGAGTCTGTAAGGCCACTCTGAGATGTTGCGCATGCTCCTCCTGATTGCGGGAATATATTAATATGTCATCAATGAAGACTATTACAAACAAGTCTAAATAAGGCCGGAACACCCGATTCATTAATTCCATAAAAGTCGCTGGAGCATTTGTCAACCCAAAAGACATGACCAGAAATTCATAATGTCCATACCGAGTGCGGAACGCTGTCTTAGGGACATCAGATGCCCTAATCTTCAGCTGATGATAGCCAGATCTCAAATCTATCTTTGAAAATACCTTGGCACCCCGAAGCTGGTCAAATAAATCATCAATTCGCGGAAGTGGATATTTATTTTTGATAGTCACCTTGTTTAACTGTCGATAGTCAATGCACATTCTCATCGAACCATCTTTCTTCTTTACAAATAATACGGGTGCACCCCACGGCGAAACACTGGGCCTAATGAAACCCTTTTCAAGTAAATCCTGCAACTGTTCCTTCAATTCTTTTAACTCTGGCGGAGCCATACGGTATGGGGGAATGGAAATGGGCTGAGTGCCCGGAGCCAAATCAATGCAAAAATCAATGTCCCTATCGGGCGGCATACCTGGCAAGTCTGAAGGAAATACTTCAGGAAATTTGCGAACCACGGGCACAGAGTCAATAGAAGGAACCTCGGCACTAGAATCACGGACATAGGCCAAATAAGCCAAGCATCCCTTCCCAACCATACGCTGAGCCTTAACATAAGAAATAACATTGCGACTAGTATGACCCGAAATTCCTTTCCACTCTATACGAGGCAAATTCGGCAGAGCTAAAGTCACAGTCTTGGCATGGCAATCTAAAATAGCATGATACGGAGATAGCCAGTCCATGCCTAGTATAATATCGAAGTCCACCATATTTAGGAGTAATAAATCGGCACGGGTCTCAAGACCCTCAATTACTATAATACATGACCGATGAACTCGATCAACCACAATAGAGTCGCCTACTGGTGTAGACACATGAACAGGAACACTCAGTGGATCACTGGGCTGAATCAAGTATGGTGCAAAATAGGAAGACACATACGAATATGTAGACCCGGGGTCAAATAATGCTGATGCCTTTCTATCACAAACCAAAATAATACCTGTAATGACGGCGTCAGAAGACTCGGCCTCTGGTCTGGCGGGAAGTGCATAACATCGGGGCTGTGCCCCACCACCCTGAGCAGTATCTCTAGGACGATCAGCTGCTGGCCGGTCTCTACCTCTATCGGTCTGAGCTCCACCTCTATGACCTCTACCTCCACCTCTATGTCCTCTACCTCCGCCTCTAGCTGGCTGGGCAGGCTGTGAGGGAACTGGGGCCTGAATCATGGCACGAGAACCCTGCTGGTGAGATCTGTCAGAAGCTCGAGGGCAATACCTTGCAATGTGCCTAAGATCACCGCACGTAAAACAAGCCCTCGGCTGTTGAAAATGGCGAAGTGGTGGTGCACTGATAGGCTGCTGATCAGAGTAGCGTGGCTGAGAATTACGATCACCTGAAGCATCATGAGAAACCTGAAGAGCTGACTGATAAGGCCTAGGAGGATGGCCTCTATCATAAAAATCTCTATCTCCGGACGAGGTACCACTGAATCTACCCGAATTACGAGATCTCTTATCTGATCCATGTCTCGCTCCCTGTGACAGAGCCATCTCGATCCGGCGGGCTGCATTAGCCGCCTCCTGAAAAGTGATTTCGGTTCCTGCTCCCATAGCCATCTGTAGTCGAATTGGCTGATTCAAGCCATCAATAAACCTCCTCACTCTCTCCCGCTCTGTGGGAAGTATGATAATAGCATGACGAGCCAGGTCCACGAACCTAGTCTCGTACTGTGTGACAGACATAGAACCCTGATGAAGACGCTCAAATTGTCTGCGCATAAACTCCCGCTGAGTTGCTGGAAGGAACTTCTCCAAGAATAATTCTGCAAACTGCTCCCAAGTCAAAGATGACGATCCCGCTGGCCCGGTTAGACAATAATCTCTCCACCAAGTCTTGGCGGAACCAGATAACCGAAAAGTAGCAAAATCCACACCATTTGTCTCCACAATACCCATAGTACGGAGAACTTCGTGGCAGCTGTATAGGAAGTCCTGTGGATCCTCTGAAGGAGTACCACCTGAATGTGGTAGTGAACAACTTGGTAAACCTGTCCAATCTCCACAACGCATCAGCAGACATAGCTGCACCATCATTAGACGGAGTCGCAATAATAGGCCGAACCGCCTCAGCTGGCTGAATCACAGGATCTTGAGCCTGGGGAATTACTGGCTCTGGAGTGCGCGTAGCAGGAGTCTGATTACCTCCTCCAGCCTGAGAAGTGGCCGGTGCTACCGGTAATAAACCTGCTCTGGTGACATGATCCATAAAACCTGCTATCCGGACCAAAGCATCCTGAAGATCCGGTGAAAATAAAGCTCCTCCCGGGACCTGAGCTGGGCCTACTGGAGCTGCTGGGGCTGGAATTTCCTCCTCGATATGAACCTGAGGTTCTGTCACTTGGGCCGCTGCTCGGGGATGAGCTCTGCCCCTACCTTGTCCTCTAGGACGACCTCGACCTCGGCCTCTACCCCTAGCGAGAGCTGCCGCTGCTGGGACCTCGGGCTGCTGGTCAGTAGATGAGGATGCACGTGTCCTTACTATCTGCGGAAGAACAGAGTAGAAGTTCAATTAACATTTAAAAGATCAAGTCGCATGACTGGAAAGAATAAAGGGAATATTTTCCTAACTCTGTAGCCTCTGGAGGATAAATACAGACGTCTCCGTACCGATCCTTTAGACTCTACTAAGGTTGTTCGTGAGTTGTGAGACCTATGCAACCTAGTGCTCTGATACCAACTTGTCACGACCCGGATTTCCCACCATCGGGGTCATGATGGCGCCTACTAAATAGAAGCTAGGCAAGCCAAATATTAATAACAATTCCATTAATTACCAATTTATTATTAACAACATAAAACTTACAGCGGAATAATCAAAATTAGCGGAAGACTTAGCCAGATATGATAAAGAAAAATCCAAATCTGATACACTACCCAAGACCGGTGTCACAATACTCACGAACTTCTAAGAATAATACACATAATTGTTTGAAAGAAAATACAAGTTGTTTATCTCGATTACATGAGATAACAGAATGAAAAGCATAGATAGGAGAGACAACGGGTCCTGCGGACGCCTGCAAGGCTACCTCGTAGTCTCAGTAGTCGGAGAATCCACAAATCGCTACTGTCGCTGCTGCTGTCCGTAACCCTGTATCTGCGCAAAAAGAGCGCAGAGTGTAGTATCAGCACAACCGACCCCATGTGCTGGTAAGTGCCTGGCCTATCCCAGCGAACTAGTGACAAGGCTAAGGCCAGTCACCCACCTAAACCTGTACAGTTGCAATATAGATATACATATATATATAATACATTTATGAAGAAAAACTCTGCTCTGAAATAATATAATAATATTCAATGACTCAAGATGTCCCAAAATAATCTTACTTTCATGTCTCAATTTTCTCTTTCATTTCATGTCTCGTGGTAGGCGTACCACCCGTTCCCAACTATCATAGTAACTACCTCTCGTGGTAGGCGTACCACCCGCTCCCAATATATCAGTAATTATTCCTTGTGGTAGGCGTACCACCCGCTCCCAATTATATCAATAGTTATACCTTGTGGTAGGCGTACCACCCGCTCCCAAATATATCAACAATCATATCTTGTGGTAGGCGTACCACCCGCTCCCAAATATAACAATAATCATATCTTGTGGTAGGCGTACCACCCGCTCCCAAATATAACAATAGGCTACCGGCAACTATGGCCAATGCCAAGATTTAAATCACTTCGTGGTCGGCGTACCACATGATCCCATTTCATAAATATATATATATATATATATATATATTACCGGCATTTAGCCAATAATCTCTGTATTAACAATATTTATAATTACCGGTTTTTAAGCCAATAATTTATAATAATTTCAACAATTTACCTTCATTACTGGTATAACACCAATAATTCTTATTCAACATTTTATTCATAACTAAATTCATATTCCTACAAACCAGGATAGAACAAACACTTACCTCGAAAGTTTACGAATGATTTAATCCGTAGCAATGCCCTTTCCTTTCGAATTTGACTCCAATCCAATCGTATCTATACACAATTGATTTAATATCGTCAATTCTACTCAACCAACTAATTCTTAAGACCAAAGACCACTTTTACAACATTCTGCCATGAATAGTGAATTTCAACCCCGGGCCCACATGGTCGGAATTCGGGGTTAGGACCAAAATCCGGTTACCCATCCCTCCACGAGTTCATATATATAATTTGTTTCAAAATCGGACCTCAATTCGAGGTCCAATTCCCCAATTTATGAAAAACTCCATTTTCTAATAAAAACAAGAATTTTACCATGAAAATCTTTGATTTCTTATGAAAAACATGTTTAATGATGTTAGGAATTGAAAGAATTAAGTAAAAAGTAACTTACAATCGTTTTGATGAAGAATAAATCCTTGAAGAATCGCAAATGGGTGTTTTGGGTTTTGTAAAATGTGAAGAAATGACTGAAATTCGTGTTTTTCAGGTCTCTGTGTTCGCATTTGCGAACATGGGTTCGCAATTGCGAACCCCGACCAATTTCTGGAGTTTGAAAAATAAGCTAAGGCCGGGAAGTTCGCATTTGCGAACTTTTGTTCGCATTTGCGAAGCCAAGGCAAAACTGGGAAGTTCGCATTTGCGAACCAATTGCGAACTAGGCTGCTTCCAGGGATTTTTCGCATTTGCGACATAAGGTTCGCATTTGCGAACCAGTAGGCTTCTGGGCTTCTTCGCATTTGCGACATATTCTTCGCAATTGCGAAGACAGGCAATTACTGAAGGTCTCGCAATTGCGAAGCTTTGTTCGCATTTGCGAACCAAACTGGTCCTGGGCACCTTCGCATTTGCGACCCAGGGTTCGCATTTGCGAACCCTTCCTTGACCTGCCACCTTCGCAATTGCGAGAAATTCTTCGCAATTGCGAAGACAACAGCTGGGTGAAAAACCAGCAGTTCAAAAATTCAGAATTTCATCCAACGGCCTATCAAATCTTTACCCGAGCCCCCCGGGCTCCAAACCAAACATATACACAACCTCAAAAACACGTTATGGACTTGTTCGTGCGATCATATCGCCAATATAACATCAAAATCATTGAATTGAGCCTTAAAACTCAAGAATTCCTTCAAATTCCATAATTTCCAAACTTTCCAATTTAAGGCCGAAACACGTCAAACGACGTCCGTTTTCAACCAAACTTTACGGGAAGCGCTTAACCAATATATATGACCTGTACCGGGCGTCGGAACCAAAATACGATCCCGATACCAGTACTTTTTAATAAAAAATCAGTTTCATTTTCCTTAAACATTTTCGGAAAACAATTTAACAGAAAAATTGTTTTACCGGGGTTCTAGACCTCGGATTTCAATTCCGGGCATACGTCCAAGTTCCATATTTTTCTACGGATTTTCTGAAATAGTCAAATCACGGATCCGGGTCCGTTTACCAAAAATGTTGACCAAAGTCAACCATATCAATATTAATATCAAAATTCTTCTACTTTTTCACATATTTCACATATTTCAACATAAATCTTTTCCGGCTTTGTGGCCCGGACTGTACACGCAAATCGAGGCAACTATAAATGAGGTTTTCAAGACCTCCAAAGCTCGGAATGATTAATAAAACAAGTGATGACCCTTTTGGGTCGTCACAGATTCGAATCAAATTAACGGGGGTTTGATGATTAGGGAGGTCAAGGGAATGTTTGGGGTGAGTTTGGACTCGATTGGAGTGGATTCGTACTTTGCTCGAATCTTTGAACGAAGATTCGAAACGGCCCAAGGTGATTCGAGGTTAATGGAGTGCGGCTTTGGAGAGAGGGAGTTAGGGTGGTTCGAATGGTGTTAGTTTTGGTGGATTTGGACCACGGCCGCCGGCGGAGGCGATTTCCGGCCGGCGGCGTGCGGCGGGGAAGGGTGGAGGCGGCTAAGGTTGTTTGGTGATAAAGAGATAGGGTAAAATGAGGCAAAATATTAGGGTTTGGGGGGGGTTTTGATATATTAAAATGGTAAATTAATTCTGGACCGTTGGATGAAGGAATCCAACGGCCCAGATTAAAAACAAAAGTGGGCGGATCCGGATATGGGTTGGGGCGGCTGAGGTGTTATTGGGCTCCTGATTTGGCATTTTGAATTGGCCCAAATTCGATTTTGTACTCCTAATTATTTCCTTTTCTCTTCTCTTTTTAATTTTAATTCTCAATTTATTAAAACAAAAAATTCTAATTACACTACAAAGTCAATTAAATTATAAGAAATACTAATTAGGTTATATGAACAAATAACACACTCATTTTAAACATCAATTAAATATAAATCACACAATTAGGCATTTAAATACTAGAAAAGCAAAAATACATATTTTTGTGATTTTATTTTGCAAAAAATAAACTTAAACTACCCCTAATTGCAAAGTTAGATCAAAATGTAAATATGACCTATTTTTTGTATTTTTATTAATTTAAACACATATAATCATGCATATACAAATGCAAACAATTACCAGAAATAACACGAAAATTCAACAAAAATACACATCGTAAAAAATAGACGATTTTTGTTTTGATTTTGTGGGAGTAATTCATGTTAGGCAAAAATCACGTGCTCACAATTATAGTTAAGTGATTTTTCGTGTTACAAATAAAAAAAATATAATTATATTAAATAATTTTGAATAATTAAATAACCGCTCGAGTAATTATTAGGGGCAGGTAAGTAACTCACACTCTTGTTAGAGAATCTATTGATAGATTATGAAGATTCCAGTTCTAGCTAAAGACCTACTTCTAACTGTGTTGTGCCCGTGAAATTCCTTATATAGGTCTCACTTGTTTTATCTTTCTTATTTAATTGAACATAGCTAGGGATGACAATGAGGCGGTGCGGCTTTGAACGTCAGCAGGGCGAGGCAAAGAGTGTTTGAGATTTTGCGATTTGCGGGGCGAGGCAGGACAAGTTTAATTCTTAAATTTTAAAAAATACGGTACGGGTGAGGGTGCGGGTGCGGGTGCGGGTGCGGGTGGGGATTTAATATTTTAAACTAATAAAGAGATCTATAAAGTATTTTTTTCTACTTAAATTATATGTAGTACATGTAATAGAATTTTTTGTCCATAAATTATGCATTTACAAATATTCATTTTCTTAATTTTATTATTCTTAATGGTGCTATTTTTTTAAAGCAAATTACTCCAACAGATCCATCATACTTGTTTTACAATTTTCTTACTTGCATATATATTTTTTATATCAACAATAATACTTAATAAAAGAGATGTAGTTTCTTTACTTATCCTTAATTTTTTCCTTTCAAGAAAATTTCACTTTATACTCTTTTCTTAATTAAAATTTCACGTGTTTTCATGGTTCTTTTTACATCGTCAACTGGCTTCTATTTTTATTTTTCTTATTACAAAGATCAGATTTACAAGCACACGTTGTAGCAATAATAAATTCAATTTTGGATGTAATTAATTATTTTGTTAAAAAAGTCACATTTAAGTCTAGCTTTTTTTAAAAAAAATAGTTTTTTAAATAAAATAAAAATTACGGGTGCGGGGCAGGGCGGGTGAATGCGAATAGAGTACGGGACAGGTGAATGCGAGTTTAAATTCTATGCGGGGCGTGGCGGGGCGGGTTTAAATTTCACGGGTTCATACAGAACCCGCCCCGCACTCGCACCATCCGCACCGCTTGCCATTACGGATAGCTTAGTAATTTATTTATTTTTAGGGTTGGATTTATTTCTATATTCCTTATAAATTGCTCCAACATGATAACGTTGCTCTCCCTTCTATTTGTGTTCTTTTCCCCTCTTTTTCGTGTGTGTATCTGTGAGCGTTTGATATGTGGATCTAAAGGACTAAAGCTTCTCTCTACCTTTGGTCCCAACATAAAGACACTATTTTTCCTTTATTACTTGAACTAGAATAGTAAATAACATTTGCTTTGGGGGAAAAAGGTAAATAAAATTTGCTCTTAATAGTGATGAACTACGAGCTAGGAATTTTGACAAACGTGCCCATTACTCTCGGTATAAACTTATGTGCATCAGATGTTAGCACTTTGCACCAAACTATATTAGTTTAATTTAGTATGGTTAAGTGATAAATTAAAATAAAAAAATATAAATAACTATGATTTAGTGATAACAATATAACATGTATTATATATTTACTGATTTGATGTAAATATATGATTTAGGTAAGCAATATTTTAAAGTGCGGGTGTGTGAGGCGAGACGTTTTATCTCTGACGAGGCGAGGCGTAAGCCCAGAGACATGGGGCATAAGTCCTACGAATCTTTAAATTTTACTAATTTCAAGAATTTATAAAATAAAATAATTATAAAAATTATATTAAAATCACAAAATTATACAAAATAATATATTTAAAATATCAATAAATTATAATTCAACTATGAATACTATGAAAAATATGTATATCATAATATGCAAATAGTTGCAATGTCGTTACAACTCAAATATCAAAAGTAGTGTATTCCATAATCTTACATATATCTCTTAAGGAGTAATGAATCTTGAAAGAATTTCGATATTATAATTTGATATTTTTCTTAAAATACTCATTTTATTTAATATACTTTCTATTTGAAAGAGAATTTATATAAAAATATAATTCACAATTTAAATATGATTCTCAAGCATCATTCATTTTTTAAGTTTCAACAAGTTAATAAAGCGACACATAATTTACCATACAATACCAACAATAACAACAACAACAACAACAACAACAACAACAATAACTACCCAGTAAAATCCCACAAAGTAGGGTCTGGGGAAGGTAATGTGTATGCAGACCTTACCCCTACCCTGATAGGATAGAAATGATGTTTCCGATAGACCCTCGGCTCAGAAAGACGTAAATAAAAAATAAGAAAAGACAATTCATTAGTAACTCCAGTAGAAACCGTAATAGTAACAGAAGCATAACAATCAAAAGATGAATGACATGCAATAATAGTAACTAGAATCTAAGTTCCGGGGCTAAGATAAACAACAAGGATAGTGTGGATTCAACATAAACTGGAGCCATCTAAGATCAACCCCAATCCAACCACGCCTCACCCCCGGTATGAAGTAAAAGAGCTCTACTCCCTAACCCACAACCCTAATGCTTGACCTTCAGACCTTCCTATCAAGGGTCATGTCCTCGAAAATCTGCAGTCATACCATGTCTTGCCTGATCACATCTCCCCAATACTTCTTAGGCCTCCCTCTATATATTTTCGTATCCACCACGACCAACCGCACACACCTCCTTACCATGGCATCAAGGCTTCTCTTTTGCACGTGCCAGAACTATCTGAGCCTCGCTTCTCGCATCTTGTCATCTACAGGAGCCACACCCACATTCTTTCGAATATCTTCATTCCTAATCTTGTCCATCCTAGTGTGCTCGCATATCCACCTCAGCATCCGCATCTCTGTTACCTTCATCCTTTAGATATGGTAGTTCTTAACCGGCCAACACTCTGCCCCATACAACATGGTCAATGTAACCACAGCTCTATAAAACTTACCTTTGAGTATCGGTGGCACTTTCTTGTCATACAAGACTGCAGATGCAAGCCTCTATTTCATCCAGCCCGCCATTATAAGTTGAGTGACGTCCTCGTCGATCTCTCCGTCTCCCTGAATCATCGACCCAAGGTAGTTGAAGCTATCTCTCTTGGGGATGACCTGAGATCCAAGCCTCACGTCGCTTCCTACTTCCCTCGGCTCAGCGCTAAGCTTGCACTCCATGTACTCTGTCTTAGACCTGCTCAATTTGAAACCTATAGACTCGAGAGTCTGTCTCCAAACCTCCAACCTCTCGTTGACACTGACCCTCGTGTCATCAATTAAAACTATGTCATTAGAAAATAACATACACCATTACACACCCCCTTGAATATGGTGTCTCAATGCATCTATCACCACGACAAATAAGAACGGGCTAAGCGCAGAGCCTTGGTGTAATCCCATAACAACTGGTAAATGCTCTGAGTCGCCTCCCATAGTCCTAACCTTAGTCTTAGGTCCATCATACATGTCCTTGATCTATCTTATGTAAGCTACCGGCACGCCCTTTGCCTTAAGACATCTCGAGACCACTTTCCTAGGAACCTTGTCATACGCTTTCTCCAAGTCAATAAATACCATGTGCAGATCTTCTTATCCCCGTACTGTTCCACCAACCTCCTAATAAGGTGGATAGCTTCCGTAGTGGAGCGGCCCAGCATGAAATCATGATTGTCGGATATAGACGTCATCTTCCTCACCCTCATGTCGACCACCCTCTCCCAGACTTTCATGTTATGTATAAGTAACTTGATACCCCTATATTTGTTATAACACTGGATATCACCTTTGTTCTTGTACAACGGTACCACTTTACTCGACTTTCATTCCTCTGACATCCTCTTCGTCCTAAAAATTACATTGAACAACCCAGTTAGCCACTCCAATCCTACTGTACACACACACTTCAAAAACTAAATCGGAATTTCATCTGGCCTGGTCGCGCTACCCCTTCTCATCTTACGCAAAGCCCTCATTTCCTCCTCCACCTTAATGCGCCCGCAATGCCTAAAATCTCAGAGACTCTCCGAATGTCCCAAGTCCCCTAGTGCTATATCTTGGTCCCCTCCTCATTTAGAATACCATAGAAGTACGTCTGCCATCTCTACTTAATTTGGGACTCTCCCATCAATACTCAATCATCCTCGTCTTTGATGCACCTTACTTGGCCTGGATCTCAAAAGTGCCTCTTAACCTCTTCATCCAAGCCCAGTTGCGGTGCGTAAGCGCTAACTACATTAGGGGTGCGCTCACCAATCACCAACTTAATAAATATTAACCTATCATTCATTCTCCTAACCTCAACAACAGACTCTCTAAGATCCCAACTCACTAAGATACCCATTCCATTCTTACCCCTCACAGCTCTAGAGTACCACAACTTATACACATCTGCATTTCTCGCCTTCGACACTGCCCACCTAGTCTTCCAGACATAAGTTGTATTAACCTTTCTCTTCTAGGGAATCTTTTCCAACTCAATAGACTTACCCGTCAGAGTGTAGATGTTCCACGACCCGATCCCCAATCTACAAGATCCCTCTTTCCCCTTACCCTCCTTTCATCTGTTCCCAACCACTGGCCCCTTCCCCTACCCCCTTCTTACCCCCGGCACCCGTCGAGGACTTTACCTTACTCTACATCCCAAACCACAACCACTATACCTATAGTAAACTCTATAAAAACACTAACACAGACCCAAGCTAAAAAATAACCATTTTCAACTACAAGTATTCTAATAATATGCTTAAAGTGATGCTAACTAAATAACCACAATTTAACTAACATAAAGAAAGAGACAAGAAAGCGGGAGGTACCAACTCCGAACGTAAATAATTTGGAAATATGACTTGATACACCCGGGGTCACGAAAATCTGTCGTGCGTCCTTCCAACTCCCGTCAACCTTTGCACACACGAGCCAGTGATGCTCCACTCTACTCGCCCGTATGCCTCGCGCTTGCTTGGGAAGCCGCAACAATTCTCGCAAATAGAACCTGAGTGATTTGGAACCCGACGTCCGGCCCTTGTGACTGCTAGGGGTGTTCATAAAAACTCAAAAACCGAACCAAACCGAAAAACAAATCAAACTGACAAAAAAATCGATACTTTTTTGTTTGGTTTGGTTTTGGTTTTGAATTTAAAAAATCAATCAAATTTGGTTTGGTTTTGGTTTTAATAAAACAATAATCGAAAAATCCAAACCAAATGTATTATAGGAGTAGCTATTTTAAACTTATTATTACACCTATGTATATATATACTTTTATACAAAGTTTCAAAATTTTTATGGTGAATGTTAATCGTTTGTACTTTTGTACAGTTCTTTATCTTTATATTCTAGTTTGATTGGTAGTTTTCTTTGTTAAGTGTAAGAATCTATTTTATATTAAAAATTATATATTTTTAATCGAGTCCTTAAATTATTCATCATTATTTGATTCAATTATCATCAAATATTTTAGTAAATAATAAATTTCTCAATGGGCAATTGACTTGATAGTGTTACGTTAAAAGTGTGGTCGCCGAAATATGTGTTTGATAGTGTATGTTTTATATTTAAGAAAAACCGATAAATAACCGAAAAATCAAAAAACTGACAAACCCTGTCATAAATCGAATCGAGAAAAAACCCACTTAATTAGTTTGATTTGGTTCTAATATTTAAAAAACTGACTTAATTGGTTTGGTTTCTTTTTAGGGAAAAACCGATCCAAGCCGAACCATGAACACCCACAGTAACTGCCAAATGGCATGCTCTACTACGCTTGCCCGTGCACTTCCCACCCTTCACCAAATAGCCACCAAAAGTGCTACCTGAAACACACACAACAAACCACCGGACCAAAAGAAAGAGAGGAGTGCGGGACTTTCACTAGTACGGATTCGCTAGAAAACAGTGACGATCCGAGAAACAATGGTGCAACGAGGAAAGGTTTGAAGAAAGGGAAGCACAGACGAGGGCGTTGTGATTGGGGCCGAAAGAAGAAAGACGAGACAACACCGGTGGGGCAACGATCGCCGGCCTAGCTACTGCTAGGGTTAAAAGAAAGGTAATGAAAGAGAGAAACAGGCGGAGAGAGAAAGAGAGGGACGAGTGCTTACCTGGTTTAGATGGATGAGTGCCGGCGCTGGAGATTTTCCGGTGGAGAGATTATCGTTAGACTAATCGAAGAGAGAGAGAGAGAAAGGCATGTAGAAAAGAGAAGTCGCTTATTAGCCTCACCATACAATACCATGATAACTAATTATTTGTGCAAGTTACTAGCTAATATTGAGCTATTAAATTAATAAGTATTGTATCTCGTAAATGTGAAAAAGAAAATAATTAGAAAAATAATATAAAAAAAAAATTATGGACTATTATATAGTAAAGACATAATAATAGTTAATAAATAAATACTTTTCAAATGAAAGATTTATTTAAAATTAATTATCATAGCAGTATTAGTGGATAACGTGCACTGGCTTTTATTTTAATTATGACAATTCTCCCAACTTAATAATTTATATTTAGAAAAAAAGTAATTTTGAGTAGTCAACAATTTAAAGAAAATTTATAGATTTACAAGGTTTGTTACATACAATTGTATAAAATTCTATTAGGCGAACCCAATACGCTGGGCATTGGGCCTGATTGGGGCATAAGCCCCGTTGGCCGAGGCATAAGTCTCACGGAACTAAGCCTCACACATAAGCGCAGGGGCATTTTACGAGTGCTGCGCCGCCGGGAGAGTACTGGACGAGTACCATACTGCCTTTTAAAACAGAGTAGGTAAGTATTTCTCATTATCCTATGGAACATGAGACGTGAAGAGATTAGGGTTTAAAAATCTTGTTTTGATTAAGTTGAAATGTCTAGATGAAACTTTATAGAGTGTAAAGACCGGGATGACACATCGGAATAAATACAAGTATCTCCGAGGCTATTCTGACTTTTTCTTTTTGCTTTGTAACTACGTACTTTTTCCAAAATTTTCATATCATTTTTCCTATTTTCAAAAGAAAAGAATTATTTTCATAAAAGTGTTGCTTTTGGACAGGCATATGGGATCTGTTGTATTTAGTCTTTTTAAGTATAAGATTCTTCTATGCTGTCAAACAGAATTTTACATACTAGTAGGCCATTAGGTCACGGAGATTTATATGATTACATTCAGCTCTTTTGACTCACAAAGTGATATTATCACGGAGATTTATGTGGGCTTATTAGATAAGTTTGATTTCTAATCAAATTATAAGAATGTTTTCTTTTTCCTCCTTTTCTTCTTTCTTCTATTGGATTTTTTTTCTCTTCTTAACTTTAGCTAGCACTTTGTTTAGTCCAATATCATACTAGGAAGATAATTAGTAGGGACCATTAAATCACATGCCTAAAGTTATTTTAGGGCAATTTATTTTCTAGTCTTGAAAGAGAAGACAATACCCATCAAATCATCCATCATTAACATTCCATGACTAGAATCAAGCCAAGATTATGGCGCATATCAATTTGTTGGAATTAGTCATGAGTAACCTGAAATCAATTTTCTTACAATAATTCAATTTAAAGTATTTTTCGTTTTTTTAGTGACCCCGATCTATTCAAATTCAGGCTATTATTTACCATCTTTTCCGTTGATTTACAATAAAATCTATGTTACTTTCACCTAATTGAACTTTATAATGTGCCAATTACATTTTTCATTTTTGTAAGAAGGTGTGACAAAGTAGGACTGAACTGTTCGAGCATGATCCAAAATAAAACTCATAGCTCAAGATTCTGAAACTTATTCTGTGCACAGTATCCTTTATTTGTTTCTTTGGCTGGGGACAAGTCAAAGATTAAGTTAAGTTTTGTCTCATAGATAAAAACCTCCTTAATTCTAAAGTTTCGCACGTAAACTTCTACAGTAAGAAATATCCAGAAATAATTACCGTAGGTGTAACTCAATTGTTGTGCTAGAAATTGGTATTTTGGGGCATCGTCACGTTGAATTAACTTATTTTGTGACCTCCGATGTAACTTAATTTCCACGGGCTAAATTCTATATCCTAATAATCAAGAATTAACATACAAATATTAAGATACAGTGGTGAAGAAAAGCATTTCTGTATTGGTGGTGAAAAAGAATTACACGTGGAATATTAGACCGTTGATATGACATAACACGTGGAACAATAATGTGGTGACACGTGACAACCTTATTAGATAGAAAAAGAAAAGACATGGGAAGAAATATCCACAAGACGGTAAAACAGCGGGCAATGAATGAATAAATAGTATAAAAAGGAAAGATACATGGACCAGAAGGAAATAACAAAGTGGAATCGGAACCAATATAAGACATTTATGAGAATTCAAAATAATTGGCAATCAATATCATTAATATCCATATTCCATAATTATCCCAAATTATGGGAAAACCCGTTATTATTGTATATTCCTATATAAGGGCACATAATTCTATTTGTAACGACACATCTGAGGAAATATTGAAATATATACTTTACTTTTCTGCTTTCTCAAAATTCTCTGATTTGACTTTGCAATAAATTATTTTCTTAGTTATTCTTGTTATTTTCCTTTGATACCATTGAGAAAGTGAAGCAAAACTTGATTATCAGTAACCCGTTTTCTTCTAAAATTAGACTTTGACCGAAAGATATATTTTTGGTAAACAAATTGCTTCCGTAATCGGGAATCTGATAATCTTTTCACTTTTCAAATTCACTTTTGTGTCAAACAATCATGTCAACCGCCAACGACAACAACCAACTGAACCAACATGAGGGAGGAGCTCCAATCCTTTCACCTCAAAATTCTCCTCGACAGTCCCGGGAGGGGACACCTCAAAGATCAACATCACACATGAATGATTAACATAGGGACGAGCAAACCGCCGAGGACGCATTAAAACAACTCATTGCGGAACACGTCAACAATGCTCTTTAAGCTTTTGTTGGTGGATTTCCAACTGCGCTATTGACTCCACCTCTAAACAACACTGCAGCTATAGAAAATCCATGTTCGGGACTTGCTAACTCGGGAAGCGGAGGAACTCCATTACAAAGTTTAGTGCTAACTTTGCAGAAGCAGCTCACGTGTTAGAACGATCGCATAGAACAATACCTGGTGTGCCACCCGTGATTAAAGGAGTGAATATTGACAAAATCTTATAACACCCCAAGAAGCCAAGTGCAGCTCCCTTGTTGATTCCAAAGAAGTTTAAATGCTCGATACTCCAAAGTATGATGGAACGAACGACCCACGAGATCATGTAACTGCGTTAACAACTGATGTGAAAGGCAATGATTTAACCAAGAAAGAAATTGAGTCAGTGATGGTAACAATAATTGGCGAAACACTTACGAAGAAGCACTAACATGGTATTCTCTTTTGCCAGAAATTCTATTGATTCTTTTTGTGAGCTTGCAGATTCATTTATAAAAGCACATCCGGGAGCTCAAAAGGTTGAGAAGAGGATGGAAGACATCTTCAAAATAAAATAAGTAGATGTAGAGCAACTCAGGAAATTTGTGGATAGATTTCAACGCGAAAGAATGATGTTACCGTGCGCACCTGATAATTAGGCAGCATGTCATTTGCAATTAACTTAAATGAAAAGAGCTAAGATTCCACGAGGAGACTCATGGAAAGCTTACGAGAATTCCATGATACAACTTGAAATGATATGTACAACAAGTATAATACGAAGCTGCGGATAGAAGAAGATACTATCACTCGGTCAAGGGGTGATGAAAGAATAAGTTTGAGGCGACTAGAAACCAAAAAAAGGTTCGGTAAGAACCTTACATAGGACCATCAAGACAGGATTCGTGCTCTATATAAGAAAATCCAAGGTATGGTTGTAGATCAAGCGACAGAGACACGAGTTCATCATCCACGTTTGGGAAATAGCGATTTGCGCGGGACAAAAATGTTAATACCAAGGCAAAGATTGGTGATTACAATTTCAATATTAGTATTTTTGAGTTGGTAGCTCTTTTAAGAAATATGGGAGATAAGGTGCGGTGGCAAAAGAAATGAGATCGAACCCTAGCAGAAGAAATCCAGATTTCTGGTGCGAGTTTTATAACGATTACAGTCATAAAATAACAGATTGAAGATTGCTACAAGGTGAAATAGAGCATTTGTTAAAACATGGTTATTTAACTAAGTTGTTCAGTAAGAAGGGTAAGAAAACGTATATGAAGAATATACAAGAGCCTCCAAAACCTCCATCACCAAAAAGAACGGTCAATGTGATAAGCGTAGGTGAGGAGGTCAATGATGTGACATATATGGCTGCAAAAAAGACATCAAAAGTCACGGTTACCAACTAAAGCGAGTCCGCCAATTTTTGGAAGAAGATAGTATAACGTTTGATAATGTAGATGCAAATGGTGTGATGATCCCTCACAACGATCCAATGGCAATATATTTACTTGTATACGATACTAATGTGAAACGAGTTTTGATTGATCCAGGTAGCTCTATAAATATCATTCTTCTGTGGGTGGTAAATGAGATACAAGCTGATGAAAAACTATTGCCCAAAATGTGTACCTTATCTGGTTTCGACAGTTCAAGCATTGTTACAAAATGAGAAATAATGCTTACCACATTTTCAGAAGGAGTTGTTAATGATACAAAATTCCAAGGGATAGATATAAACATGGCATATAATATGGTTTGGGCAGGCCTTGAATTAATGATATGGATGTTGTTCCATCTACTTCACATTAAGTTATCAAGTTCACTTCACAATGGGAGATTAGACAAATCCGCGGAGATCAGCAGGCTTCTAGAAGTATCAATTCCGTGGCAAATTCGAGCAAAGCTAACGATGGTGCAGATAAAAAATAGCAACTACAGAAATCAGTTGAGGACATAGAAATACAAACCTTAACTAAAGGTGGACAAACAAACATAGATTCAATACTAGTTGTCATTTAAGAGCCGGAGGAAAATGAAAACATCAAAATAACAATAGAAGAACTCGAGGCTCTCACACTTTTCGAGCAATGGCTCGATAGAAAAGTTTATATCAGAATGAATCTAAGTCCAGAAATAAAAGGTAAATTTGTCAAATTTTTACAATCTAACATAGATTGCTTTGCTTGGTCACATTCAGATATGACAGGCATACCAATGGAGATGATGACCCACAAGCTAAATGAAGATCCATCTTATCCACCTGTCAAACAAAAGAAATGGAAGCAAGGATCTTTAAAAGATCAGGTGATCCAGGACGAGGTAGAAAAACTTTTAAAAATTGGGTCTATACGGGAGGTAAAATATCCTATCTGGCTTGCTAATACTCTAGTAGTACCAAAAATGATTGAGAAATAGCGAGTTTGTTTAGATTATACTGACTTAAATAAAGCTTGTCCTAAAGACTCATTTTCTTTACTGCATATAGATAAACTAATTGATTCTACTGCAGGGCATGAGTTGTTGAGTTTTTTAGATGCATATTCAGAATATAATTAGATAAAGATGGATCCTTTAGATGAGGAAAAACTTTCTTTATCACAGACAGGGGGACTTATTGTTATAAAGTCATGCCTTTCGGACTAAAGAATGCTGGAGCCACGTACCAAAGGTTGGTAAAAAATATATTTCAAGAACACATAGGAAAAATAATGGAAGTCTACATCGATGGCATGCTAGTCAAGTCAGCACAGGCACGAGATCATATCCAACATTTGTAAGATACTTTTCATATTCTCCGCAAATTTTATATGAAATTAAATCTCGAAAAATGTGCTTTTCGCGTGGCTTCAGGTAAGGTTTTAGGTTTCCTTATTTCTAACCGAGATATTGAAGTAAACCCTGCACATATCAAAGCCATTGAAGAAATACTAGACATACTCACGAGTAAAAAGGAGGTGCAAAGGCTGACATGTAAGATAATAGATTTGGGAAGATTTATTTCTCAATCTTCGGAGAAAAGTTTTAAATTCTTTCAGTGTTGAAAAAGTAAAACCAATTTGAATGGGCTGTTGAATGTCAACATGCACTCAAAAATCTAAAAGCATACTTGTCAAACCCATTGTTACTAGCTAAACCGAAGGATGGAGAAAGGTACTCATCTATCTCGATGTATCAAAAATAACAATAATGCAATATTAATACGTGAAGACAAAGGTAAACAATCTCCAATCTATTATGTTAGTAAATCTTTATTGGATGCAGAGACTCGATATCCTCATTTAGAAAAACTTTCTTTAGCATTAATTATGGAATCTAGAAGATTGAGGCCTTATTTTCAGTGTCATCCTATCTCTGTAGTGACCACTTACCCCTTAAGGAATATACTGCATAAGCAAGGACTTTCAAGTAGGGTAGCCAAATAGGCTATAGAACTTAGTGAATATGATATCGTGTACCAATCTAGAACTGCAATAAAATCACAAGTTTTAGCGGATTTTGTGCAAACTTCAGCCTTAGGATAATTCCTGAAGCAAAAAAGGAACTGCAGGTATCACTGGATCTAATCTGGGTACTTGGAACCTATTTACTGATGGCTCCTCGAATGTTAAAGGAGAGGTTTTAGGCATTGTTCTAACCCCCCCCCCCCAGGAGAAACCATAAGGTAGGCAATAAAGTGTCATCCTATAACAATGAAGCAGAATACGAAGCTGTAATTATAGGCTTGGAATAGGCACGAGAACTCGAAATAGAGCAGATTATAATCAAAAGTGACTCACAGCTTGTAGATTATCAAATGCAGGGGACTTTTATAGCTAAAGAGGTGCGCATGTAGCAATATTTGGAAAAGGTGCGAGAATTAATAATTCCAATCATGGAAAATCATGCAAATATCCAGGGAGAAAAATGCGAAAGCAGAGGTGTTGGATAATCTCACATTTGTTACAAAAGTAACAAATAAAGAAAATGCTACCGTAATACATCTGTTTTATTTGACACTTGATCAGGATAAAAATGAGGTAAATTTAAAGAATTTAACTTGGATTGAAGAAATGAGTTCGTTAATTTCCTGTAGTACGAGATTTTACTCGAAGACAAGAAAAAACTTAGTCACATCAACAGAAAGCTCCGTTATTATTTGGTTCATGGCAACCTGTATCAAAAGCTGTTAGAGGGCCTTTAGCAAGATATTTCGGACCTTCTAAAATAGAATATGTGAAGAGAGAAGTACATGAGGGACACTCTGGAAATCATGTAGGAGGAAGATCTTTGGTAAAAACTTTAATTAGAGCAGGATGTTATTGGCAAAAAATGGAAGAAGATATAGAAAGATTTGTGGCCAAGTGTGACAAATGCCAACGATATGGCAATAACATGCATCACCCAGCGGATCTTTTATATCCTGTTATTTCACCATGGCCTTTTATAAAATGGGGGATGGATATCGTGGGTTCGCTACTACAAGCCAAAGGAAAGATACTGTATTTATTAGTATTAAAAGGATATTTTACCAAGTGGGTAGAAGCGGGTGCCTCCAAACAGGTGCGGGAGAAAGAAGTCAAGGGGTTTATTTGGAAAAATATCATATGCGGTTCGGAGTTCCAAAAGAAATCGTATGTGATAATGGCCCACAATACATAGGTGCGAAAAACACAGAATTCTTTCTGAGTTAGCAGATTAAAAGGATAACGTCAACACCTTACTATCATGTGGCTAATGGACAAGCCTAATCAACAAACAAAGTTATTATTATTAACTTGAAGAAATATTAGAGGAATCAAAGGTAAGTGGCCAAAAGTGTTACGAGGAGTCCTATGGGCTTATCGAACGACAATAAAAACAGGTGCGGGAGAGACTCCATTCTCACTTGTGTATGGTGCTGAAGCCTTAATTTCGGTTGAAATAGGCGAACCAAGTACAAGATATACCCAAGAAACTGAAGAATCAATTAAGGAAGAGATGCGAATAAATCTATATTTGCTTGAAGAAAGAGTAGAAACGACTTTAATAAGGATGAAAACATAGAAATAAATTATTGAGCGATACTACAAATAGAAAGCTCATCTTAGATACTTCAATATTGGGGACTTCATCCTCAAAAAGGTTTTTTAATCTACAAAAGCGGCCAATGTAGGAAAGTTGAGTCCAAATTGGGAAGGACCGTACAAGATTAGAGGCATTGCTAGAAAGGGTGCGTATGAGTTAGAAATAATGGAAGGCAAAGTACTCCTATCAAATTGGAAGACTGTTCCTTTGAAGAAGTATTACTTCTAAGCAAAGGAAGAACCCCCGGTCAGGTATCATTAGAGTATGGTTTAGTTTATTCTTTTTTAGTTATACTAACCATTTTAGATGATAGGCAGAAAGCTAACACTTGCCAAATGATAATATTAGACCTGAAAGACAAAAGGAATACTATATTTTTCTCGGTCTAGGTTACAACCCTTCTGATGGAGAAAAGGGGTTAAGTAATCATCATCTAAATTTATACTTCCAAGTCCCGTCTGTATTTTCCTTTTCAGGGAATGGACCAAAGAAAAAAATTATCTAGTTCTCGAGATTTCATACTTCAAAGCTCTAACATTGGGGGTACTCTCTCTCCCCCCTCTCATTCTCTCTCTCTCTCTCTCTCTCTCTCTATATATATATATATATATATATATATATATATATATATATATATATATATATATATATATATATATATATATATATATATATATAAAGAGGCAAAAAGGCAAGAAGACAAAAAGTTTCAGGAATTCAAGTAGACAAAAAGTGTCAGGAATTCAAGCATGAATCAACCTAAGAGACAAAGATTAATCATTCCAAAATCTTTGAAGGAACTCAGAAAAGAGAGAAAATGGATCCAAGATGAATTCCAAGTTCTTATGAGTCTTTAGTCATAGAGTTATAAACCCAAAATTCTTGAACCTGTTACAAATTAAACAATTGCGAAAGAGTTGTAAATGTTGTATTACGTAAATAAAGAATGATGTACAAAGTTTGAAAGTTCAAAGAATAAAACTTCCTCAAATTATTTCCTTTTTACACTTCTTTCATATATTCACACCAATATGAAGATAAGACGTCATCTTTATCAGTGTTGCTTATAAAAGGGCCCTCTTTTATTATAAGTTCATGCCTATAAGAATCACGAAATATTAAAGCATTTTTAATACAAAATGATAAAGGGTGAAACAAAAATTGAAGAATTAAAATAGGGGGAAAATAAAGCCGAATTTATAGATCAAACTTTGTAAACCCAAGGCATACATTTGTCTGCAACCCTCAAAACAAGACACGAGTAAACCAACCACTATTCCAAAATGTAAAAAAAAGGAACTTCCCATTAACAAATTCTAAACAAAACGATTAAAAAACAAGAAAAACTATGAGGCATCATCCACTGGAACATCAACATCATTGGTGGAGGTAGGGATATCAGCTTGGGAAGAAGAGGCTTAAATAGCAGCTTCGCTAGAAGCAAGTTCATCACCCTTGGGAACACCATCTTCAGGTGAAGGAAAGTCTTGACTTTGGTGAGTTTTTTCGATTACCTCGTTAGCTTTAGCAATCTGAGCGTTGAGATCAAAACCCTCATGGTTGGCTTCCGTTAAGGAATCGAGTCGAGTGTTCAGAAAATCTCTACTCACTTCAAGTGACATCTTATCCTCGAGAGCCTCATATCTCTCTACCACTGATAGATTTCAGTCATCAACTCATCCTTTTCTGTTTTAGATGCGTCAAAAGCTGCCTTCAAAGAAGTAAGGGTACTTTTTAAGAACTTAACCTTATTAGCAGAGGCGCAAAGGTCTTCTTGAGTTTGAGTTAATGTTTGAACCAACTATCCTGAATAAGCCTCTTTCTGGTTAAGAAGTTCCATCAAACTCCTTATCTTCTCGGTTGCCTTTGAAAGCTGCCCAGCAAAAGAAGACTGAAGGATATCATTGTCCTTACTAAGTTAGCAGCAATCACATGCATTTTTTGCTCTAAGTCATCATTCTCCTTTACCAACACTTTCTTCTCCATCTAAAGACCTTTAAACTGCTCTTTCCAATTGCCAGCTTCGGTACGATAGTCAGCAACTTATTGGTCAGCATGGATGATTCTTTTCACGAGTTCCGTGCCGATCAAGTTGATGTGTAAAGGAAAAAATAGGTTGTTAGTAGAATGAAAAGGGAAAGAAAGAAATGGTAAAATCAAAATTCGAACCTTCAAAGACGAAAGAAAGATATCATTCATCCAAGTCAAAGAACTATGACTCTCTAACTTTGCTTTCTTCATGGGACCTAGTAAAGGCTTCAACCACACGTCGGCTTGGCCTGACTTCTTCAATAAATTCCCACCTTCAGAAACTTCAACTATAATTTTCTTCATCACCTTCTTGCTACTGGAATGGTCAACTTCCATGTGAGGAGTGGTAGCAGTTGAATAACAGATGAAGTGAAAACAAGCACGGGGGAGCTCTAACAACAACTTCAGATAAGGGGACTTGAGGAAAATCGGGAAGGGGTAACTCATTATAAACAAGTTCAAAGGCATCTTCAGTTTCGAAGCCATGGACAAACAACTGTTCAGCAGAAGCAGGAGCGATCATTCACTTCTTCATTAAAAATCAGTAATGGAGCATTTTCTGGTTCATTTAAAGGCATGGAAGGAACCGAGCTTGAAGGAGTGGTAGTTTCATCATTGAAAATAATGCGCCTTCTAACTCGAGGCCTACAAACTAAAGAACCCTCTTCTGGTTCTTCTTCTCCCTCAGAGCCACGAGCTCCATCAACCTTCCTTTTTGAAGAAGAGCTCACAATTCTTTCTTGAGCAAGACTCACTGTAAGTCTTGCAGATGAAACCGACGTGGGACTAACACCATATATAGGAAATCCTAACAAAATAAAACAGCCATGGTAAGAAAATCTTAAGTTAACAAAAAAGAAAAAGAAGAAGACTAAGCGGGAAAAAGTACCATGTGTTTTAACTTTCGACCCAAATCTCTGAGAGAGATACCTCTAAGATCTTCTCTCTATAGAAGCAACAGATAGAAACTTTGTTACCTAAGCACGGAAGTTGGGGATATTCTAAAAAACTTCCATAATTGCTAAAAAAGTATTGATGATAATACATGAGAATCAATTTTGAGAAAGGAAAATGATAAGATGCAAATACTTACATGCAAAATTTCACTTTTCTGAAAAAAGCATATTTTTTTCACCCACCAAAGCACTGGTGGAGCAGCAACGAAGCGAGAATACCAGCCTCGATCTCGATCATCCGTAGGGCTATCAAATACTCTCTCACCTTTGGATACAAAGGAGAAAACTCATTCACGAAATAGTTCAGGGAAGTAAAGATGGAGTAGATGACAGAAAGTAAAAGGCATAAAAGCCAAATTTGACAAATAATGGAGGCATGCAACAACTCTCCAAACAATAGAACCAATCTGTCCTAAACACACATTGAAGTAATGACAAAACTCAATGATTACTGGATCAATAGAAGGTTAAAAGTGTAAAAGGTATATATATATATATATATATATATATATATATATATATATATATATATATATATATATATATATATATATATATATATATATATATATATATATATATATATATATATATATATATATATATATATATATATAAACGAAGGAATAGCCAATTTGGTATAAAGTTATTCTTTGGTTGGTACGAGGAACTCAAATTGGGAAATCAAGTTTCCAATTACATTCTATTCGAACCAAATCGAGAAGACTAGTGGTAATGAGAGTTGGGTAATGAACAACACGATCAAGAGAAGCAGCCATGGAAGAAACTTGACTCTTCATGGATTCACTATCAGTCACAAAGGATAGCTCTTGGGGGACAATTTCATCAAAAATGGGTTCACATAGGGTTCTAGTTGAATCTTTACCCTTAGAAGAAGATCTTGGGGTTGCAAAAGAAGACAGATTGGCAGTACTAATTTGGAAGGGGGGAACCACGGTTAGAAATAAAACCAAAGCTACGTAACCTATCACCTCTTCTACTTCTAGTAGGTATATTGGAGGAAGTAAATTCATCGAAAATGATGACTTTGCGAGAATCAGGGGAAGATATGATTGACCAAAGAAATACAAGAAAAAGATGCAGAAAGAAGTAAGATAAGAATACGAAGAAGGAAAGGCTTTAGAAAATCAGAAAAAAAGGGTGACGTATTTATAAGAAGACACGACTATTGAGGTCATTATGAAGCATCATAATGGAACCGTCACTTCGTGACTGATGCGGTTGCACGAAAACCCCTAAAAGACGCTGAAAGTCCCGTTGATAAAAGCCACGTGGTATGATCATTAAATAAAAGTGATGAACGTCACATCGGTTTAGAGAAGGGTATGATTATATTCGAAAAAATGGAGGCTGAGAATTCCCTCCATAAAAAACTTTTCACTTTCCCGAATATTCAATAGAAAATATTCAAGAAAGTGTGTGGACTATCTGTATTGGTGGTAAAAAAGAACTACACGTCGAATATTAGACTGTTGACCTGGCATAACGCGTGGAAAAATAATGTAGTGACATGTGGCAATCTTATTAGATAAAAAAGGAAAAGGCACAGGAAGAAATACCCACGAGACGATACAGGATCTAATAGCTGGCTAGGAATGAAAAAATAGTAAAAAGAAGGAAAGATACATTGACTAGAAGGAAATAAGAAAGGGGAATCAGAACAAATATAAGGCATTTACAGCAATAAATGCGTCGGTTATGAGAATCCAAGATAATGTGCAATCAATATCATTAATGTCCTTAAATTAGCCCAAATTATAGGTAAAAATCGTTATTATTGTATATTCCTATATAAGGGCACAAAATTCTATTTGTAAGGACACATCTGAGACAATATTGAAATATACACTTTACTTTTTCGCTTTCTCAAAATTCTGCTTTGACTTTGAAATCAATTATTTCCTTAGTTATTCTTGTTATTTTTCTTTGAAACCGTTGAGAAAGTGAAGCAAATCTTGACTATTAGTTCTAAAATTAGACTTTGACCGAAAGATATATTTTTCGTTAAAGAATTTCGATTCACTCTACTTTGTTATAAAAATAAATTTTGAGTGTATTTGTATATATACTATCAAAGTTTATAACTAAGCATGTAAAATTTAAGGCAAAACCGATAGATGCATCCATACTCCCAATAGAGTCTATGCATCAACCGGCAATCTTTATGAAGGTTTATATGAACCCAATGAGAATAATTGTTTTAACAACTTAGGTTTATTAGAGGTGTTACACAAAGGAGAAAGAAGAATGATGCATTAACGAGAGGTTTCAGCTTCGAGCTTTGGGTATGCAATCGCCTTTGTTAGGGAATGATATATCCTTAATGTTGTATTTTTTTATTCGGGGATGCCTCTAGAAGTTAACAAAAGATGATTATGGTTAAACTGGGCTCCTCATAGCAAGGAAAGATCTTTCGAAAATAGAATCAAGAGAAAGCGCTAAAAGCGATGTAAATAAATATCCACTACAACTAGAAGTCGATCTGATACTTTTACCCAGATACTCAACAACTAGAGTTATATTCCTTTCTTTTTTTAGCTTTTGTCGGTCAAGTAGCTGATGAAAATTTGAATTTAATCGTAACCTAATACAAATAATATAAATATCGGAGATCGAATAAAAAAAAAAGAGAGCATAAACGAATTGCAAAGATCATAAAAGGTATTTAGATAACTTAGGTAACTTAGGTAGCACATTATGCTTAGTCGATCCCACGTTAGGACATTGTGGCTGAATCATTTAGGAAGAACCAAGTGTCCATTTGTTAGGTTACAATAGCAAGTGCTGCACATGGTACTACACTTTTAACAAACATTATTGTTTCTTGTAGATCCACATCTCTTCTTTTCTTTAGCAATTTATAGTTTTTGTATACCCAAATCGCTATTCTTTGTTCCTTCGCCATATAAAACTGCTTTAAAAATACAGCCGTTGCCTTGCGGTGTAGCGCGAAATCTATAGCCACGTTTCAACCTAGATTTGTACTTCAAATTTTATTTTCTAAGCAAGCAAAATTAGAGGACCCTCTTTATTTATTTTTTATTTTTACAAAAAATATAGATGTCATTAAGAGCTATTAGGCACAAATCCGTCATTCTACTCATTAAAAGATCAAATCAATTCCACTATGATACAAAAGGATTAGTTGCAGAGCTGGTGAGTTTATTCCTATGAAGAAAAGAGAAAAAATTTGAAAGTTGACCAACCGAACTAACTACTCCTAAAATCTTCATCTATAAATTCAACGTAAGCAGAATTATTAAAGTGACCTCCAATCATTAATTTGTCTCTAAATGCTTTCTTCTAATCTATAATTACAGTAATAGTTTGTGTCATCGTAATTTCAGTTAGCATAAAAATAAGCAAGTACTACTCCCTCCGGTCCAAAATAAATAATTTTTTTGCTTTTTTTTTGTGATCCAAAATAAGTAATTTTTTTAGATTTCAAGAATGAATTAATTATTTTTTTTCCATACATTGTTCTTGGAGTTAATAATATCAGAATATGTGTTAGGAGTATTTATGTGAGATAATAAAAGTTAATATATTCAATTGAAAATATCTTAAAAATCACTTAAAAAAAATTATAATATAGTATTCCCTTTGGTCCAAAATACTATATTATAATTTTTTTTTTGCTTTTCCATGTTAATTTCAAATCATCTTTCACCCGATCAAACTTATTTTTCAACGAAAGAGTTTTTTATTTACTACTTCACTATTTAAGTAGATCGGAGATACTTTTCATAATTGGGGAAGTAATTTTTCTTTTGTAATCTTTATTTTTCTAAGAAATTAATGGTCGAGTAACTAAAAGAGAAACATAATATGATAAATAATTAACAAGAAAGTACATTTATTCAATTGCATAATAACAATATCAAAGTGTAAAACTGCAACATATTATAGTGTATTGGCGATGAACTGAATTTTAACGATAAAAAAAAAAGCAAAAAAACAAGTTAAAGCAAAAGGACCCAAAATATAAAAGGAGAAAAAAAAGTGCAAGAGAGAAGGTGACGCGTGAATTAACGTTGATATTGGAAGAGCGTAGGGAAAAGGGGAAAGAAAAAACATTAATTAAGGAAGGATTAAGAGGTTAATTAGAGAGGCAAAGGTGAATGGTGAAGTGTGCATAACGAGGAAACATGTCGCCTTGATTAGCGCAAGAGGTGGTTTTTGGGGTTGGCCAAACGTTGTCGTTTAGTATCGTTATTGACGGCGAGTGGCAATATGGTCTTTTCAAAGAATTTTTCTGTGGAAAATATTTGACCATCTGTCCCCCATTTGAATCCAAATATCTATCTACTGCTTAATTTGGGGGCTGTCTCATTTATAATGGATGATTAATAGGTTTTAAAAGATTCATGTTTTATGCTTTAATAACATAAAACTATTTACATAAATAATCATATGAAAGTGTATAAATACATATACATATTTATGATAAATGATAATCAATTACAATAAGAATAACATGTTCAGTATAATTTCACAAATAAGATATGGGGAGAATAAGGATGGATGTATACACAGCCTTTACCTATAAAATTATTATTTCCGATAAATGTTCAGTTCAAAAAAAACAAAGTCACAATATAATCGATAAATGGTAATTAATTACTGATATACTGTTTTATGTACATAACTTCAAATAGGCAATATAATTTCCTTAATTACCAAAACAATTGTTGACATATATATTACTATAAGTTATACTACACTGATGGTGTAAAATTGCTTGCTTAACTACCACAGGAATGTTTGGCTTTTACTGACTGTCATAGAACTCCCAGGAAAGAGATATTTGCAGGAAATGTTGATATAATATTTATTATAAAATAATATTTCCTCTGGTCAAAATAAGTGATCACTTTAATTTTTTTATTTTGGTCCAAAATAAGTATTTATTTATATCAGAAAGAAATTTAATTTATTTTTCTAAAATTACTCTTAAGTACATATCTCTAAAAGTCATTTACTCCTCACAAGAAGTAAGTGCTACTATAACTCTGGTGTAATATTTAACGAAGGGTAATTTAGTCACAATTACTATTTTCATCTAAAATTTAGTATTTTGTTAATGGATGTGCCAAAAATAAATTGGGTACGGACTAGAGGAAGTAATATTTTACAAAGAAGAATTTAATATTATTAGAAGTTTCTTCCTGTCTTAAAAGATGAATTTTTAGAGAAGTTGTAAAAACAGTATTTTCCCCCCCCCAAGAAATAGAAGTGCAAAGCAAATAAAAAACTTTATTGTATGGAGGAACCACCTTAAAATGTGCATTAAAGTGTATGATATAGGCATATAGCCTACACAAAGTAATGGGGCAGGCAGAAAATAAGGTGTACATTTATTAATGATTCAAAACAACCTTAGTACTGTCAATTATAACAGTCATTATTATTTAATTTAACAGGTAGAAACTAATATATATATATATATATATATATATATATATATATATATATATATATATATATATATATATATATATGTATGAATCATCAATGAGTCAATAAAATTTAGATCATAATGCTTTAAAAAAATAACTGTAAAAGTACAGAGTAGAGATAGAATCATCAGTGCAGCACCAGATTGTATTGAATTACTTAAATGTTTGTAGACTGAAGAACTTACTACCAAATTTATTCATCTATCTTGACAGTACGAGGTAATTTTCCTGACCGGTACTGTAGTAAATAAGGGTCAGGCCCCGTAATTATTTTTGTAAATTGCAAAAAAAAAAATTAAAGAAGAAAAAAAAAGGATATGATGATTATGATGATGAAAACTGCTGTTCATTGTCTGATATACTAGCTCTAACAACAACAACAACTACCCAGTATGTTCCCACAAAGTGGGGTCTGATATACTAGCTCTAACGTGGAGCTAATTTTACTTCGCATATACTTAGTTGAGAATTTTTTATTTTGTGCTTCATACAACATATACTAATTGTGTAAGGTCTTTTTCAGACTCACAATTGTACGAGTCCCAAAATTTTATGGACCCACATGTAAGATATGATCTACAAATATATAAGATAAAAAGATGTCTCATACAACTATTGTTAGTCGTATAAGACACAAAATAAAATTACTCCTTAGTTACTCTCTCTTTGATATTTTCTAGGTTTCACATTATATGATATAGTTTGATTCGACATGAATTGTAAGAAAGAATGAAGATTTTATAGAGTAATATAATATTTGTATGATTATAAATTTCTTGAAAATTACAATTTTAGACATAACACAACATTTGTATGTCTATAAAATTTTCTCATTAAAGATAAAGCGAGAAGTTTAAATTAAATTATTTTTAGATTTTAGAATAATTATTCTTCTTTGTATGGACTAGTAAAAAAAGGTAGTATTACATAAGCTATAAAAGAGGAAGTACACATCTTATTTCTACTAGATCTTCTTCCTCTACTGAAAAGAAAAAGAAAAAAAGTATTCCTGAAAGAAGAGAAACAGAAAAGGCTTTATAGTCACTGAGACTGCCAGCCAGTTGTTGGGCCTAATCCACTCTAGTCGATGTAAGGTGGGTCCATTTGTATGTGGGCCTTAATGTCTGATACGAAGTCTATTAATTCTTTGCTGTCATCCAATTTGTTTGTGCCGTTTCCACTAAGCAGGGACACAAGAAAGACTTTAGTAAAAGGTATATTCCACATAAAGCAGGCCCAATTCTAGGGTCTAACCAGGGGCTTTTATATCTATACCCTATTTTAAGATCATAATTAAAGCTAGGTATATATATATATATAGGTAAAAATCCCTTAAAGCTATAATTATTTTGTAAAATAATTTGCAAACTTACTCACTTTATGATCAACTTCATACTTATCGAATCTAAAGTTTAAATAAAAATTAGTATGGGATGCAGTACAATTAAGGCCAATTAAGTAAGTGTAAAAGTTGCACTTAAGACAAAATAGTGCAGTGCAATTTTCTAAAAAAGTTGTTTAAATTTTGGGTACTATTTAAAATTTTCTTAAAAAAGTGGGTACATGTTTATGGAGGTGACAAATAGGGTGCCACATGCAATTTTTACATCTATCTAATGAGTTCTTAAAGCGGAAAAAAATCAGAATTAGCCTGATTTATAACTGATAATTAAAAATTACCTAAAGTTCTAAAAGTAACAGAAATTTAGTCATTTTTTTTGTATAAATATAAAATCTAAAGACAAACACTTTTAAAAATTTGAAAAAATTTCAGCATAATATGTTGGAATTCAATCTTTTTTCATATTTCATAATATGCCGGAGTCCCAACATAATATGCTAGAACATTTATATGCATGAGCTCTATAATCCAGCATATTATGCTGAAATTTTGTGTTTCAACTAAAATAGTGGCTATTGTTTTAATGACTTTATAAATACGGACTATTTTTTAATTACCAATCGAAAAACTGGTTAACCCATGCTATTTTCATATTTTGTTCATATATTTACAAAACTAGGTTAATATTTAATTGATTTAGCTAGATCTTTGTTAAAGAAGTAACTAATTTTTTTTTATATAAAATATATCTAAATTCAGTCAAAAGCTATAATTTATATATACGACTATAACTTTTTGTTGTACATATCTGATCAAAAGCTACAATATATATATATATATATAGTTGGAAGTCTTGTGAAAATTTTAAAATTTTTTAAGATTTTTGACTATAAGTTGTAACATCCTACTCAGTACTCCCTCTTTCTCGTGATGTCTTTATATGTTAATGTGTCATAATATGCTTCTTTCCCCAAATTTCTTTTTTTTTTTTTTATCCTTTTCAATATCTTACCCTTTAGTTTATGTTCTTAACAGCAAGTTCTTTAACCCTACCCCGGATAAGGCGATAACCAAGTCCTTCAACTCTGGACAAATATGCGCCTCTTCTATTCCTAAGAATTTACAGGTTAATCCATCGTTGTTATTAAGAAACTAAGGGTCTAACCATTTACTGAGGATAAGATAAATATACATCACATAAAGACTAAAAACTGATATGGATTTAAAATTAACAATAAACAGTAATTTACATATTGGGGAAAGAAAAACATAAGACACTTACATATTAAAGACTGAGAGAGAGGTTTCCCTTTCGGGAACCCCTGACTGACTGGTGCTGAAAAACTTGAAAACTTTACAAAGTGTTTAGGAGTCTATGGTGTAAACTTAAGAGGAGTGTTTTGGTTTTTGGAAAATTTGGTTTTGCATGGAGGATAGAGAGTGTTTTTGGTTTTTTCAATTTTTTCTGCGTGTTCTCTTGGAATGAAATGAGAGGGTTTTTTATAGGTGAGAGAGGTCTTGGATGAATGGCCAAGATTTGACCGACACTTTAACACTTGGACGCTTAGGATTTTGCCGACACTTTGGTGGTGTCTTATCAAATAATGCATCCCGGGTGCTCATTGGGCCCCATCGTCACATGCATTATTGATTATCACCATTACTTTTGTCAGGCTTTATTTGACACAACATAAAGTAAAGACGCGTGCTTATCAGTTTTTCTTTCCGTTTTGGAAAGTAGTGATAAAGTAAGCACTCACATGATATTAGTGGGCATACCCACATGACTCGACCTACAACTAATGGCTAAGTGTTTATCTTATTTCTAAGTGTTCAGGTTATGGAGGGCAATTGAGTCAAAACTCATGCCTGAATCATATCCTTCATTGGGATCTTGTGCATCCTGGTAGTTATCGTCTTCAAGGACACTTGATTCTTCCGATTCTTGTTGTCTTTGTCTTGAAGTTTCTTGTTCTAAATCTGGTATAATATTGTCTAAATTAATTACTGGCGGACTATCCATATGTTTATCCTGCTCTGTCTCTGTAATCATCTTTTCAATAGTTCTTTTAACTATTTCTTCTATTGTCTTCTTTGTCTTCTTGTTCTTAGCTAAAGTAGCCTTCTTCTTTGATGATTCTCCCATGGTAAAAGTCTTTGAGAGACGTCTTCTAGGAGGTGTTGCTGGTTCTGTTTCACTTTTTGGCAAAGTGACAGCCATTAACGGATTTGATAAGTCTTTACCGGCTACCGTTTGAACCGGACTAGCTGTATCTTTACCCGATACAATAAGACTTATATGAGAGATAGCGACTTTGCTAAATATATTAGAATAAAATAAAAGTTTGTATATATAGAGCTAAACTATAAACAAGATTTATTAAGGATAAAACAACGTCTAGAAATACAGTTAGAGTTAATACTATCAGACCAAGAATTCTTAAGAAGATCCTCAACCTTAGAATTAAGAAAAGCTATAGAGTGGGAATTACAAGGAATAAATAGTAATATACAACAGTGGAATCAAAGAATTAGACTACTAAGAATACAGAGTAAAATAACTATACCATTAGGATAATTTATGAGAACTATAGAATTTGCAGAAAGAATAAGATTAATACATGCTTGTTATTGGAACGAAAAGCTCTATAATAAAGATTTCAAAATAGAACACTGTAACTTAAACAACCAATTAGAACAAGTAAAAACTATATTAAGCAATCAAAAAATATATTTAAATAGAAAAACTCTGTACGGAATATTCTCAACAAATTATATAACTTCAACTTTTAAGTACAAAAATAAAATAAAACAAGAAATTAGAGAGATAGAACTACATCTAAAATATAGTAAATCTAGACTCAAATACTACAAAAAGAAAGCCCATATAAAAATCCCATTAGGATAAAATAGATTCATTTAAAAATTTAGATTATTTAGACTTAAAATTATATCCTGAAAAGAAATTTAGATCTTTAAAAGACGGTACATCTATTAAGTGTAATTTTAGTCAATGAGAACATAGTCTGCATACTGAAGATAGACAGTATAATACAATAATAGATTTGATAATTAATTTTAGTAGTAAAGTTCAAGAAAAAGATAAAATTATCTTAAAAAGAATAGAAACAATAGAAGAATTACAAAATAAATATATAAAGAAACTAGAAAAAATAGAAAGTAATTTAGACTTCATAAAAGATCAAGGAACAGAAATAACTAGGAAAATTAAGACATCTAGCAAAAATATTAGTGAAGAAGCCCAATTAGAAGAATTTAATTTTAAATTAAAAGAAATAACTACTGAGATAAGCGAACTTAAAAAGATAGCAGTAAGGATAGAAGAAATATCCCTTTCATGAGCACAGACAACTTAACATATAAAAAAGCTTTAGAATTTACTAGTAAATTTTAAGAACCAGTAGGAATTACTGATTACACTTTAACCGCTAAATCGGATAAAATACTATTAAGTCAAAACAATACAATAATAGCTTTATTATTAGAAGTAAACAAAAAACTAGATAGATTATTAGCAGGAAAAGAAATAGAAAAACCACAAAATACTAATATAGACGAACTCATTACAAAACTAAATAACATAGAAATAACACCACAAAAAGAGAGACAAAAAATAATTCAAAAACCTCAAAAATGGACTTTCTTTCAAGTAGGAGAACCACAGAAGAAGAAAGACCAAGACCAAGCTACTCAGACAACCAAATAGGAAATAGTTTAATATCCAGAATATTTTCTAGAACAGCTAGAGAAGAAGAAAATAAAGAACTCAGCCAAGTCATAAATACAGATAGAGACATACAATTCTTTAAACAACATCAATTAAAGTTGTTAAACCCAAAGGTTTTATACAACACGAAGTATTTTTCAAGAAATAATTTGTTATATAGACATTATAGAGAAGAACAGATTTCAGTATTAGGAGACAAGGTAACACAATTAAACCTAGTAAACCCTGAATCTTTTAAAATAGTTAGAAATACAAAAATGACAATGATGCATTGTAACGACCCGACCGGTCGTTTTAGAAAATTACGCTCTAATCCCCAATTTAACTGTTCCCCTAAGTTCTTTTCTGCTATTGTGGTTTGCCGGGAGAGTCGGTTCTGAAAATTTGAGCATTTTGGGACACTTAGTCCCTAAATAAGAGCTTTGAAACTAGAAAATGGCCCGTAGCTGGAACAGTGTTAAGACGATCTCGGAAAGGAAATCCGATGGCTCAATTAGTTCCGTTAGGTGATTTCGGGGTTGGGAGCGCGTTCGGAATGTATTTTGGAGGTCCGTAGCTCAATTAGGCTTGAAATGCCGAAGGTTGAAATTTTGGCGAATCCGAACGATAGGTGGGATTTTGATCCGGGGGTCGGAATGGAATTCCGACAATTTCTGTAGCTTCGTTACATGAATTTGGATATGTCCGCAAAGTTTCAGGTCATTCGGACGTCGTTGGGTCGGGTTTTTGATCGAATGTGCAATTCGGAAAGTTTTAAGAAATTTAGGCTTGAATTCGAAGTGAATTATGGGTTTTGATGTTGTTAGACGTGTTTTGATGATTAGAATAAGTTCGTATCATGTTTTGGAATAGGTTGGTGATTTTCGTTGGGATCCCGGGGGCCTCGGGATGAATTCGGGGGTCCAAACGGACCATTTTGGTGCCAATTGCACTGCTGGTTCTGCTGCAATATTGCAGAGAATTTTTGTGCTTCGCGATCGCGAAGCTGCTCATGCGATCGCATGAGAGGAAATTATTGGGCTCTGCGATCGCGAGGGGGAGTCTGCGATCGCGTAGGGTGAATTTGGGAAGCTCTGCGATCGCGAGGTAGAGTCTGCGATCGCGTAGGGTAGAGGGGTGAGGACCGGGAGTTGTTCTTCGCGATTGCGACGCGGGGGATGCGATCGCGTAGGGTGTTAATCGAAAGCAGTGCGATCGCGGTCGAGGTGATGCGATCGCGTTGAATGGTCAGGTTGAGCACTGCGATCGCGTCCTAGACCACGCGATCGCGTAAAGGAAATTAGGCCGCCCATGATTTTTGTGCATCGCGATCGCAAGCCCAGTGCTGCGATCGCGTAGAGTAAATTGGCCTGGCAGTGACTTTAAGTCCAGAAACATTTCAGCCGCGACCCCATACACAAAAACGCCATTTTTGAGCTCCAAGAGAGGGGATTGAAGGGGAAACGCTGGGATATCACCGGAAAATCATCGGGGGTAAGTTTCTTGACCTTAATTCGTTAGTTTATCATGAAATCCGTGATTTTTTCACTGAAAATGGGGGATTAAAGGTGGGTTTGAGACCTAGGCCTAAATGTTAAAAAAATCTTTGATTTGAATGGGCAAATGGAGTCCGATTTCGATAAATTTTATATGCACGGACTCGTATTGAGATAAGGAACCCGAATATATAATTTTCATGATTTTTCGATAAGCGTACCGAAAGTCGGGTTTTGGCAACTTGTGGGTTTTGGTGCATTTTGAGTTATTTTGATTGGGTAATGCCCAATTGGCCTATTTTGATGTGATTCTATTAATTTTTATCAGATACTACACTTGTGGAGGCCGACATTCGCGGCAATAGGGTTATTTCTTAGCGGTTTTGTACCGGAATTGAGGTAAGTGGTTTGTCTAACCTCGTGTGGGGGAATTTTCACCCCTAGGATATTACGTGATAGTTTAAATGCCTTGTACGCGAGGTGACGGGCGTGTACATGCGCTGGTTGTTGAACACGTACTTTATTCAAAATGTTCGATGAGCGATATCCCTGTCTTTGGCTGTTAATTTGATATTTTACCCGGTAGTGGTTAGGAGAGCATGATTAGGTAGCACTTAACTGTTTAGTTGCCTAATTGCCTTATTTGAACTCCTTGTTAATTATTGGCACTATTTTTCGGTGAAGTTATAGTTAAACATAATTATTCTCTCTGTGGATTCCTTTATTGGCTGTGCTTGTGGACTGCGGGTTCGATTCCCGGAGACCCGGGGCTGTGGGTTCGATTCCCAGAGACCCGGCGTGATATTGGTAGGGACTACAGGTTCGATTCCCGAGATCCTGAGTTATTGGTAGGGACTACGGGTTCGATTCCCGAGATCCTGAGTTATTGGTAGGGACTACGGGTTCGATTCCCGAGATCCTGAGTTATTGGTAGGGACTGCGGGTTCGATTCCCGGAGATCCTGAGTTATTGATTATTATTTGAGATATGGGCTGCGGGTTCGATTCCCGGAGACCCAGAAGTACCGTCAATGGGACTGTGGGTTCGATTCCCACAGGTCCTGGACTGGTTTTATTGAGTTGACTATTTGTTGTTAGCTTAATTGTAGACGATTGCGGTAATCATTTATTGTTGTTAATTTCGGAAATTATTATCATTTAAACTGCTTATTATTGTTATTATCATTATATTATTTGTTTCTCAGTAGGGCCCTGACCTTCCTCGTCACTACTCCATCGAGGTTAGGCTTGGCACTTACCGAGTACCGCCGTGGTGTACTCATGCTACTCTTCTGCACACTTTTGTTGTGCAGATCCAGGTACATCAGGACAGGCTCACACCAGGTGATTCAGCAGCATTTTGGGAGACCTCGAGGTATGATCTGCTACGTCCGCGGATCCGGAGGCCTTCCTTCTATTCTAGTGCTAGTAGATGTCTTTCCCTTCATTCCGTTGTTAGATACTTCTTTTACATAGAGCTACAATTGTATGATCTCTTTTAGTCTGTGTTACCCGTGGGATTTCCGGATCTTGGTAGTGTTTTATTCATGGTGTTGACGGATGTATGTGCCAAGTGGCACGGATTACATATCTTTTACCCTATTTTTCCACTGTTTTCTTATTTAAGTGTTCATAGCTTGTATATTCCGCAACGTGTTAGGCTTACCTAGTCGCGAAGACTGGGTACCGTCATGACAAGTTCACGATTGGTGAACCAGGGTCATGACAAGTAGGTATTAAAGCTCTAGGTTCATAGGAGTCACGGGACACAGACCGGTTATTTAGAGTCTCGCCGATCGATACGGAGACGTCCGTATTTATCTACGAGGGGCTATGTAACTGTTTAGGAAATTCTTCATTTCTTTGGATTCCTTGTCGTGCGACATTTTTGGCATCAAAATCTAAACTATTGATTTCTATTCTCTCGCAGATGGTGAGGACACGAGCTACTCGCGACGATCAGGTACCCGCGCCCCCTGTTGTCGCCGTTAGAGGCCGAGGCCGAGGTAGAGGACGAGGACGCGCCCGAGGTGCAGCCACAGCACCCGCGCGCGCTGCCGCTGAGGTGCCTCAGGTAGACCAGGTTGGAGCGCAGGCACCTGGTACACCGACTACAGCTGCTACTACTCCAGCACTCCAGGAGACCCTGGCCCAGTTCATGAGTATGTATATCACTTTAGCTCAGGCAGGGTTGCTCCCTCTCACTCCATCTACATCTCAGGCCGGGGGAGGGGCCCAGACTCCTGCAGCCGCTACACCTGAGCAGCGAGTGCCAGTGGGACAGGTTCCAGAGATTTTTGTTATGCCTCCTGCCGCCCCAGCACAACCCGGAGGTTGGCCAGCTGCCTCCGAGGACGAGCGGCGTAGATTGGAGAGGTTCAAGAAATATGATCCTCTAGTGTTCAGTGGTTTGGCTACAATGATGCATTCGGTTTTTTGGAGGAGTGTCATCGTATTCTTCGTACTATGGGGATTGTAGAGACCAGCGGGGTTTCCTTCACTGCTTTTCAATTTTATGGGGCCGCTTATGATTGGTGGCGCACGTATGAGTTGGATAGTCCGAAGGAGTCTACTTCATTGACCTGGACGTAGTTTTCAGATCTATTTTTGAGGGAGTTTGTTCCCCAGAGCCTTAGGGATTCTTCGCGCTCGGAGTTTGAGCGATTACGACAGGGCTCCATGTCAGTATCGGAGTATGCTATCAGTTTTACCCGTCTAGCCAGGCATGCACCGGCTTTGGTAGCCATGGTCCGGGAGAGGGTGCGGATTTATTGAGGGCCTGATTCTGCCGATCCGGTCCAGCATGGCTAGAGAGTTGGAGACAGATATATCTTATCAGTAGGCAATGAGCATTGCCAGGAGGATCGAGAGTATGCTCCCTAGAGAGCGGGGAGAGAGAGAGAGGCCAAGAGGTCTCGTGAGTCGGGCCATCTCTCTGGTGCCCGCACTTCAGTAGCCGGTCGTTTTGGCATGGGTTATTCCGGTCGACCAGTTCACTCAGCATTGCCAGTAGTACTCCAGGTCTTCCAACACCCCAGGAGCCTTATTATGCTCCCCTAGTTTCTAGTGCACCTCCTGCGCAGGGTACTTCCATGGGTCAGACTAGTGGGGGTGAGGCCGGTCAGTCACAGCCACCGCGTCCTCCCATAGCTTGCTTTGAGTGCGGGGATACTCACCATCTGGTTAGGGAGTGCCCCAGGCGTAGGAGAGGAGCACCTCCTCAGTCTTCGCAGCATCAGCGTGGTTCTCAGGGCCAGCAGGCCATCATTCCAGCTCCAGCTGCCACTCCACCTTGGCCAGCCAGCCAGGGGCGGGGGTCAGGGTTCTAGAGGCCGCCCTCGAGAGGGGGGACAGGCCAGATTCTATGCTATTCCTGATCGCGCTGCGGCTGTTGCATCTGACTCTGTTATCACAGGTATTATTCTGGTTAGTCACAGGGAGGCATCGATTCTATTCGACCCTGGTTCCACTTTTTCATATGTGTCTTCTTACTTTGCTTCTCATCTGGGTGTGCCTCGGGATTCTTTGAGTGCCCCCATTTATGTTTCCACTCCGGTGGGTGATTCTTTGGTCGTGGACCGTGTATATCGGTCGTGTTTGGTTACCATTTGTGATTTTGAGACCAGAGCGGATCTATTGTTGCTTGGGATGGTCGATTTTGATATTATTCTGGGCATGGACTGGTTGTCGCCCCATTATGCTATTCTTGATTGTCACGCCAAGACCGTGACGCCGGCTATGCCAGGCATTCCACGTATTGAGTGGAGTGGTACTCTAGATCACACCCCTAGCCGTGTTATTTCTTTTCTCGAGAGCTCAGCGTATGGTTGAGAAGGGGTGTGCTGCTTATCTAGCCTATGTGCGGGACGTCAGTATTGACACTCCCTCTATTGATTCTGTTCATGTGGTACGTGACTTTGCTGATGTATTTCCAGCTGATCTTCCGGGCATGCCGCCCGATAGAGATATTGACTTTTCTATTGACTTGTTGCCGGGCACTCAGCCCATTTCTATTCCACCGTACCGTATGGCTCCTCCCGAGTTGAAGGAGTTGAAGGATCAATTACAGGAGTTATTGGGCAAGGGTTTTATTCGACCCAGTGTTTCGCCTTGGGGTGCTCCTGTATTGTTTGTGAAGAAAAAGGACGGTTCTATGCGTATGTGTATTGACTATCGTCAGCTGAACAAGGTTACAGTGAAGAACCGGTATCCTTTGCCCCGTATTGATGATTTATTTGATCAGCTACAGGGCGCACAGGTGTTTTCTAAGATTGATTTGCGCTCCTGGGTATCACCAGCTGAAGATTCGGGAGCCAGATATCCCGAAGACTGCCTTCAGGACCCGGTATGGTCACTATGAGTTCCTCGTGATGTCTTTTGGGTCGACTAATGCCCCAGCAGCATTTATGCATTTGATGCACAGTGTGTTCAGGCCTTATCTGGACTCGTTCGTGATTGTCTTCATTGATGATATTCTAGTATATTCCCGGAGCCGGGAAGAGCACGAGCAACATTTGAGGATAGTGCTTCAGATTCTGAGGGAGAAGCAACTTTATGCCAAGTTCTCTAAATGTGAATTCTGGTTGAGTTCAGTAGCATTTTTGGGCCATGTGGTGTCGAGCGATGGTATTCGAGTAGATCCGAGGAAGGTGGAGGCCGTGCAAAGTTGGCACAGACCCTCCTCCTCTACTGAGATTCGCAGTTTCCTTGGTTTGGCGGGCTATTACCGTCGTTTCGTAGAGGGGTTCTCTTCGATTGCAGCACCTATGACCAGATTGACCCAAAAGGGTGCCCCTTTCTAGTGGACAGACGAGTGTGAGGCGAGCTTTCAGAAGCTCAAGACAGCTTTGACTTCGGCCCCTATATTGATGTTGCCTACAGGTTCGGGGTCCTATACTGTATATTGTGATGCCTCGCGAGTTGGACTCGGTGCGGTATTGATGCAGGACGGTAGGGTGATTGCCTACGCGTCGAGACAGCTGAAGGTGCATGAGAAGAATTACCCTGTTCATGAATTGGAGCTAGCTGCCATTGTTCATGCCTTGAAAATTTGGCGTCATTATTTATATGGGGTCCCTTGTGAGATCTACACTGATCACCGGAGCTTGCAACACTTGCTTAAGCAGAAGGACCTGAATATGCGTCATAGGAGATGGTTGGAGATACTGAAGGACTATGATATTACTATTCTCTATCATCCGGGCAAGGCTAATGTGGTTGTCGATGCCTTGAGTCGTCGGGCGGAGAGTTTGGGAAGTTTGGCATATCTACCAGCTTCGGAGAGGCCTATGGCGATGGATGTTCAGGCTTTAGCTAGACAGTTTGTTAGGCTGGATCTTTCGGAGCCCAGCCGGATTCTAGCATGTGTGGTTTCTCGGTCTTCTCTATTTGACCGCATCAGGGAGCGTCAGTTCGACGACCCTCATTTGCTTGTCCTTCGGGATAGAGTTCGGCGTGGTGATGCTCGAGATGTTACCATCGGGGATGATGGAGTTATGAGGATGCAGGGGCGTATCTGTGTGCCCAATGTAGATGATCTTCGAGAGCTGATTCTAGCAGAGGCCCATAGCTCGCGGTATTCTATCCATCCGGGAGCCGCGAAGATGTATCAGGACTTGAGACTGCATTACCGGTGGAGGCGGATGAAGAGGGATATAGTTGATTATGTTTCCAGATGCCTCAACTGCCAGCAGGTGAAGTATGAACATCAGCGTCCGGGTGGATTGATGCAGCAGATTGAGATTCCAGAGTGGAAATGGGAGCGCATCACCATGGACTTTGTATCTGGGCTTCCACGGACTGTCAGGAAGTTTGATTCCATTTGGGTTATTGTGGATCGGCTGACCAAGTCCGCCCATTTCATACCGGTGAGCACCGCTTATTCATCGGAACGACTGGCGGAGATCTATATCAGGGAGATAGTTCGGCTGCATGGTATTCCAGTTTCCATCATTTCAGACAGAGGCACTCAGTTTACTTCACGGTTCTGGAGAGCCGTGCAGTAGGAGTTAGGTACTCGGGTGGAGCCGAGCACGGCATTTCACCCCCAGATGAATGGACAATCTAACCGCACTATTCAGATTTTGGAGGATATGCTTTGTGCATGCGTGATTGAGTTTGGAGGTTCATGGGATCACTTCTTGCCACTGGCGGAGTTTGCTTATAACAACAGCTACCAGTCTAGTATTCGGATGGCACCGTACGAGGCCCTATATGGTAGGAGGTGCAGGTCTCCCGTGAGTTGGTTTGAGCCGAGCGAGGCCAGATTGCTAGGTACTGATATGGTTCAGGAGGCTATAGATAAGGTCAAGGTGATTCAGGACAGACTTCGTGCAGCCCAGTCTAGACAGAAGAGTTATGCGGACAAGAAGGTTCACGATGTGGCTTTTATGGTTGGTGAGCGAGTTCTGCTTCGAGTCTCACCCATGAAGGGCGTTATGAGGTTTGGGAAGAAAGGAAAGCTGAGTCCTAGATTTATTGGCCCTTTTGAGATTTTGAGGCGTGTTGGGGAGGTTGCTTATGAGTTAGCCTTACCTCCCAGCCTAGCCGGAGTTCACCCCGTATTTCATGTCTCCATGCTCCGGAGATACCATGGTGACCCGTCACATGTGTTGGATTTCACATCTGTTCAGCTAGACAAGGATCTGTCTTATGTTGAGGAGCCAGTAGCCATTCTAGACAGGCAGGTCAGGAAGCTAAGGTCAAAGAACATCGCTTCGGTAAAAGTTCAGTGGCGGGGCCAGCCGGTCGAGGAGGCGACTTGGGAGACCGAGCAGGATATGCGGAGCCAGTACCCTCATCTTTTCACTACTCCAGGTATGTTTTTCTATGCTCGTTCGAGGACGAACGAATCTTTAAGTGTGGGAAGATGTAACGACCCGACCGGTCGTTTTAGAAAATTACACCCCAATCCCCAATTTAACTGTTCCCCTAAGTTCTTTTCTGCTATTGTGGTTTGCCGGGAGAGTCGGTTCTGAAAATTTGAGCATTTTGGGACACTTAGTCCCTAAATAAGAGCTTTGAAACTAGAAAATGGCCCGTAGCCGGAATAGTGTTAAGACGATCTCGGAACGGAAATCCGATGGTTCCATTAGTTCCGTTAGGTGATTTCGGGGTTGGGAGCGCGTTCGGAATGTATTTTGGAGGTCCGTAGCTCAATTAGGCTTGAAATGCCGAAGGTTGAAATTTTGGCGAATCCGAACGATAGGTGGGATTTTGATCCGGGGGTCGGAATGGAATTCCGAAAATTTCTGTAGCTTCGTTACATGAATTTGGATATGTCCGCAAAGTTTCAGGTCATTCGGACGTCGTTGGGTCGGGTTTTTGATCGAATGTGCAATTCGGAAAGTTTTAAGAAATTTAGGCTTGAATTCGAAGTGAATTATGGGTTTTGATGTTGTTAGACGTGTTTTGATGATTAGAATAAGTTCGTATCATGTTTTGGAATAGGTTGGTGATTTTCGTTGGGATCCCGAGGGCCTCGGGATGAATTTGGGGGTCCAAACGGACCATTTTGGTGCCAAATGCACTGCTGGTTCTGCTGCAATATTGCAGAGAATTTTTGTGCTTCGCGATCGCGAAGCTGCTCATGCGATCGCATAAGAGGAAATTATTGGGCCCTGCGATCGCGAGGGGGAGTCTGCGATCGCGTAGGGTGAATTTGGGAAGCTCTGCGATCGCGAGGTAGAGTCTGCGATCGCGTAGGGTAGAGGAGTGAGGACCGGGAGTTGTTCTTCGCGATCGCGACGCGGGGGATGCGATCGCGTAGGGTGTTAATCGAAAGCAGTGCGATCGCGGTCGAGGTGATGCGATCGCGTTGAATGGTCAGGTTGAGCACTGCGATCGCGTCCCGGACCACGCGATCGCGTAGAGGAAATTAGGCCGCCCATGATTTTTGTGCATCGCGATCGCAAGCCCAGTGCTGCGATCGCGTAGAGTAAATTGGCCTGGCAGTGACTTTAAGTCCAGAAACATTTCAGCCGCGACCCCATACACAAAAACGCCATTTTTGAGCTCCAAGAGAGGGAATTGAAGGGGAAACGCCGGGAAATCATCGGGGGTAAGTTTCTTAACCTTAATTCGTTAGTTTATCATGAAATCCGTGATTTTTTCACTGAAAATGGGGGATTAAAGGTGGGTTTGAGCCCTAGGCCTAAATGTTAAAAAAATCTTTGATTTGAATGGGCAAATGGAGTCCGATTTCGATAAATTTTATATGCACGGACTCGTATTGAGATAAGGAACCCGAATATATAATTTTCGTGATTTTTCGATAAGCGTACCGAAAGTCGGGTTTTGGGAACTTGTGGGTTTTGGTGCATTTTGAGTTATTTTGATTGGGTAATGCCCAATTGGCCTATTTTGATGTGATTCTATTGATTTTTATCAGATACTACACTTGTGGAGGCCGACATTCGCGGCAAGAGGGTTATTTATTAGCGGTTTTGTACCGGAATTGAGGTAAGTGGCTTGTCTAACCTCGTGTGGGGGAATTTTCACCCCTAGGATATTACGTGATAGTTTAAATGCCTCGTACGCGAGGTGACGGGCGTGTACATGCGCTGGTTGTTGAACACGTACTTTATTCAAAATGTTCGATGAGCGATATCCCTGTCTTTGGCTGTTAATTTGATATTTTACCTGGTAGTGGTTAGGAGAGCATGATTAGGTAGCACTTAACTATTTAGTTGCCTAATTGCCTTATTTGAACTCCTTGTTAATTATTGGCACTATTTTTCGGTGAAGTTATAGTTAAACATAATTATTCTCTCTGTGGATTCCTTTATTGGCTGTGCTTGTGGACTGCGGGTTCGATTCCCGGAGACCCAGGGCTGTGGGTTCGATTCCCGGAGACCCGGCGTGATATTGGTAGGGACTACGGGTTCGATTCCCGAGATCCTGAGTTATTGGTAGGGACTACGGGTTCGATTCCCGAGATCCCTGAGTTATTGGTAGGGACTACGGGTTCGATTCCCGAGATCCTGAGTTATTGGTAGGGACTACGGGTTCGATTCCCGGAGATCCTGAGTTATTGATTATTTATTGAGACATGGGCTGCGGGTTCGATTCCCGGAGACCCTGAGGTACTGTCAATGGGACTGTGGGTTCGATTCCCATAGGTCCTGGACGGGTTTTATTGAGTTGACTATTTGTTGTTAGCTTAATTGTAGACGATTGCAGTAATCATTTATTGTTGTTAAATTCGGAAATTATTATCATTAAACTGCTTATTATTTTATTATCATTATATTATTATTTCTCAGTAGGGCCCCTGACCTTCCTCGTCACTACTCCATCGAGGTTAGGCTTGGCACTTACCGAGTACCGCCGTGGTGTACTCATGCTACTCTTCTGCACACTTTTGTTGTGCAGATCCAGGTACATCAGGACAGGCTCACACCAGGTGATTCAGCAGCATTTTGGGAGACCTCGAGGTATGATCTGCTACGTCCGCGGATCCGGAGGTCTTCCTTCTATTCTAGTGCTAGTAGATGTCTTTCCCTTCATTCCGTTGTTAGATACTTCTTTTACATAGAGCTACAATTGTATGATCTCTTTTAGTGTGTGTTACCCGTGGGATTCCGGATCTTGGTAGTGTTTTATTCATGGTGTTGACGGATGTATGTGCCAAGTGGCACGGATTACATATCTTTTACCCTATTTTTCCGCTGTTTTTCTTATTTAAGTGTTCATAGCTCGTATATTCCGCAACGTGTTAGGCTTACCTAGTCGTGGGGACTGGGTGCCATCACGACATGTTCACGATTGGTGAACTAGGGTCGTGACATGCATTTAGGATTAATAGTATTAGGAATAAAAGGAATGGGTAGAAAAAGTTTAGGATCAAAAGCATTAATAACGGTATACGATGATAGATGGACAAACTTAAAAAAGGGAATCATTGGTTTAACAGAAGTAGATATGTCTAACAATGAAGGAATATTTTATATTAGTCCAGATTTTTTAATGAACTTACAAGAATTTGGAACTTACATAAAAATAGGAATACAGACAAAAGGATATGAAGAAATGGATATAGGAAATAATTTATTAATTTGCATAGGATTTATAGGAAAAATGGCTGACAATAGTAACACTCAATTTAAATTAAAAATAAATGATGTAGTAGAACTTATGAGAAATAAAGGAATAAAATTAATAAAACCCATAAAAATAGATCCCGAAGAGTACGCAGGATTAGAATGGAATTTAGAAAAATTTAATAAGCCTAAAGTATATACGCCAGAATCACATGTAATGTATAAAAATAGGAAAGGAGAAACATCGATAAGATTTACAGAATACAATTATACTAGACAAACCGAAGAAGATGAGACAAAGATAGAAGAAGAATCAGAAAAAATGAATATAGAAATATTAGATGAAGGGTATGCGGTAGATAAAATAATAGAACAGGCTAAAAGAATATATGAAGAAAATAACTATAATGTATTCAGATGCAAAGATTGCCTTAAAAGAAACATGAATATAGAAGAAATGATTAACCATCTAAAAGAATGTGAAGAAAGGACAGATAATTTAGGATATAGAAATAGTTTTAGAGAAAACTTAGAAGAAACTATTTCAATAGCAAGTCAAAAAGAACTAATGGAATCAAGTAGTGCTACTAGCTCTACTCCATTTCAAAGAACAACCCCAGTACATACAATAGACACTAGTACAGGAAATGTACCTAGAAGAAGAGTATTTAGAACAAATCCGGATGAAGAGGTTAAGACAGAAAACACAAAACCTATGGGAAGAAGAATGCATATAGAAGAGCCTATTAGATTACAAGCAGGGGGTGATCAAGGAAAAATATTAAACATAGCAGCACAAGATGTGCAACTTTGGAATTCGGTTATAGACATATGGAAAGGAATAGTAGTAGCAGACTTTATTAAAAACTACTCAGAAACAGACGCAGAAACAATGTATAGATATATGGAAACATTCTTAGGAGAATCAGCTAAGGCAGTATGGGAAGCTTATAAGAGCGAATTCCCACATGAATTTCAAGCATTAATAGATATGGGTGCTAACCCATATAATTTTACTAATAAAATGCATAGTTTATTAACAGGAGAAGATCCAAATAGTGGAACAATAATCTTACAAAGAAATGCTTTAATAAAATTAGAACAATTAAGTATATCCAACTGGTGCTATATTAAAGAATTTCTTAAAGAATTCTTTTATTATTGTACCCTAAGTGGAAATACTTTTGATGAAGACATAGGGAAGAAATTGTTTAATAAGCTATCAGGACCTTTAGGAAGAGAAATAGAAGAACGATGGTATAAAAGAGAAGGGGTAATACAAACAACATCGAAATGGTCTATAGGACAGAGAGTACAACATATAATGGAAATACTTACAGAAAAATGTACTAATATACAAATACAAAAACAGTTGAAACAGAATGAAATGAATTTTTGTAAGACGGTAATATATACTACTCAACATTATGATAAAAGACCTAATAATAAAATAAGAAGGTATAAAAATAGACAAAATAGACAATGTAATCAAAGACCATATCGAAAGAAATACTATTTAAGAAAATCAGCAGCCAGAAAACCATATCTAGATAGAAACAGACATGTAAGAAAATATAGAAACGATAGAAATTATAAAAATAAACTAGAATGTTTTACATGTGGTAGTATAGAACACCTAGCTAACACGTGTCCTAAAATATACAACACAAGAAATAGAAATTCTCAATTAATAGAAGAATTTCAAGAAACACTTATAAATGTAGATGAATATATGTCAGATAACGAAAGCATATACTCAGTAGTAAGTATAGAAGTAGCTGAAGAAACTAAATCAGATTCATCAGACTCAGAAAAAGATGAATTTATTAATGAATTAGGAACAGACTTCAGAGCACCATTAGAATTAGAAGATTTACAATACAATAATATGAATACAGAACAAAAATGTAATCACGTTTTTGAAAGACAAAAAGAATTAAATAGCACTCCTTGTAGTTTTTGTAAATGGTACCCTAGTAAGAATAAGAGAGCTAAATGTAGAATATGCTACCTTGAATGATGTATAACCAGCATAGAAGAAAAATTAGAGGTTAAAATAGAAAGACTACATCAAAAGGAGGAACCAAATAAAATAATCAATTTGAGACTAGATACGATAGAGGCTAAAATCCAAGAAATAGACCATAGATTAAGATTTTTAGAAAAAGAAAAACATATAGAATATATTAGACAAACTAAAGAATTAGAAATAGGAACACCAACCCAGACTATAGGAACATCTAGCCAGACCAAAGAAATAATACCAAACATAGGAACATCCATAGAGGCTACATTAGCTAATAAAGAAGAAGATAATTATATAAATATGAGAAATATTGTAAATACTGGTTTAATCTGCAATGAAGATAAACAATTAACCACTATAAAAATCTTAGCTAGATTAAAAATCAATAATTTTGAAATAGAAGTTTTAGCTCTTTTAGACCCAGGATGTACAAGCTGTTTAATAAATCAAAGAATAATACCCGTAGAGATACAAGAAAAATTACTAAGTAAATTACCGAAACCAATTGCAGCAATGCAAATGGACGGAACATATAATATATATGAGAACTATATTAAAAAGGCTACAATTAGTTTTCGTAATACATGTAGTAAATTTTATAATCCCTCATATAATGTACATAAAATATTAGTTCGAGACCTAAATATAGATTCAGATTTTGTTATAGGATTAAATTTCATTTTTCAAGATACGGGAGGATGTCTAATAACAAGAGATGGAATAATTTTTTTTAAATAATCTACTTATACCCCAGTACAAACAGAAGATTTTCCAACAAGAGGAAAATATAAAATTAATAATAATGAATCAAAACTAGAAAATAAGCAGTCTTGTTGCGAAACATGCAAAGATAAGCAAGAATGTAATAAAGATATGTATGAAGAAGAAGAAATAATTGATAATAATTCAGATGAAGAAATAATAGGAAAATATTATACACTAATAAATACAGAAACAAATTTTTATAATTTTAATAAAGGATTAAATACTATAGGAAATATTAAAGGACCTAAAGATTTAGATAAAGTAATAAAATTATTAGATGAATTAGAAATAATAGGAGAAAAACCATTAATTCATTGGGAAGCCAATAAAATTATGTGTAAATTAGATATAATAAATCCAGAATATACAATTAAAACAGCGGCTATAGAAGCAACAAATCAAGATTTAAAAGATTTCCAAACCCAGATTAAAGAACTATTAGACTTAGGGGTCATACAAAGATCTACATCTAGACATAGATCAGCAGCATTTATGGTTAGAAACCATAGTGAAATAATCAGGGGTAAAGCTAGAATGGTAATAAATTACAAAAGACTTAATGATAATACAAGAACAGATGCTTATAAATTACCAGACAAAAGTGAATTATTAAATAGAATACAAGGAAAGAAAATGTTTAGTAAGTTTGATTGTAAATCAGGATATTGGTAAGTAAAAATGCATCCAGAAAGTATAGAATGGACCGCATTTACTTGTCCCGAAGGACATTTCGAATGGTTAGCTATGCCATTTGGATTAAAAACAGCCCCTCCAATATTTCAAAGAAAAATGGACGAAATTTTTGGAGAATATAAAAGATTTGTATTAGTATATGTAGATGACATTTCAGTATTTAGTAAAAACTTACAAGAACATTTAGGACATCTACAGACAGTATTTAGATTGTTTATTAAAAATGGCATAATAATTAGTAAAAAGAAGATGGAATTATGTAAGAACTATATAAATTTCTTAGGAGTAACTATAGGAGATGGAAAGGTAAAATTGCAGCCACATATAGCTAAAAAAGTATTAGACATGCCAGATAAATTAGATAAGACTAAAGACTTACAAAAATTTCTAGGACTAGTAAATTATGCAAGAAATTTTATCAAAGATTTAGGAAAAATAGCAGGACCTTTATATGCTAAGACAGGAAGCAAAGGTCAGAAGCATTTTAATACTGAAGATATTAGTTTAGTAAAACAAATAAAAGAAAAAGTAAAAAATATTCCAGATTTAAATATACCGTTAGAATCAGACTATTTAATTATAGAAACAGACGGAAGCCTCCAAGGATGGGGAGCAGTATTAAAGGCAAGAACAAATAAATATAGTTCTAAAAAAGAAGAAAAAATCTGTGCATACCAAAGTGGTAAGTACAACGAAAAAGGAAATATGAGTAGTATAGACGCAGAAGTATTAGCCATAATATATGGATTAAATAGTTTTAAATTATATATTCTAAATAAAAATGATATAATAGTAAGAACAGACTGTGAGGCTATAGTAAAGTTTCATCAAAAAATAGATCAAAAGAATAGTAGTAAAAGAAGATGGCTAAATTTTATAGACACCATCTCTGTATATCCTAATGTAATATTTGAATATATTAAAGGAAAAGATAATAATTTAGCAGATCAACTAAGTAGACTCAATCTACAAATGGCTTAACCATTGTCTATATTTACAGCATGAGACCAACATTAAGACCAATAGTAGACTCCAGACAATCTCTTCAGACTCAGAGAATGATAACTCAGAGAGACAAAGACAAAAGTTCAGCCTCTACCTCAGACTCGTACGCACAGACATTATTAGGTAATGTACGTTTTAAACCACAGACTGCAGTAGAAACATTAGAAAGAATACAATTTGGAAAACATAATTTAATATGTTATCCTAAGAGTAATCTATCATTTAAAGAAATGCCAGACTGTAAAATAGATAGACCACAAAGATGTTTAATGGATAATTTGTGGATAGCTTATACCAAAAAAGATCTTAAATATTTTTTAGCCACTTTAAATGCCCTAGGACAATATTTTACTGAGAAAAAATACAGAGAAAAAGTTTAAATTTTGATGTAGTTATACATGGAAAAATAAATGGTGTTTTTCAGACATGGCAAGAAGTAATAGACTCAATAAATGGAGTAAAAAATCCTCTTTTTAAAGGCTTTAATGATTTTAGTGAAGCTTTAGACTATGCAAGAGGATACCTAGGCCCAAATTATTTTATCTCACCAGCCCTAAAACAAAGCCCAGACAAAATCCCACAGTACAAAATCCAAAAAGACACAGACAAAATTATTTTCTGCGACCATTGCGAATCCATGACTGAAGGCTTCAAGAGACTAAATGCTAAATGTGAAGTCTTAAGACAAGAAAAAGACCAACTCATGGAACTGATCAAGAAAGGAAAGCAACTAGACACAGGACCAGACACGAGTTCTCCATCTCAAGCCAAAATGGATGAGAAGAGTGGGCATTTCTCTCTAAATGTCAATAAACCTACTGTATCGGGTAAAGATACAGCTAGTCCGGTTCAAACGGTAGCCGGTAAAGACTTATCAAATCCGTTAATGGCTGTCACTTTGCCAAAAAGTGAAACAGAACCAGCAACACCTCCTAGAAGACGTCTCTCAAAGACTTTTACCATGGGAGAATCATCAAAGAAGAAGGCTACTTTAGCTAAGAACAAGAAGACAAAGAAGACAATAGAAGAAATAGTTAAAAGAACTATTGAAAAGATGATTACAGAGACAGAGCAGGATAAACATATGGATAGTCCGCCAGTAATTAATTTAGACAATATTATACCAGATTTAGAACAAGAAACTTCAAGACAAAGACAACAAGAATCGGAAGAATCAAGTGTCCTTGAAGACGATAACTACCAGGATGCACAAGATCCCAATGAAGGATATGATTCAGGCATAAGTTTTGACTCAATTGCCCTCCATAACCTGAACACTTAGAAATAAGATAAACACTTAGCCATTAGTTGTAGGTCGAGTCATGTGGGTATGCCCACTAATGTCATGTGAGTGCTTACTTTATCACTACTTTCCAAAACGGAAAGAAAAACTGATAAGCACGCGTCTTTACTTTATGTTGTGTCAAATAAAGCCTGACAAAAGTAATGGTGATAATCAATAATGCATGTGACGATGGGGCCCAATGAGCACCCGGGATGCATTATTTGATAAGACACTACCAAAGTATCGGCAAAATCCTAAGCGTCCAAGTGTTGAAGTGTCGGTCAAATCTTGGCCATTCATCCAAGACCTCTCTCGCCTATAAAAACCCTCTCATTTCATTCCAAGAGAACACGCAGAAAAAATCGAAAAAACCAAAAACACTCTCTATCCTCCATGCAAAACCAAATTTTCCAAAAACCAAAACACTCCTCTTAAGTTTACACCATAGACTCCTAAACACTTTGTAAAGTTTTCAAGTTTTTCAGAACCACTCAGTCGGGGGTTCCCGAAAGGGAAACCTCTCTCTCAGTCTTTAATATGTAAGTGTCTTATGTTTTTCTTTCCCCTATATGTAAATTACTGTTTATTGTTAATTTTAAATCCATATCAGTTTTTAGTCTTTATGTGATGTATATTTATCTTATCCTCAGTAAATGGTTAGACCCTTAGTTTCTTAATAACAACGATGGATTAACCTGTAAATTCCTAGGAATAGAAGAGGCGCATATTTGTCCAGAGTTGAAGGACTTGGTTATCGCCTTATCCGGGGTAGGGTTAAAGAACTTGCTGTTAAGAACATAAACTAAAGGGTAAGATATTGAAAAGGATAAAAAAAAAAAAAAGAAATTTGGGGAAAGAAGCATATTATGACACATTAACATATAAAGACATCACGAGAAAGAGGGAGTACTGAGTAGGATGTTACAACTTATAGTCAAAAATCTTAAAAAATTTTAAAATTTTCACAAGACTTCCAACTTTTAATTTTTTATTCTATTACTATATATATATAATTACCAATCGAAAAACTGGTTAACCCATGCTATTTTCATATTTTGTTCATATATTTACAAAACTAGGTTAATATTTAATTGATTTAGCTAGATCTTTGTTAAAGAAGTAACTAATTTTTTTTTATATAAAATATATCTAAATTCAGTCAAAAGCTATAATTTATATATACGACTATAACTTTTTATTGTACATATCTGATCAAAAGCTACAATATATATATATATATATATATTCGAGTTTCCATTTGTAATTTCAACCAAAATGAACTCGAGTCTTCACCAACTTCGCTCATATTTGAGATATAAAAGAATATCTAATCATTTGCAATAATACATAACTCAAACAAATAATAATTTTGTAAAATTTATTTTTTCAATTCCAAGTTTCAGAGCTTTCTAGTGACTATCAATATAGTTTATAGTCCGTTTGGCCAAGCTTTTAAAATTAGCTTATTTTCGGAAGTGATTTTCTCAAAAGTATTTTTGGTGAGAAATACTTTGCGTTTGACTATTAATTAGAAAATACTTTTAAGCTGTAAATAGTGTTTGACCAAGCTTTTGAAAACAGTTTCTAAGTGTATTTTTTTCAAAAGTGCTTCTCAGAAAAGTGCATTTGGAGAGAAGCTATTTTTTTCTGCTGCTCCAAAAATGCTTCTGCTTCTCCTCAAAAACACTTTTTTTCCCTCTTAAAATTTGGCCGAACACCTCAATTTTTTACCAAAAATAATTTTGACAAAAAAAGTGCTTTTGACCCAAAAAAAAAAGTTTGGCCAAACAGACAATTAAATCTTATCTTCACGCTTCAACATACCCAAACAAAATCTAATTCACTGAACTTCTGTCTTTTCACAGTTTGTACGTTAATTACATTTGAAAATCGCATGTCATAGTAAAAATTTTCTTCCTAAATGATAATGCTGGGCTTTATAGTGTTACGAATTGTGGCTGCTTTATTCAGACAATGAGCAAAACTTTTCATTATTAAATCATTAATTTACGAGTAAACAAGTCAAATGGAGACTACGAGTATTATTACCATAAAGAAATAGTATGTGACAAAATTGAATTCCAGTCAATTCAAGAACTATGGAGAGAGAGGTTGTAGTTTAATACATTATGAACCCTAAGACGCACTTAAAAGACTTTTTAGTTTGAAGTACAACTAATGTTAGCTTGCACTTGAGATCAGTTTAGTCAAGTACAAAAATTACACTTAAAACACACTTAAAACTTAATTGATATGAATTGAGAAGACGACATAGGCGGCTATGGGTTCAAGTGTTAGAGAGAATCTGAGAGATGAGGGAGTTTGGGGGCGACGAAGTATGAAGCGGACGGGTTTGTCAAACGGGTTGGGGGCTGGTTAAAAATTGAGAATTGGGTCGTTCAGTTGGGTGCAATTGGGGGGTCAGAATTGGGCTAAAATTGAAATATGAAATGGGCTACAATTGAAATAGCCACTTTGCCCTTTTGAATTTATAAAAATAGTAAAGGATGTTAAAAATCAATTTAAAAGCATTGGGTTAGCAAATCATGTGTAAGTATTAAATTAAAAATATTGGTATTGGTTTTGTAATAAAGAATGCTATTAAATCGAGAAATAGGCTAAAATTACAATTCTGTGCAATTTTAGTTTAAAAATACCAAATGGACTTATAAAATTATGTAAATTATGTTTTTGTGCAGATGAGAGAATAAAAATAATTATTCACCAAAGTGATGAGTTATGAGAATAACTATTGATTTTTATTGTGCAAAATAGGCCATAAATATGTTAAAACAAATCTTTTAATAATTTAGAAAAAATACCAAAACCATTGTGATGCTTGTATGTGCATATACATGTTGTTTTGAAAGTATTTTGCATGTAAACATACATAGAAAAAAATTGGGTATCAACAATATATACTGTTGCGGCGCGTAGCCCGATACAATAATAATAGTCGACTGCGCTCATTGGGGGTGTGTGCAGACTGTAGAGAGGCTCCTACAGCCCAAACACTATAATACTGCGACGTGCAGTCCGATCAACATAATATATCAGTGCAACGTGCAGTCCGATCCATATAATATACTACTGGGGTGTGCAGTTCGATCCATATAATATTCTATTGCGGTGTGCAGTCCGATCCATATATGTATATGTATATACTGTTGTGATGTGCAGCCCGATCCGGTATATATCAAATACCCTCACTATGAGGCCTTTGACCCATTTTAGTCAATATAGACTTAGCCTTTCGAGCCCACTCAGCTAAGACGGGGTTTTCAATGTGAGGTATTTCTCATTTAGAGTGCAAATTGCTAAGACCGATTCATATTATATTTTACAATAATGGATATGACTCAGAGTATGTTTTCAACAGGTAAAGTGAGGTCAATTGGCTCAACATGCTCCCTAAGGGTTCTACAGATCGGCACAAGGCCCCAAACATGGCAACTAGCCCAAAATATACGGATATAAGCTCAGTCTCAGTCAAAAGTACATTAGAGTCATCAATCAGGATGGATCGAGTCCAAATCCCTAGCAATAACATCACCACGCTCATCATACGGTGCGTATCTCATCTCAACATTGTCACACCTCTTTTTTCCGCACCCGCAAGGGATGCAAAGAGTTTTTCCAATTAAAGGACAATCGAGACGGGATTTATTTAATTATTTCAGAGTCGCCACTTGGGAGATTTATGGTGTCCCAAGTCACCGGTTAAATCCCGAATCGAGGAAAAGAATGACTCTATTTAACAGTCCGCGAACCAGAAATCCGGATAAGGAATTCTATTAACCCGGAGAAGGTATTAGGCATTCCCGAATTCCGTGGTTCTAGCACGGTCGCTCAACTGTCGTGTTTGGCTTATTTATCTGATTTTTACAGTTATATACTTAATGCAAATTAATATCCCTTTACCGCTTTTATTACTATTATTATTTACGAAAGAGAATGTTGCCTAAAAATATGTTTCGAATCACGTCACATGAAATGCACCCGGATCCTCGACACATTCTTATTCAACATTTTGGGATTTGGATTTGGGCCGCATGAAATGCACGCCCGTATTTAAGAAGGTAAAATTATTAAAATACGCGCCTAGAGCGATTACTTATTTACATTTTTGAGAAGGCCAGGAAATTCGCTAAGAAACGGCACATCTCGAAATCTAAATATTTTACATATACATTTATGAGGGCCCCGCGATTTGTACAATTTTGTTAGGCGAGGCATAACTCTAATTCTAATTTAAAAGCAAACTACATTCCGCTATATTTATTTGAGAGTTAATTCAAGATTATTTAAAACATGTTGCGAGCCACACTACATGAAATGCACTTGTGGTTCACGACACGCTTTATTTAACCTTGTTCAAAATTGGAGTCGGGTCACATGAAATGCACCCCCGATTCCTTTAATCTAATTACGTCGTTCAGTTAAAGAATAATGAACCAGTTTCCATAATGTGACAACATCGTGCTCAACTATAACCAATTCGAGTAAACATACGAGTAGCTAACTAAGTGAGCAAATTCAAGACTATGGTGAACAATTACATAAACAATGGAAGCATAACTAGTTGGCGAGCATATGAAGGATTAGTCATTTTCATTAGCTAACTTCGACATTGCATGTTCAACAAAATTATATATTTACAAAAATAGTCTGAACCATACGAAAGTAAATCAAATACGAAACGATCCAAAATATTAGCGAGAAGAACAATATCGGAAAAGAACAACACCTTTATTTCTGCATATTTTTCAACGTACACAACGAGAAAACGAACCTTTTATGACGATCTCAAACCTCGACCTCTCCGGACAGAACTCGAACCAAACTGGAACCAAGGACAGCGACTAACCAAACGACGTACCGGACCTCGACGAATGACGACGAACTCAACAGAAATGCACTCTTTTTTCTCCTTTCCCTACCCGTTAGAAAAATGTGTAGTATTTGTAGTATTTTTCTTCTTGTTCCCTTCTCCTTTGCGGCCCGTTTCTCTTCTTTTTCTTTTTTCGTTTTTCAAATGTCTTTCCTCCTCACTGCCGTGCCTTTCGTTTTTCTTTCTTTGCTCACCCTTTTCGTTTTTCTTTCTTTGCTCCTCGTGCCTTTCTCTCTTCTTTCTTTCACGTTTTTTTTTCCTTCTTTCTTTTTGTTTTCCAATCTTTGTTTCCTTCTCTTTTGCCGTGAGAGACCAAGAAGAAAGCCCCTGTTTGTTTACTGCCTCACCCCTTTAATAGTAGTAATGTTTCCTTTATTTAAAATCAATCCCCCCCCCAAAACGTGAGCCCCATCCTTTGTCCATTGTTCAGCACCTTTTTTTTTTTTTAAATTTTTTTTTTTTTTTAAAAGTAGTGTGCATGTGTGCATGTGTGCATGTGTGTGCATTTTCCCCCATGTCATGTGTGCATGTGTTTTGTAGTGTGTGTGCATGTGTTTTGTAGTGTGTGTGCATGTGTTTTGTAGTGTGTGTGCATGTGCATTTTGTAGTGTGTGTGCATGTGCATTCCCCCCCTTCACGTAGTGTCGGGTTATTACGGGCTATGTCCGAAAATTATAAAACCGGGTAGTTTGAACCCAAATATTATTCTTCGCCCGGAACCGAGAATGGTGTTATTTAATTAATCCTAGGTAATCAAAAATAACTATAATACTCATAATTAAAATAAAACTATTTTTTTCAAGTTTAAAATGACTACAAAATATTAATAAAAAATTATTTTTGTAATTTTCGTTTTTAATAAAAAGATAAAAATATAAAGTACTATTTTTGCATTTTTCAAGTTTAAAATGACTACGAAACATTAATAAAACTATATTTTTGTTATTTTTCCATTTTGAGGTAAAAATAAAGTAAAAGAGTCAAATTTAACTAAAATAGCTATATTAAAACTAAACTAAATATTTTACGCTAGAAATATAGAAAATCTCGGGGAGGGTCAAAAATCACGTGTTTACAGTGAGGATTCATATGGCGATCCAAACCTGCTTGGGATTGAGGCATAGTTTCGAAAATGTAATGAAAATTAGCACCCTTATTGGGAGGGATTAAACTAAAAGAAGAGAAATGTGACCGAGCCCTTGTATCTGAGCTGCCTACATATCCTTGGCTATAAAGGAATCGGGCCACGTGTAGTTCGAAAGTGAGTGAGGAAGGGGTAACCGAGGTGGAGAGCCAGTCGAGGTGTCGTTCCGTCGAGGTTCCGTCCCATCGAAGTTCCGGTCCGTCGAAGTTCCGGTCCGTGGTCCTGCTATTACATCAAAAATCAAAACATGAGAAAGACTAACTAAGCCTATCAGCTACTAGTTACAAGATTCCTATCTATAAGTCTTCTGAAGCTTGATCTTGAGTATTGGTTGGTGCTTCATGCGTACTCTAAATTTGAACCTTGATACTTGCTAGTTGCAGGTGCTGCTTTTCGAATCAAGACTAGGTATACAGTGCTTGGGACCTCGGCCATGTCTTGAGCATGCCACATCTTTCATCAACTTCTGCATTTTGGATTGGCTTCATGCCTCTTTTTTTCTTTTTGTTTATTGTGACTAAACTTCTGTTGATCCCCTCGGACTGTTGACTTGCATTCTGGTTGCCTTCCTTCTGATTCGTGCTGGGGATTTCCGTTACACTCTGCCGCTTTCCTTAACCAACTTCAAAAATAAATCGCCGCTCCATTCTTCAGGCGGGCTCCCTGACTTCAACTACAACTTCAAAATAAATCGCCACTCCATTCTTCAGGCGGGCTCCCTGACTTCAATTACAACTTCAAAACTAAATCGCCACTCCATTCTCCAGGCGGGCTCCCTGACTTCAACTACAACTTCAAAACTAAATCGCCACTCCATTCTCCAGGCGGGCTCCCTGACTTCAACTACAACTTCAAAACTAAATCGCCACTCCATTCTCCAGGCGGGCTCCCTGACTTCAACTACAACTTCAAAACTAAATCGCCACTCCATTCTCCAGGCGGGCTCCCTGACTTCAACTACAACTTCAAAACTAAATCGCCACTCCATTCTCCAGGCGGGCTCCCTGACTTCGACTACAACTCACTAATTTCATCCTATCCATGATCACCTTCTTTTGCCTTTTGTACCGTTTTCTTCTTCCTGCATTGCCTCTTGGGCCACCTTTTCTTCTGAATTATCTTGTCTTGGAATTGCTTTCCCCCTGGGTCGTATTACTTTTCTTTCGGCTGCTGGGGATATCTTTGGAACTGTTTACTCACCTGCTGGGGATGATGCTGTTGAGGAAGTATCTTTTGTTTCCTTCACCCTTCATTTCCTTTGACTCATGCGCTTGAATTTGCGCTGGGATCTCTTGTTGTAACCCTCTGCTTTCAAGACCTGCAATGTCAAGACTGAAGACTTGCCTTTTGTTACACAGGTAGGCGCCTGCTTTTAGTAGCAATTTTTGAATTTAAAATGCATGCCGGCAATAATTTACAAAATATGCATAGGACGATGTAAGATAATCCATACATAAAATATCCTATTCGAGGGCGAATGGCCCCTCCGTATCCTATTCGAGGGCGAATACTCCCATTGTATCCTATTCGAGGGCGAATACTCCCATTGTATCCTATTCGAGGGCGAATACTCCCATTGTATCCTATTCGAGGGCGAATACTCCCATTGTATCCTATTCGAGGGCGAATACTCCCATTGTATCCTATTCGAGGGCGAATACTCCCATTGTATCCTGTTCGAGGGCGAATACTCCCATTGTATTCTATTCGAGGGCGAATACTCCCATTGTATCCTGTTCGAGGGCGAATACTCCCATTGTATCCTATTCGAGGGCGAATACTCCCATTGTATCCTATTCGAGGGCGAATACTCCCATTGTATCCTATTCGAGGGCGAATACTCCCATTGTATCCTATTCGAGGGCGAATACTCCCATTGTATCCTATTCGAGGGCGAATACTCCCATGATATCAAAAAGTGAACAAACCTGAGATGTCCTGTTCGAAGGTGGACAAACCTGAAACATCCTATTTGAAGGTGGACAAACCTGACACGTCATCTTGAATTGCCTTCCTCGTTTCTCCGAGAAAATTTTCAACAACGGCGGAAAATTTTCTGCCCCAGTATTGGTGTTCTTCCTTGTGGCATGACTTTCTGCTATCAATAGCATTTTCTTTCCCTGTTTCAAATCAAAGAAAATTTGTTAGTTTAAAACATTGTGAGCGGTTGTGCCGCTCCTGTGTGGTGGTTTTTTTCCTTTTCTCCTTTCCCTCGCTCGGGGTTCCCAAAACTTGTTGGGGAATGATTTCATTTGCTGGAGATGATATTCCTGTTGGGGATGTGTTTTTCCATTTATCCCTTCCCCGTTCTCAACTTGCTGGGGGTTATTTTGTTGAAGATGGGATTTGCTTTCTTCCTTTACCACTCTGTGTTGTCCGACCACCTCGGAACTTGCTGAAGATAACACTGCCGGTGGATTTTCATTTCCTCAAAATTGGTGTTTCACTCTTCTTGAAGGCTGTTGAGGATGACACCTGGTTCGAAGACCATTTCCCTTAAGACTTTCCTTCTTCCCCAAGTGGGTATTGACTTCCAGAAAATTTTCAAACTGAAAAGAAAATTTTCTGCCCCAATTTAATAATCTTCTTTGCACCATACTTCTCTGCCGTCAATGGCATTTCCTTGCCTTGCATAATAATTGGAAAGTTGGTGGCAAGTTTTGAAGTCATTTCTCACTATGTTTTGACTAGACCGACTTTGATGGAGAATTTTGACAAAAGGAGAAAGATAAAAAGAAACAACAAATAGAAGACAAGGGAGGACTGACTCTCTAACCAGAAACAACTATAAAACTTATCAAACGCGGATACCAACTCTACTGGTCATGACATGCACATATGGCCTATCCTCCATCGTTAATTGCCTTTCACGATTTCTGTCTCGTGATTTCCATCTGATTATCCCCTTTATTTGACTTGTAGTGCCCGAAGGGTTTTCACTTTCAAGCCTCTCTCATTTTGACTTTCTCTCAGCTTTCGTCGCCTTATGGTGCCTGTGAAGGTTTTCACCGGTAAGACTCTCTCATTTGTATCACTTTTAGCTGGGGATCGGGGTGTCACTGCTAAGACTCTCTCGTGTTTCCTTTCTGCTGAGAATCAGAGTCTTTTCTGCTGAGAATCAGAGTGTTATATTATGATAGGACTCTATCCCTCGCCTGACGCGGCATCTTTTGAAGACTGATCGGAAGGTCTTTCTTTGGACCGTAATGTGGGATTTGGATGGGGCTAGAAAGAAAGGGTATTGAAGGCTCAAAACAAAATCAATTTTGGGTTCAACATTTACAACCTTCGGACCTAAATTTATTTACAATAAACACAATTTTTCTTTGCCCCAGTTTTTTTTTTTTTACTTGGGGATTTTTATTTCTTTATTTACACTATGACCGAGCTGTGAAGCGCCTACGTATCCTCTTTAAGGAATCAGGTCAAACGTAGTTCCCAATTCCTCTTTTCCAAATTTCTTTTTTTTTTTTTTTTTTTTTTCTTTTCTTTATCTCTTTTTGTTGTTTTCTTTTTTTTTTACTTTTTCTTTATCCCTTTCTTCTTTTGCCTTTCAAACTTATGTTTCTAGTCTTTGCAACTAATTCCGAAGGAGGGGTATGAAAGACTTTAAATTCAGGCTCAAAGGGTTGACGATGGATAAAGTGTTTGGATAGCAGAACAAAATGCCTTCGTCATTCCAATCTTCAAAACATGCCAAGCGTAAACAACACAATTAATATTCATCATATCTTTAAAGCACCGTGGGCAACACTCTCATTATGAACGACCCCATGTCAATTTTTTTGGCCAGCTTGCATTTGACTGTTTCTTTGCACTCGCCCCGGTTTCAGATGACTCGGGATCCAAATAGTCTCAATTTGTTTTTGTTTCCTTTAGATGACCCGATCATCTTCCAATTGCTTAATGATTAACTTTTAAGATTAGGCCACAATTATGCGTGCATGTCATGTCACTAGTGTTGACAACAAAAATGACTATAAAGAAGAAAGACTTAAATCAAAGAAAAATGACTCGAAATAATGGCAAACAAGAGAGTTGCATTAGACGAACTAGAAATGAATTAATACGACAAAACAAACACAATAAACTGGGGTACACCCTTGGAACAAACCTACACGATACTAAATGAGGTATTACGACCAATAGAAAACTGGACAAAATAGAACGATGAAAGGGTTTGAGTTACATGACAATATCCTGATTACAACCCTGAAATAATCTGGACGACAGAAATGACAACAAAATAAGCCACCAAAACTCCATTCTGGTTGACCAAGAAATGGAGAGTCTTCCCGATTACCAAGCACGGTATTTTGGCCACTGAGCTTCGCATCAATATTACCAAGGCCACTATTCGCTTCAACATTTTCAGTTTTAGTCAATACATTCCCACAAAGTGTGCATCATGGCGTGCAGGTGAAGGACTCTGTGCGATATTCTGGATGTCGCTGTCTTGGATCAAATAAGGTTTTCCTGGATCCTGTGTTTCCGGTTCACCACAAACCAACCACCTCAATTTTCTCAACACTTCAAACAAAATATGTTAGAAATGGAATCAGTGAGTCCTTATCAATATTTTTCGCTTTTTTCTTTTTTTCTTTTTTTTTTCTTTTCTTTTTTCTTTTTTTTCATTTTTCTTTTTTTTTTCTTTTTTTTCATTTTTTTTTCATTTTTTTTTTCATATATATACATATACAGTTGTGGTCGAATCTTATGGAGATTGCCTACGTATCATGACCCCGCATGAATCAGACCGAGCGTAGTTCTCGCAAATTAATTGCAAGAAATAAAGAGATGTTTATTTGATTTTTTGATTTTTTTTTTTTTTTTTTTTTTTTTTTGAAGGAAAATTATAGAAGCCGACTCCAACTACAAACTTGTGTAGGAGATTTCTACAAGAATAAGAATATTTTTGGTGTCAATTATGACTTTCTACAAAATTGGCCACATAATGGCTTATTTGACAAAATGACTATTTTTGCAAAATTTATTTAAGAAAGATAAACTTGAAAATTTTTTTTTTCCGTGGCTCATGGGGCATCGTCCGGCATCACCATAAACCAACACAAGAATATTTTCATAAATTGGCCATATAATGGCTTATTCAGACAAAGTGGCTCTTTTTTGCAAAATTTTATAAAGAAGATATAAATTCAAAATTTAATCCTGGGGCCTATGGGGCATCATTCAGCACCGACACAGGCCAATACAAGACCTGAAGAAGTTCAAATGCCAAAAGTGGCTATTTATGCAAGGACCAGCCATGTAATGGCTTATTGGATTATTTTTGTAAAGTTGAGTGATGACTCAAAACTTGATTTTTTGCGGATACAACCTTTCGACATTTCCGCGAGGGAATATTTTCAGGCTGTGTCCAAAATTATTTACAAATGACTCAAAGTGGCTATTCTTGCAAAAAGCCTTCCGGTGTCTTTTTGAGGGACATTCGGCTTATTTTAAGCAAAGATAGCATCACCCGACTTATTTATAACAAAATCAAAAATTTGACATTTTTTGGTTATTTTTGCAAAAGGGGTATGAACCCGGACTTGATTTGCGGCTATGGCCTTGCAATATTTCCACAAGGAATATTTCAAGGCTGTGCCCGCAAATTATTAAAAATGATTCAAAGTGGCTAAAAAACAGCCTTCCGGTGTCCTTTCGGAACATTCGGCTATTTTATAAAACAGCATCACTTCGATTTATTGAAAACTAAAATTCAACATTTTTGATTTTTTTGAAAAAGGGTGGTAACCCTAACTTGATTTTTGCGGCTACGACCTTTCAACATTTTCGCGAGGGAATATTTCAAGGTTGTGCCCAAAATTGTTTATAAAGATTCAAAGTGGCTATTTTTGCAAAAACAGCCTTCCGGCGTCCTTTCGGAACATTCGGCTATTTGCAAAAACGGCATCACTTTGATTTTATTGACAAAAATTAAAACACACATTTTTTTTTTTTGATTTTTTAAAAGGGGTGGTTGGACCCAATGAGGGTTGCCTACGTATCCCACCTAATGGGGAGAATCAAACCAGCGTAGTTCGGTCAAATGAAACAAACTACATCTTTAAAGGAAACAAACTATTTATTATTTTTTCACACATTTTTTTTTTAAGTTTAAAAACAAAAAATTTTTCCTTTTTTTTTTTTAGTAAAAAAAAACAAACTATTTTGAAATCACATATTTTTTATTTTACAACAAACGTTTTTTTTTTCTTTTTAAGTAAGTAAAAAAAACAAACTATTCTGAGACTATTTTTTTTCATTTTCCTCAATATAAAAAAAAACGGTTAGCCTGCAAGTCTGAAGCAAATATATACATAAAACAAACAGGATGCAGCAGGATGGTCTTTTCATTTCAGGTCACCTGTCCTAGACGGACCCAACCCCTGTGTTGAGTCCCCCAAGTCAAATGCAACATGATGCAAATAAACGTTCCTACTAGGGATCCGGCATGAAGCTTCGTTATTCTAGGTTTAAAAACCTGGGTTTATTGTTCTAGACCTGGCTTACCCGAGCGGACAACTCGAGCCGAGGAGGAGGCAGCAACCCGGGAATACAGAAGCTTCACCGGTTTTGCAACTTATCCAAACCTCGTTCTAAGGTGGGAATTAGACACTATACGGAAAAGAAGTCACACGAAGTGCACCCTTCTTCATGATTTAGAAGACTCAGAGAGGAGATTGGTTTCGGCACAATTTATATGTACGGTTCAAAAATATCAAAGCAGTAAAAACAATATTTAGCACATTAATACAAACATAAAATCAGATAATAAATAAACCAAATACAACAATTATTCCAAGCTCGAATTCTTAAACCCTGAACCAGTGGTTCTGGGTTTGTATCCCCAGCAGAGTCGCCAGAGCTGTCACACCTCTTTTTTACGCACCCGCGAGGATGCAAAGAGTTTTTCCAATTAAAGGACAATCGAGACGGGATTTATTTAATTATTTCAGAGTCGCCACTTGGGAGATTTATGGTGTCCCAAGTCACCGGTTAAATCCCGAATCGAGGAAGAGAATGACTCTGTTTAACAGTCCGCGAACCAGAAATCCGGATAAGGAATTCTGTTAACCCGGGAGAAGGTATTAGGCATTCCCGAATTCCGTGGTTCTAGCACGATCGCTTAACTGTCATATTCGGCTTATTTATCTGATTTTTACAGTTATATACTTAATGCAAATTAATATCCCTTTACCGCTTTTATTACTATTATTATTTACGAAAGAGAATGTTGCCTAAAAATATGTTTCGAATCACGTCACATGAAATGCACCCGGATCCTCGACACATTCTTATTCAACATTTTGGGATTTGGATTTGGGCCGCATGAAATGCACGCCCGTATTTAAGAAGGTAAAATTATTAAAATACGCGCCTAGAGCGATTACTTATTTACATTTTTGAGAAGGCCGGAAATTCGCTAAGAAACGGCACATCTCGAAATCTAAATATTTTACATATACATTTATGAGGGCCCCGCGATTTGTACAATTTTGTTAGGCGAGGCATAACTCTAATTCTAATTTAAAAGCAAACTACATTCCGCTATATTTATTTGAGAGTTAATTCAAGATTATTTAAAACATGTTGCGAGCCACACTACATGAAATGCACTTGTGGTTCACGACACGCTTTATTTAACCTTGTTCAAAATTGGAGTCGGGTCACATGAAATGCACCCCGATTCCTTTAATCTAATTACGTCGTTCAGTTAAAGAATAATGAACCAGTTTCCATAATGTGACAACATCGTGCTCAACTATAACCAATTCGAGTAAACATACGAGTAGCTAACTAAGTGAGCAAATTCAAGACTATGGTGAACAATTACATAAACAATGGAAGCATAACTAGTTGGCGAGCATATGAAGGATTAGTCATTTTCATTAGCTAACTTCGACATTGCATGTTCAACAAAATTATATATTTACAAAAATAGTCTGAACCATACGAAAGTAAATCAAATACGAAACGATCCAAAATATTAGCGAGAAGAACAATATCGGAAAAGAACAACACCTTTATTTCTGCATATTTTTCAACGTACACAACGAGAAAACGAACCTTTTATGACGATCTCAAACCTCGACCTCTCCGGACGGAACTCGAACCAAACTGGAACCAAGGACAGCGACTAACCAAACGACGTACCGGACCTCGACGAATGACGACGAACTCAACAGAAATGCACTCTTTTTTCTCCTTTCCCTACCCGTTAGAAAAATGTGTAGTATTTGTAGTATTTTTCTTCTTGTTCCCTTCTCCTTTGCGGCCCGTTTCTCTTCTTTTTCTTTTTTCGTTTTTCAAATGTCTTTCCTCCTCACTGCCGTGCCTTTCGTTTTTCTTTCTTTGCTCACCCTTTTCGTTTTTCTTTCTTTGCTCCTCGTGCCTTTCTCTCTTCTTTCTTTCACGTTTTTTTTTCCTTCTTTCTTTTTGTTTTCCAATCTTTGTTTCCTTCTCTTTTGCCGTGAGAGACCAAGAAGAAAGCCCCTGTTTGTTTACTGCCTCACCCCTTTAATAGTAGTAATGTTTCCTTTATTTAAAATCAATCCCCCCCCCAAAACGTGAGCCCCATCCTTTGTCCATTGTTCAGCACCTTTTTTTTTTTAAATTTTTTTTTTTTTTTAAAAGTAGTGTGCATGTGTGCATGTGTGCATGTGTGTGCATTTTCCCCCATGTCATGTGTGCATGTGTTTTGTAGTGTGTGTGCATGTGTTTTGTAGTGTGTGTGCATGTGTTTTGTAGTGTGTGTGCATGTGCATTTTGTAGTGTGTGTGCATGTGCATTCCCCCCCTTCACGTAGTGTCGGGTTATTACGGGCTATGTCCGAAAATTATAAAACCGGGTAGTTTGAACCCAAATATTATTCTTCGCCCGGAACCGAGAATGGTGTTATTTAATTAATCCTAGGTAATCAAAAATAACTATAATACTCATAATTAAAATAAAACTATTTTTTTCAAGTTTAAAATGACTACAAAATATTAATAAAAAATTATTTTTGTAATTTTCGTTTTTAATAAAAAGATAAAAATATAAAGTACTATTTTTGCATTTTTCAAGTTTAAAATGACTACGAAACATTAATAAAACTATATTTTTGTTATTTTTCCATTTTGAGGTAAAAATAAAGTAAAAGAGTCAAATTTAACTAAAATAGCTATATTAAAACTAAACTAAATATTTTACGCTAGAAATATAGAAAATCTCGGGGAGGGTCAAAAATCACGTGTTTACAAACATAGCACCACATAATGCAAATACGAGGTTTCAAACCCTCAGTACATCATTCATAACCATTACTCACCTCAAGCCGGCCGAAATCCTAGCTCGCCTTGCACTTTCCTTGCAAATCGACCTCCTCGAGTGTAGAATCTGACCAAAACCACAAGGAATACGTTAAAATAAGCTAATAGATCATAACCCAACTGAAAGAACTCGAAAAATACCCAAAAATATGAAGTTGGCAAAATCCAAGCCCCGGACCCGTTTCTCAAAAAATTATGAAATTATATCACCGTATTTCTCGTCTCGCCAGGAGTCCGTACATATAAAATTCATCAAAATTGGAGTTCAAATGCTCTCTCAAATCCTAATTACTCGTTTAAAAATCCAATCCTTGGTTCTTTAATTTCTGACCCAATTTTTCAAGAATTAAAGGTAGTATCTTCAATAAAATGCCATTTGGAGGTCACGTGACATACCTGCATTCGATTCCCGTCAAGACCCTTTTCAATTTCTACCAACAAGCTCTTGAGGTGGTTCAAAAGTGGTGGAAATATCAAATGGGTCGCAAATGAAATGTTATTAAAACCCTTTTGTTCACCCAGTTATTCCTCTATGGGATTGCATCACCACTACTGTGATCCCATAGCACAAAGTTCAAACCTCCCAAAATCCTCTTATGCGATCGCATGACTGGCCCTGTGATCGCAGAGCACAACCTCCCACACCTATGCGATCGCACTCCAATCCCGCGTTCACATAGAACAAAATGCTACCAGGGACCCCAGGTCCCATTACATTACGCGATCGCATAAAGAAAATCTGAACCCCTTCCAAGACCTCATATGCGATCGCAATGCACCCTATGCGATCGCATAGAGCAAAATCTTTGCGACATTTCTGCTATTTTCTGCAATGAGTTAACTCCAAAAATCTTCCGTATAGTCACACAAAATCACCCCGAGGCCCCCGAGACCTCAACCAAAAGCACATATATGATGTATTACCTTATTCAAACTTTCTCGAACCATCAAAACATTACCGTTAACACCAAAATCATGAGATTTCACCAAATTAAAGCCCAAGTTTATCAAATTCTTCCGAAACTCACATTCGATAAAAAACCCGCCCAAACAACATCCGAATGACCTAAAATTTTGCACATATATCCAAAATCTCCTAACGAAGCTACTGCAACTCTCAAAATTCCATTCCGACCCCCGAATCAAATCTTACCTATCAACCGGAATGTGCCAAAATTTAAACTTCGCCAATTCAAGCCCAATTCTACACCGGACCTCCAAATTCAATTTTGATCGCACTCATAAGTCACAAATCATCCCCCGAAGCTAACTAATCCACCGGACCTCACATCCGAGCCCTCTAACTATATAATCAACTTCTGATTAACTTTTCCAAAATAAGCTTAATTCCAAGAGGCTAAGTGCCTCATTTCCAACTAAAACCAATCCAACTCTATCCGATCAACTCAAATATTGATATTAGATCACTGAGAAACATAATATGGAGGAAACAGGGTGGTAACTCACGTGACAGCGGGCCGGATTGTCACATTTAAAGCTTAAGAATCCCTTCTCATGGTATAGCCTCCAGGGTCTCAGCAACCCCAAATTCAAGGGATTCGAGGGCAAAGATACTACTCCTAGTGGCCAGTCTGAAGAGCCATCAGTGGTAGCAACTACCTACTACCATACCAGATCCTCCATCGGGACCATCTACTTACATGTCGTCCTTAGTGTCCTCCTCCTCAACATACCCATTGACTTCTCACGGGTTGAACCAAACACTCTCAAGCATAAAAAACTGGATACAAGTAACAACTTCTAAGCTGTCTATGCTATCCAGTTTAGTGGCAGCCCAACCAGTTTCCACACAGCCCCAGGTGCCATCTTTAGTGGTGGAGCCCCTCAAAGAGCTTCTGGAAAACCAGAAGGAGCTCCTGGACAACAAAAAGCTCATCGTGGATGCTTGCAGTTCAAGGAAAATTAATTAAGGAGCTGAGCAAGCAAATAAACAAGCTGAAAAAGATTCGGGCCTCAAAGGAGTCGGTAAAGAAATTGAGGGAAGAAGTGGAGAATATGAAGTCAACTGGTGACTTACCATTGGAGCTTTTATTAGAGGATCGACTTCGAGCAGCTCAAGCACATCAGGATCAAGAGCAGGAGACTGAGGGTGAGTTTAGGAGGAGGAGAGTGATGCCCCAGGTTGATGATGTGGAGATTTAGCTGGAGGATTTCGAGGGAGGTGCCTCAGGCCAACGACATGACCCCGAGCCATATGATCCAGGCATCCAGCCATAGGACCCCATGCAGACAGAGGACCCATATGGAGTTTAATATACTCTCTAACCCTTTTTGATCTTATTTTTGGTTATTCAACATTGAGGATAATGCTAGCTTTCATTTGAGGGGCTGGTCCTATTTTGATTCGTGATACTGGGATGTAAATATGATGTTCACTTTTTTATTGTTATTTTTCACCTTTGGTATGTGCATAACTTTACCATTTGTTTTACTTTTCATTATTTTTCAATCTTAATCTGCATATAAAGTTACTCTCTCATGTTCATTCTCTCTTGTGTATATTCGTCTAAATCCCCTATTGTACATATTTAGTTTACTTTTCGTATTTTACTTCATAACTTCTTTTGCAATTTTCCTTTATAATATAGATTCATATTTCATTTAGTAGATTCTTTTTCAGTTCGTAGCTTCTTATTTTATAAGTTTTTGTGATCAATAAGCCTTTGATTTTCTTAATGCCACGGTTCTTTTCAAATGTGAATTTTTTGTGAATCAGGTGGCTATTCCTGATGATGGATGACATGAAAACCTTATTAAGGGTATGAGTCTGTTTTTTTCGTTTTTGTGTAAATAATAGCTAGTGAACATGGTGCCTTAGGAAAAGCTTCACTTGGGCCTAACACATTTACCTTTGACCTTATGGTTAAAAACAAATTGGTGTGTCTAGGACGGTGATAGTTGTGACCTCGAGACTCTTGTGTTGACTAAACAATCATCAAGTGGTTTTTCAAAACTATTTGTGTTACTCAAATCTTAGCTAAGGTTGTTGTGGGGCCCGACTTCGTCTCTTTAGGAATCCTATAGATTGTGTGGTGAGGTTTTGATTTGCAAGTCCATGTTATGTGCCAATAGGTCAAGAACTTGCGCTGAATGTTTATTTAGGCGAAATCTTAAGTGTAGCTCGTCTTGAGAGGTGCTAATAGGCTCTCCTTGATCCTAATTTGAGATGTGAAAACATCCATAGCCCACCAATGATGATATCCATAGTCAACCCCGTTGAGCCATAGCCCTTATTCTTTCAATAACCATGATATAAGCCTTTATCTGTTCTAAAATGATCCTCTCTTGGCACCCAATCTTTCCTTAGCATAAGAAAAAAAATATTAGTTGGGGGGGGGGGACGAGGAATGCAAAAATAATAAAAGATACAAAATGAAGAAAATGAAAGGTAAAAAGAAAAAGAAAGAAAAGCCATAATGTCAAAAAGAAAATGAACAATGTGGAAGAAATGAATGGAGTCAATAAAAACAAAGATGAAAGGCTTGGAAAGACTAGAAAGGAGAAAAAGGATTGACATGAACAAGAAAGAGCGACAATGTGCCTCTCTATCTCCTTTTGAAGAAGTAAATAACTCAAAGAGTCAAGAAATTATGAGCCAGAATGAAGAAAATGAAGTGCTTAAGGAAAGATTAAACCTTCATAAGACCAATATATCCTACCCTAAACCAAAAGCCTTCATTACATTCCCGAAAAAACCCTATATGATCTTGAGTTGAGTGAGCTTACATTAGTGGTAATTCACATAAGGGGCAAGCTTATGGTACTTAGAGCCGGACTTGTGACCTTCCTTTTAGGGAGATGAGTGTGTTTTCTGAAATCCACGTTCTGAGTGCTACAATCTAAAAGTGAAGTTTAATTTTGGAGAGTTGAAGAGTATGGGTTTCGGTACCACAATGACCAATGTAGTAGAAAGAGTTTCCTTGATGAGTTGAGTCAAATCTTGATGAACAGCCCCCCCAACTAGTTGTATGGGGTGGGGTGCTTGTGAAAAGCTGCTTTGGATATGAGTAATTCCTAAAAAAAGGCAAAGTCTGCTAAAAAGCTTGCGTATTGTTAATAATGTATTTGAGTTGAGGGTAATTGTTAGTCCCAATTGATTCTTTGTGAGTTTATTTTAGGACAATTGAAATTTTCCTTTCTTTAATCTTGAGAAGGTGGGAACTACTTTGTTTGCTTGATGACAAGCAAAAACTTAAGTTTGAGGGAGTTGATAACTAGGCATTCTAGCCTATTTTATGCTCCTTTTTGCTTAGGTTTTGGATTAAAAGTGTGTACAAGTATTCCCGAAAGCTACCTTATTGTGCGTGTTTGCAGTGTTTGGTCAAAAAAGACAAGAAAGTAAAAAATTAGATCATAAAGGAGTGAAACCTGCACATGTCAAAGTTGAGTCAAACAAGCACTGATAGCGAAGAAACTGATGCGGACGTGGAGGGTCCACCGCTGAGGCAGTCTTGTTTACGCTCTCAGCGGTGGCAAAGTTCAGAAAGTGATATTTTGGTCTTAACAAGTCACCTCTACCGGCGGTGAATTTGCGTGGCAGCGATAACTTTTGCACGATCGCGGTCAACATACCACCCTCAGTGAAAGTCAGAATTAGAGAGCCAGAGGTGGAGCTAAAAATTGAAGACCGCAGTTCGCACTTGATTTTGCGCGACCGAGGTAGTCACAGTGCTACAACCGTTCATTTTTCGCTGTCAACGAAACCTTCATAGGGGCATTTTTGTCCAAAAAATTTAGTTGTGTCTAAATAGTTCTTTTTCAGATTTTTAGGTCATCTATTGTTTGGTAGAGCACGTGAACAACCGTTTTTAGCCTTTTTGAGTAATTTTACAATATATTTAACAATGAATCTTGGATTTTAATCTTGTATTTACTTTTTATGGCTTATATTTCATCTAGTTCTCTGATTTCTTCTTTGATTATGAGTAGCTAGTCTCATTAGCTAGGGTTGTGGCTCAACCATAGTATGAGTATTTAATGGATCTTCAATTTTAGAGCTTAAATATTTATGGGTGAATGATATTTGGCTTGATTTATGCTTTAAATATTTAATGGTGGTTACAAATACTAATTTGTGCCTTTTTTATTTAGGCTCTTCTTGAGAAAGAGAGTCCGAGTTTAGGAATTCAGGATAAAAAGGAATTGGGGTATATTCAAGAGATTGATAGCACCAATTAAATGGTTTAACCTAGAGATAGTAATACCTCACTTGAGCCAATTTTGCTTGCATTATTTGAACACCCAATTGGGCTTGAGAAAGCCAGGTTAGGCAAAGTCACTTAAACTACCGAGATGCTCAGGTTCTTGAAAATATTGTGATCTCGATAAGTTATGTCTTTACGAATTGATAATGGAACCGATATAAAATGATCGTCGATGATATTGTTTATATAAAGTAGCAGTCAATTTTTTTAATATTTGAGGAGGACCTTGAGCTCAAATTTGTCATGGAATTTGGACAGATAAATAATTGGTCAAATGAAAAATACATAATGAAACTTGACTTCACTTGAAAAGTGTGAAGTTGGACGGATAGTCCCAACACCGAAAGTGAAATGAAAAATTAAGTCGATAGACATTAGCACAATTTCGTAAATATTCTGGCATTTTATATGGAGATAAGTTCGCCTATGATGGATGAAATCCTTTTCAGGTCTTAATTGGGCAATACATGAAAAACTTGATATGTGTATAATAAAAAATCCTCATATGATTTTAATTGTTATGAAATATACAAAGTTTCACCAGATCCTTATGTGTATTAGAGTAATCATGATATGCATGATTTATTTTTGTGTCTTGCAATTAGTGCACTAATGTATCTTGATAGAGCCATAAGTATAACAATATTTTAGCGAGTTATAGTTTTACTCCTATGTATATTGAAATACTATTGCTGTTATATTGCAAAAGAAATCTTTGATAATCATTGCCAAGATTTTATTGGTTATGCAAATGCAAACATTTTCTGAAATTCGGTTTTGAAACAATCTATTTATGTAAGAGTAATGCCATATTTTGATATTAAACAAGGTTCCATTTACATTGAAGATGATACTGCATGCATAACTCAATTGAAAGAAGGACTATCGAAGGAAACAAAATAAAGCACATTCACCAAAGTTCTTCAATAAATATTTTCAAGTGATAATTTGACAAACTTCTTCACAAGGCATTGCGGATCTCAATATTAGAGAAGTTGTTATACAAGCTTGGAATTCGTCGTCTCTGAAGAATAAAGTGATATTTTTATCAGTGGGAGGTAATTAAATACGCGTTGTACTCTTTTACCCTTAGCTAAGAATTAAGATTTTATCCCACTAGATTTTTTAGGCAAGGTTTTTAATGAGACAACAAATAATGCATATTACAAGATATGTGTACTTTTTTTTCTTCACTACAATTTTTTCCGACAAGTTTTTCTTAGTAAGGTTTTAACGAGGCATATTATCTATAGACATCCAATGGGAAGTATTATGAAATATTATATTTTGTAGTGGATATCTATAACTCCTAAAGAAGTTACTCCCGCTATTCTTCTACACTACCCCCCCCCCCCCCGAACTATTTTTCAGCATTGTGGTTGTAACTTCCATAACTCTATAACCTCCTCCATGATCTTCCCCATTGATCTCAATAGTTAATACGATGTTCATGAAATCCTTTTGTATTACCTTAATGTCATCCTATAAATAGAGGGTTTGAGGATCACATTGTACACACTTGAAACACTAGAAGAAATATGAATCTTTCCCCTCTTGTCTTTATATTTTTGTCTATTTTCTTGTTTCAAATTATTACTTTGAGCTAAGTTTCTTAATAATAATAGGGTTATAAATTAAGATCGTGGTTCTTCCTGACGACAAAATAACATTTTTAGATAATTTAGATTTTTGGTGACGTTTAAGTCCATAAAATGAAAAAAGAATGTTTGGATTGACTAATTATACAAGCAGGTTGATTTGTGCAAACCACGTAATCCATAAACAATATGCCATTATTTATTCAGGTATTTATATAACATATCCCCTGAGGTGATTATGATTTTGTTTCTTTTAGTAAGTACGATTTTATTGATAGGTGACGGTAATACGGGAACTTAAAACCTATACGATATCAAGCTTAATTATGTATACTGTTTTCTCATCTAAAAATTTGAAATGTTAGACAAGGAACACTTCTATTTAAATTTGTGGATTGTACTCACACTAAATATTACTTCAATTTTCTATACAACACAAATTGAGCATCGCATGAATAATCCTGTAATATCAGATCTTTTTAAATTATCATTATTTCAATAATTCAATCCTGTGACTGCTCATACACAATACGTGTATTAATCAATAACCATGTTGGGTGCCTTTCAAATATTTCTCAGTAAAATAGAGTGACATTATCGGTACAGATTTCATAATAGCATTAGTAGTAAAGGAAGATCAATATAGTATGACCACCCCAAAATAATAACAGGCAAATATATAATTTTTATGTTCTAATATATACGTTACATGTGTATAATTTATAATATAGTTGTCTGTAATAGTTAACAACTATAATTATATATTTTTATATTTGACCGATTTTTTGTTGGTAAATATTTAGAAAGCTGTTGTCTGAGAAATATGCTAAATATCTAAGAAAAGCCTATTTGACCAATAACTTTAGCATGCATCTATAACTTCTTCTTCTATATCTAACTAATACATTCAGAATCCTTTATTAATCAGCTACTCGCAACTAGTTGCACCTGGCTAGGACTTTTCACTGATGCATCATGGATAGAAATTTAGGCTGGCCATCTGCTTGGCTAGCCTTGGAAAAGTTTGGTCCCTCTGCAATGTGCATTTTGTATAATATCCTCTGGTTTACGCTTGTTTTGGAAAAATTGGGTCCATTACTTAGCATTGATAGAGGCGGCATTGTAGTCATCCAAATTAATTTAATATAGCTTTGTCAATCCTATATACGTGTGGTTATTGCTCCACGTGTAGGATCTTCCTATTGTCTATAGTTCTGTCGTCCTAGTTTCCACCGTAAACTCCTTAAGTCTCTTAAATGAAGTTTAACCTTTACAATTATACTATCAAGTTTTAACATGATGTAAGCATTATAATTAACAAGTAGAATGCGAACATCGCAATTATATTATGATTTGGTCCTAGATTACCCGGATATAATTATAATTCATATTTATGTACGGACTCTTAACACCTTTTGCAGCTACCACAAATCGAATCACACATCAATTCAATTCACCTACAGGATTAATTTCCTCTTACAAGTTAGAAAAGAGACTTAACTGTCTCAAAGCTTACTTTTCGGTCCAAAATTCTGCTCAAACCCTCAATTTGATGCAGAACAATCCAAAACTAATCATATGGCATATAAATTAATCGATACTAAAGGTCATATTCCAACTATTGAAGTGATTACCCAACCCTAAATGTAAGATTCCTAAAACTAACCTGTGTGCCCACGTGCTCAGATTCCGGAAATTTTTGAAGAAAGTTGTTACTCATAACCTCACAAACTCAAATATATGATTTTCACTAAATTCCAAAACGAATTTCGTGGTTAAATCCCTCTTTTATAAAAAAAAAAAAAAAAAAAAAAAAAAAAAACCTCAATTTTTCATGTAACCCATAAATCCACAAATTTACATGTAAAACTCTACTCATAATCAATGAATTAAACCCACATTAGATAGAAATTACTTACTCTCAATTGCTAGGATGAAATCCCCTTTTTGAAGCTCCAAAATCACCCATGAGTACAATAAATGAACCCAAAAATGACTAAGTCCCGATCTTAAAACTCTCTGCTCAGTTGCCTCCACAGGCCTGCTCTGGCCCATGAAGATTTGGCATACGCGAACACGAAGGTTTACCAACCCTACTTAACATGAGGGCACCTTCACGAACACAAAGAGCACTAACCTAGACCCCTCCTCATGTCCCTCCCTTCTACGCGAACGCGATGGGTCTTAGGCGAACGCGTAGGACTCAGAACTCAAGGCTTCGTGAATGCGTTCCCCTTCTAGAAATCGCGAAGGGCAATTTATTAACTACCCAAATCCTTTTCCGCGAACGCGATGGTCCTTCTGCGTTCGCTAAAACAGAAACCAGAACAGAAAAATCGGGTTTCCTAAACTTAGCTCCGAAAGATCCGAAATACACTCGAGCCCCTTAGGACCCCATCCAATATCCAACCACACCAACAAGTCAACATAATATGGACCTGTTTAAACTCTCGAAACACGTAATACAACAACAACACCTAGAATCACAACCCTAAAACTAAATTGAATCAAAATATGATCTTCAAGTTTTCAAATCGGCCGGAACACGCCGAATCACACTTAGGCTACTCGGAATGACAACAAATTTTGCGTGCATGTCTTGAATTACCATACAAAACTATTCTCGATCTTGAAATCCCATTTGGACCTCGATATCATCAAAACCTACTCCAAACCAAATTTAAAGAACTTTAAAATAGACCTTCAAAGAACCAACTTTCACTATTAGGCGCTGAAATGCTCCCAGATCATCCAAAATCCGATTTGAACATATGCCCAAGTCTGAAATCATGATACAAACCTGTTGGAACCGTCAAATCCTGATTCTAAGGTTGTTTGCTCAAAATATTGACCGAAGTCAAACTTAGCCTTTTTAGCCAACCTTAACGAACCAAGTGCGCTACGATGTTAAATCAATAGCTTGTTGGAAAGTAACTCAATTCTATTGTTTCTTTTTATTTTTGTTTATATTTTTTTTATTGTGTTATCTTTGTACTGTTATTTTTGTATTTTTGTAAAAGTAGCAGAATGGAGTCAAAGATAAACGGAAGTATGCAAAAACAAGCAGGTGGTTGGAACTCAATGTGGGGTATCTGCCCAAAGGATCATACCTGTCAGAATCTGTCCCATGAGCTGCTAATACTACGACTTTTGACCTACCATGGAGTCTCTTTTACCCTCTTATTATTTATTGGATGCATTGATGCCACTGCACAATTTTAAGTGTGTGAGGAGATTATCATGGTGATTTTTTGTGCTATCTTAGTTTAGTTTTAGTACTCTTTCTTAATGTAGCGATTTTTGTAAAAATAAAATTTAAAGAAAACAAAAATTGTGATTTTTTTTAGAATCTTGGACTTTTCCTAACGATAGGTTTGTGGGCAGCTTGTTTGAGGGATTAAAATGCAATAAAAAAATCAAAAATATTTCTTTTTGTACTACTTATTTTTAGTTAGGTTGTAATTTCTCTTGATTATGTTTTGTGCATCACTTTTTCATGGGAATTTAACTTGGATCGGGTAACTTTTTTTATTTTTAGAATTAGATTATTTTTTAGATGTAGTAAAGAGAGAAGAAAAACCTTTTGACTTGTTTGTTACTTGCATATTTAGGCTTAAGCTTGAGTAGTACTTTCCTCTAAGTGCTTGAGTAATGAATAAAATAACAGACTTTCTTATACCTAGGCTTCGGGTTGTGACTCTGTATATATTTTATTCTTATTTTGTTGTTCGCTATGTTCCTATCTAGCTTAGAATAGAATTGATCCATCTTGATTCATACTTGTTCCATATGGGGTGAGGATTTCTTACATATATTTCATGTATTACATCTTATTCTAGAACCTGCCCTGCATATTATTGAACTAAAATAAAAGTGTTGCTCTATTAAGATAATAATAGGCTTTATTTGTTATGACTTATAAATTTTAGCTTTTACTAGTTAGCTCTTTGAGTCTGTAGCCTTTTATTAGGAAGTTGTATTTTTGCCTTGATTCTTTTGTTGAATCCCTAATTTCTGTACCCTGCTTCCTTGAGCACTATGCCTTACACTGTGATATTAATTGATAAAATTGAAAAAATGAATAATTAAGTAAAAAATAATGGCCAACAATAGTTGAAAAGTGATGAAAAGGCCCTATTGAAAAGAACATGACATGAAAAAAAAAAGAAAATGAAAGAAAAATTGCTTAAAAAATGATTGAGGTGTTCTTGATATGAGATAATACTTTTAAAATATTTGATAAAATGAGCACTGAAAAATAAAGTGAAGAGTAAAAAATAATGTTGATGAAGTCTAAAATACTTAGGGAAGTGCAAATCACAATTATATAGTTGGAAAATACTTAGGGAAGTGCAAATCACAATTATATAGTTTTTCTACCCGTTCCATAGCCAACATTACAACTCGTTAAAGTCCTATTTGATTCTATTCGAGCATACTTAATTAGTAGAGATGTATATAATGGGAAAGCCTATGGTTCTTTATGCATACAAGTGAATTTGTTTGAGTGCGAGAGTTGTTCTTTGATACTAAATCCTTAAATTATATTCATTCTTTGATTTGACTGTATGAACTATTTACTCTTGTTGTTCATGATGATAGGTGATGCTAATAGACTTATTTGACAGAGTAGGTGAGCGAGCTCAAATTTGGTGAGTTAGAGTCCCTCTCTGAAGTTAGGAAGTTAGAAGTTTATTGTTTGTTCGTGACTTGTATACCATGCTTGATGATTAGGAAGTGTATATCCGATGGTTTGAGTTTCTATTGAGCCTAATCGATAGTATCAACCGAAGTAGTGGAGTTTCTAGATTTAACTTACTGAGAGTGATATCAATGCTTACTCGAGAATGAGCACGAGTTTAAGTGTGGGGTGGTGGTGTTCAACAAAAAATACATATATTTATCTATTATTGCTTCATATTCTAGTAATTTTAGTCATCTTTTGAGTATTAATTATATTGCTTTATGCTTAATATTATATTTTAATTATGTAAGAATAAAGCGGTATGAATATGAAGAGATTAGGAAAAAAATTTAATACAACACAAAAAGAAAGAAAATGGAAATTAGAAGAATAAAAAGGAAGGTAGAACACCCTTCGGTGTTTGCCTCCCTAAGTGGAAGACAAAAAAAAGCGAGATAGAATACAAAGCAAGAAGAAGCAAGAATTTCGTGAAAACGCTACTGCAGCCAGCGCGAGGTGTTGGTCTGGATGTTGTATTGTCCTTTTCCTATTTCATCTGGACAAGATTATTTCGGTAGTCCGAACTCGTATAAAAGGAGTTTTAAATCTAATTTGGAGGGGATCTAATATAAGTACATTTGTTAGAGAAGAAGACGCCACTTTGAAAGGAAAATAGAAGCACGAAACACCCGGCCGGGAGCAGGAATTTTCAGTTTTTCTTCATCTTTCTTAGTATTTTCAACTATTCAAAACCTGTGAAATTGCTAAACTTTATCATGCGTGGCTAAAACCCATAAGTTCTGCGTTTTTTTTAGCCATAAACATTATTATTTGAAGTTGATTTCACATTGATTATCATTCCCTAATATATGATTGTTTCTTCAATTTCATGATTAATTGCTTAATTATCTCGCCAACAGTTATGTTCTAATTAGTATCTATGCTGCGATTGGAAAGCTACATCTAGATTAGAGAAGAATTGAAGAGCGCATGAACTTAACTCTGAGTGGAGCACAAATTTATGGTTAAGATAGGAATATACCTAATCACCATGCTTAAATGAATATTGTAATCTTAATGCATTCTTCATTGATTGATTTCATAGGAATATAGGCGTTAATACAATTACTCGATTAATTAACAACTATGGGCAAATTGTATGAAGAAAGAATTAATTAGAATACAATAAGATTGGTAAATCAATTACTAACCGTGGAATATTTATTGTCACACCACTTTTTTGCCCAAAACATTCAATTTCCGCTAAACCCTCTTAAATAAATAAAAGAATTTAGTAAAAAGCTTGAAAAGAGTTTTTAATTTTGAAAGTGACAAAAAATTATGTTCAAAACCTGATATTGATTTCGGTGTGGCAGGCCACCGTTTTTAAAATGATTTTCCTTTTAAAACATTTTGGACTTCAAAACTAAGTCTGCACCAGAAATTCGGGTAAGGGGGTTCATTTGACTCGGGGAGAAGGTGTTAGACACTCCCCAAGTCCCGTAACTAGTACGGTTGCGTACTTGATCAAGTTGGCTTTCAAAATATTCAAGTTGAGGTAAAACAAACATAGACAAATAAACATTGAAAAGGGCTCGAGGTCGTCCCCACCTAATAAAAAAAATAACAGTAAAAAATAAATTGTAAGCTCTACTTTTGGCCTCCAAGTACAAGTACCACGGGGCATTCCCCGGAATAAAATATATATACAAGTCCTTCGGGGCATTCCGCGGTTAAATTTAACTAAGGGAGTGACCTCTCGCCTCAAAATTAACAAAATCCTAGGGCTTGCCTACCCGAGTGTGGTCGGCCTAAGCATGCTCCTAGCTATCAAAGGAGTAAAATAAAACAATGAAGCATCTTAAGGTGTGACTTATTAATTTTTTTTTTTTTTTTTAAGTAACTTCACCTCCCATGTCCAAAGTCAGATAATTCATATGAGCCAAACAATAGGGAACGAATTAAACATATTCAAAGATATAACAGATAACTATCCCAATACGAGACTAACAAATAACCGATGAAGCAACAGATAACTACTATCGAGCATGAAATGCATTTCAAACGAAGGGTAGAGGGAGAAGAAACCTCAACGAAGCCAATTTATGTTGATTTCCAAAGGCAAATTACAGCAGACTTGCGATAAACTTTGAAGTAATTAATTACAATGCAGCAGCAAGAACCGCGACTCGGACCGAAAATCGCGACGACAACAGAAATCTCAAGTGAGCCGAGACAAGCTTCAAAACTCGATCCAATATGAAATTCCAGGCTCAGCAATTTACAACAGAATGAGAACTAGAACCACAAAAATCAATGGTAAACCTTTCGCCGGAAGCTTCGATTGCGCTTGAATGGTGGTGGCGTTGAACACAAATCTTATTAATTCAAAACTGAGATTAGCTTTCCGGTTAATTGAAATGCAGCAATTACACGGAGTGAAACAAAGCGAGAATTACAGTCGGAAGCTGACACAGCTTCAAAGAAATCAGTAAAAATCGAACTGGAAAACCAACGGACAGTACCTCGATGGAAATTCGAACGAACACAACTTGAATAGCACCTCAACTCAATCGTCCTACATATTTGAATCCATTTCTAATAAAGTCAAGAGAAAATAAACAGAACTTCCTTTTTCTTTCTTTCCTTTTTTTTTTTTGAATTTTTCTGATCAATCTTCCGTTCTTTCTCTCGCTATCTGTGTGTGTGTGCGTGTTTCTAGTTTCTAGCGGTGAGGACGATGAGTGAGAGATATGTGCTCGATCTGGACAGAAGAGTGTCGCAGCTATTTTATGTGGAAGAGATGGGTCGTGTGTGAGGTGGTTTGAAGTCCGGCGACTTGGGGTGGGGTGTGTGGCAGGATGGGTGTTTTGGACGAATGGGGGTAGGCGGCTGTAGCTTTTCTTCTGTTGAAGATGGCTGTTGCGCGGCTGTGTGGTCTAGGTCTGGCCGCTGGGGAGAGCAGAGGTGGGCGGCTGCTCTACTGTTTTTAGCTAGGGTTTTTTTTTGTTAGTTGATGAAGAAGGAGAAGTGGCGGCTGGGATGGTTTTTAGGTTTAGGATTCTCTTTTTCTTGTGTCTTGTTGTTGGTTCTTCTGAAGGATCAAGGGTTATGGGTGATGATAGGTTTTTAGGTTAAAAAAAAAAATCTGATGGGGTTGTGGGCATTGGTCAGATGTTTGGGCCTCAGATGGCCTTAACATTGGGTTAAAAACAAATACCCAAAATTTAATTAAATTACTTTTAATATAAGATAAATATATTATGTAATACAAAAATTAATTTAATTAAATAAACTAAATAATGTATATATAATATGAAACTATTTTTTTTTTTTTTGCATTTTTTCAATTTTATGATAAAAATAATGTAAAAGAGTTAAAATTAGTGTAAATAACTATATGAGACCTAAATTAATTATTCTACGCTAAAACGGGTGAAATTTCGGTGATAGTCAAAAATTACGTATCTACATTTATCGCTACTGAAATCTCAACAACAATTTTCTACTTGATTAAGTAGCCACTTGTTACATTCATAGCTTAGTTGTAATCGCACAATTCAAATTTAATTGACTCGACTGAATAATAATTTTAGTAAAATTAGTAGGTAATTAACACAAATCAATGTGAGTTTAACACTTTTTTTTATTATTATATTAATCGTACAATCACGTATATTTGTGTGTGCACAATAATAAACTTTCAAATTGATTTTGTCAATCAATTATGCACCAAATGACAAAATTGATTCATCAAGTTAATCTTTAATCTTAAACTAAAAAGATCTTTAAGACAAGTGGAGGCGGCGATGGTGTAAATCAGTGGATTACAGCCTAATACCACCATGGTATTCAACCATAGTCATTGCTGCTGTGCATATGCATTATGCAGCATGTTCTTTTAATTTTTTTATTTACATTTTATTCTTTCAAAATCTACTTGAAGGCGGCTTTTGAATTCTATGTATTATTGATATTATCTACCCACACCAGAGCCACTTGGAAGAATTTTGAAGTTAAAATTGTGTGGCATAATCACTTTTATGGTTGGCTATCAAAAAATAATCATCATTATTATATATATATATATATATATATATATATATATATATATATATATATATATATATATATATATATATATATATATATATAAACGAAGTCAATGAAAATAGTCACGATTGCTGCAATAGAGACCGATTCCGTATAATTTACAGAAGTTCTGGTGCATTTGTGTACGAACTCTAGCATATTATGCTGGACCGGTATACTTTGCTAACTCTTGTAAAATTTGCGGGAGACTGGAACACCAATGCTCCAAACTCCAATATATTATACTGGATATTTATACTTGCTGGAACTCCCGTAAGATATGCGGAAGTTTTATGCTTGAACTCCCGTAAAATTTGCGGGAGTTCAAGCATAGTTATCCTGAAACTCCTGTAAAATTTGCGGGCGTATTTTCCGGATTTTAAATAGTGTTTTCGCTCAGATTTCTCTTCACATAAAAAGTGGCCAAATTTCGATGACTTTTAAAATTTGGCTATTTTCAACGACCAGACCAAGAAAAGGCAAACTAATCAACCAAGACTCAATCACGACCTTTGTAACCTCACGGCCACTTTCTTTCCTAGAGCTTGCAGCCATTATCTTCGCTGATCAGGCCCATCACTTCTTCTTGACTTCGATGATTTGCCTGCAGGAGTGGAAAGGCAGCCAGAATTACCAGATGCTTGGGAAAGAAGTAAAGTAAATCCATTACTGTGGAGAATGAGTAAATAAGTTTGACGTAAAGGGGCTGGTAAGCGCTTCCCGAATAGATTCCTTTCTCTTCCCCGGACACCGAACAAAGGGAACCCAGATACCACTTCTTCTTCCCTGCTTGGGCATTTGGAACTGTTAGCGATAAATCTGGCTATTTTGAATTTCTCACAATTTTGAAGGCTTTTAGTACATCTTCATTATCTAATATAATTGAGATAAAGATTTTCTGTGCTTTGGTAATGTAAAAAATTATAGGTAAGTATGGCCATTTTGGCGTAAAGAAATTACGCGGACAAACTTGTCCACCTGAGATAAAGATTTGGAAACAGCCTCTCTACCTTAGGGTAGGGGTAAGGTCTGCGTACACACTACCCTCCCCAGACCCCACTAAGTGGGATTATACTGGGTTGTTGTTGTTGTTGTTGTAAACTTGTCCACCTGAGATTATAATGTAGTTTTGTTACAGAAAGTAAGTGAAAATTAGGTTTCAGTGATATTTGAAATCATAGGAAAATTTTGAGTTATATTAATATAGAGAATGCAAATGTAAAAGTCTCCCTTTACTATACTACCAAAAAGGATTATCAAAATTAACTACGCAACGTTCATTAGTCAATAAGGAAAAATAAACTGTAACGTCATTGGGGGCAGAAAATGTTGAAGCACTGTCGTTTGCTTTCTTTGAATTTAAACTTCAACAAAAAAAAAAAAAGTAATTCTAACTCAAAAATATTTATTCACATTCCGTGTTCACCAAATCAATAAGCAGATGGCGTATTTTTTTTTACAAACACTTTCATAACTTAACTAGGCAATTAATTAATTAACTAATGTATATTACAATCTTAATATGTTACGTACTTAATTATAATGAACGGATGTGGTTAGTTACAAACAAGGCATAAGAATAAGTAAATGTATATCCATCAAGGTTGACTATACTTTGTCCATCCGTTAATCTTTGTGTATATACTTGAAAAAGAAAAGAAGAGAAGGAAACGAAACCCTTAAATAGCTGGCCCAAAGCAAACCTGTTTTATACCTTTTTGCGTATCTTGTTTTTCGCTTTCAATTTTCACACGAAAAGAATTAAAGGTGCTCTTCATTTCTTAAATAATAAGTAGAACCACAAAGAAGAAGAAATCAGTAAGCAAAAAATGGTGAAAGATAGGACAATTGGTGTAGCAATGGATTTCTCAAAGAGCAGCAAAACTGCTTTGCAATGGGCCATAGATAACTTAGCTGACAAAGACGACACCTTTTACATAATCCACATCAAAACTCATTCTTCTAATGAGTCACGTAACAAGCTCTGGGCTCAATCTGGTTCTCGTTGTTGAATTTGTCAAAATCTCCCACAT
>JASVEL010013964.1:0-110950 GCA_032618575.1 Nicotiana noctiflora
TGTTGTAATTTTTTCCTATAAAAGGAAGCTGTTCAGGATTTAAACACACCTCTCATTCGCTTCTTATCTTCTTAAGACATTTGTATCTTCTCTTTTAGTATTATTTTACTTGTATTTGGAGTGGAATAAAATATTGGTCGTGTCCGAGGAGTAGGCAAAATTAGCCGAACCTCGTAAATTCTAGTGTTCTTTATATTGTTGCTTTATTGTCTTATTTATATTTGGTGGCTGCCATAATTTTTGATATAGTAGTTGTGACTCATTCACACTATATACATTTGGCTTCCGCAACAATTGGTATCGGAGCCAAGGTATTATCTCGGTATGCTCTGTGGTTGCAGCGTAGTCTGATCTTCCACATCAGAAAAGATTTATCTTGGTAACTGAGTCAAGGTTCCGTCTTAGTATGCTCTGTGGTTGCAGCTTAGTCTGATCTTTCACATCATAAAGGAAATAATCTTGATTTGTGTCGTCAGCTATTAAATAATATCTGTATCAAAGATGGTAGACAATAAACAAGAAGAATCTACATCAAGTGTCAGCGATACGTCATCATTGACATCTTCGCTTATGACAAGAATTGTGTCAAATACAAAATTTACGGTAGAAATTTTTGACGGGTCCGGACATTTTGGGATGTGGCAAGACGATGTTCTAGATGTCCTTTTTCTACAAGGGCTAGATCTGGCCATTGAAGAAAAGAGACCGGATGCTATTGGAGAAGAAGATTGGAGAATTATCAACCGTGTTGCTTGCGGTACCATTCGATCCTACCTTGCTAGAGAGCAAAAATATCCATACACAAAGGAAACTTCTGCTAGTACATTATGGAAAGCACTGGAGGATAAATTTTTGAAGAAAAACAGTCAAAATAAATTGTACATGAAGAAGAGATTGTTTCACTTCACCTATGTTCCTGGTACCACGATGAATGAACATATCACCAGTTTCAATAAGTTGGTCACGGATTTGCAAAATATGGATACAACTTATGATGATGGTGACTTGGCCTTGATGTTGTTGGTGTCACTTCCTGACGAGTACGAGCACCTTGAAACTACTATACTCCATGGAAATGACGAAGTTTCTCTCAGAGAAGTTTGTTCGGCTTTGTACAGCTATGAACAAAGAAAGCGAGAAAAACAGAAGGGCGGAGAAGGAAAAGCATTGTTCGTGTGGGGTCGTCCTCAAAATCAAACGAGGAATAGGAAAGGAAGATCTAAGTCAAGATCTAAACCCAGCAAAGATGAATGTGCCTTTTGTCGAGAAAAGGGGCACTGGAAGAAAGACCGTCCGAAGTTGAATAATAAGGCCAAACATAACAATGGAAAGGCCATTATGGATTCAAATGTAGCTGATTGTGATGATTGAGATTTCTCATTAGTTACAACGGAGCCGTCAACGTCATCAGACATATGGTTGATGGACTCGGCTTGTAGCTATCATATGTGTCCCAACAGGGATTGGTTTGTGGACTTTCAAGAAGGAGAATATGGAGTCGTCCAAACAGCGAATAACAACCCTCTTACCTCATATGGAATTGGTTCAATACGATTGAGGAACCATGATGGAATGATCAGAACATTAAAAGATGTTCGATATGTACCGGGTTTAAAGAAAAATCTCATCTCTGTGGGAGCCCTAGAATCAAAAGGGTTCAAAATTATTGTAGAAAATGGAGTGATGAGAGTATGCTCCGGTGCACTAGTGGTAATGAAGGCCAATCGGAAGAACAATAACATGTACCGTTATCTCGGTAATACAGTTATTGGGACAGCGACAGTGACGTCCAGTGACAACAAAGAGGCAGAAGCAACCAGGCTGTGGCACATGCGCTTGGGACATGCTGGAGGAAAATCCTTGAAAACTCTATCAGATCAAGGATTGTTGAAAGAGATAAAGACTTGTAATTTGGAGTTTTGCGAGCATCGTGTCAAAGGGAAACAAACAAGGGTTAAATTTGGTACAACAATCCATAATACTAAAGGCATTTTGGATTATGTACACTCTGACGTTTGGGGTCCTTCTAAAACACCTTCATTGGGTGGGAACCACTATTTTGTGACCTTTGTTGATGATTTTTCCCGAAGAGTATGGGTGTATGCAATGAAGAGCAAAGATGAAGTGCTGAGAATTTTTCTCAAATGGAAGACGATGGTGGAGAATCAAACGGGCAGGAGGATCAAGTGTATTCGCACAGACAATGGAGGTGAATACAAAAATGATCATTTCAATAAGGTCTGTGAAAATGATGGCATCGTCCGACACTTCACTGTGAGACATACACCACAATAGAATGGAGTGGCAGAACGCATGAACCGGACCTTGCTGGAGAAGGTACGGTGTATGTTGTCCAATGCTGGCTTGGGCAAAGAGTTTTGGGCTGAGGCAATTACATATGCATGCCACCTCATTAATCGTCTACCATCTGCTGCTATTGATGGCAAGACACCATTTGAAAAATGGTATGGAAAGCCTGCTGTAGATTATGACTCTTTGCATGTATTTGGCTCAACTGCATATTATCATGTGAGAGAGTCAAAATTGGATCCAATGGCAAAGAAGGCTATTTTTATGGGGATTACTTCTGGAGTCAAAGGACATCGCTTATGGTGTCCTATGACAAAGAAAGTAATATTCAGCAGGGATGTTACCTTCGATGAATCTTCTATGGTAAACAAGGTAACAAACGAAGATACCAAACAAGATGATGGTGCTTCTAAGCAGGTGGAGTTTGAGGGAAAATTTATTTTTCCTACACAAGAAGCAGAAGAGGAAACAAATGAAGATTATCCTCTAGGAAGAGAGCCAGTAGAGGAAATTCCAACTCAGGAACCTCAACAACAACTTGAATCAATAGCAACCAGCAGGCCAAAAAGGAAAGTAACGAAACATGTTCGTCTCATAGAGACAGTTGCTTGTGCAACCGCAATTGCAACTGATGATGTTCCCACCACTTATAAAGACGCAGTCCAAAGTTCAGAAGAAGATAAGTGGAGGATTGCCATAAATGATGAATTACAGTCCCTTCATCAGAATCATACATGGAGATTAGCCAATCTCCCGAAGGGAAAGAAAGCAATTGGGTGCAAATGGGTATTTGCAAAGAAAGAAGGATTTCCTAACCAAGAAGTTGTTCGCTACATGTCACACCTCCCTTTTTACTACCCCAAATATTTAAGATGTATAAATACACTTGTAGGGTATACCCCGACGCTCAATTACCCAAGACGGATAAAATAACGCAAGGGAAGGAGTTTTTCCAATTTAAGGACAATCGGTTCGGGATTTTATTAGAGATTAATCAGAGTCGCCACTTGGGAATGACAATGGTGTCCCAAGTCACCGGTTAATCCCGAATCCGAGGAATTTTGACTCTTATAAATGTATGCGAAGCAGAGATCCGGATAAGGAACTCTGTTAACCCGGGAGAAGGTGTTAGGCACTCCCGGATTCCGTGGTTTTAGCACGGTCGCTCCACTGTCGTTCTTGACTTTTGTTTGACTCAGTTATAGATTTTAACAACATAATGTGTTTTTACGTTGAATATCATTTTTAGGAATTTGCGGTATCGCGAAAACACGCCTCGAGTCATACCGCAGCCAGTACGCCTATGACTTTTGGTGTATTTCAGCTTTACCGAGATTTGGATTTGAGTCGCACCACGTGCACACTCGTTCATAGGAAGGTATATTAAAATCGTGCCCTAAAGTAATGTCTATCGGCTTTTAAATCTTTTGGGAGAAGCTATGGAATTGGCTATTAGCTTTCCCGGGTCTATTTGTGTTATGTCATTACTAAATGGGGGCCCCGGTATTGGTCGGGCGAGGCTCGTCCCAATTTTTATTAAAGGATTTAATACTTGTATTTAACTACGTTTTCTACACTTGTTCTTTCCTTAATCGTATTACTAGCATTATAATAATCCAGGCCCGTGTAGCTTATTGTTGTTGGGCTTGGATCTTTTCATCTACTTATACAGACTCCAGACCCGTCCAGACCCTAGAGGTCCAAGTTGTATTAAGGCTTTTGCCCATAGACTTCGTACTGCTGTTCAGGCTCCCGTTGTATTGGGCCCAAACTAATCAAAAGTAATTAATCAGAGGAAAACAGAAGAGTACGCATTTGTAATCAACAAGAAAACGAATTTTATTCATTAGTTATCATAAGAAAGATCATGGTACACAATATCACTAGTAGCTCTAAGTAATCTATATATCATGCATGAAAATTAACAGTCTTGATTTCTAACAATACCAATGAACTAATAAATTTCTAAATGAGACCAGGAAGTTGATTAGTCACTTGTTCGAACTAAGGACAGGTTGGCTATTAAGATGAGTGACTTATTGCTACGTTATTATCCCACTTAAACCATTTTTGCTACCTAATTATTTCTTTTTAACAATGAGAGACTTTGATCATGTGAACATAACCTAAAACGCTTATCAACAGAGCTTAAGTCCTATTATCCAGTGACTTGAAAACTTGTATAATTGAAACCACCGCTTTCATTTCAGTTCTGCTCATCATGCAAATTACTAAACTAATTGCGTTTGAAAAATACTGCTCGATCTAACGTTTTTATTCTGTGTTGAGGCATTAGCTAAGTGTCAATGGTTTACGAAACTCTTTATGAAGCCAGAATTATTAATGATCCTAAAGTCATGATTCGTGCACTTATGTTTTAAGTTTTCTCCTATTTAAACTAGGTGTAATGTATTACTATGCCTATACTACTACTACATTACTTCTAATATCTAACTATTACATTGTTTCTGTTTTTGTTCTTCAGCTACTATACTACTTCAAAGTCACAAATATACACTATACTATACTAACAATTGAATTAAAACAGAAGTAAAAGAAATCATCGATATTCAAATTCGATCCTTGAACTTCATTTATCCACACTTCGACATTACATTTGAGCGGGCAGAGTATGTACCTGATTCAGCAAAAAGAACCAATGAGTTCTAGGGGATCAAGTAAGCAAGTGACAGCAGAAAATCCAAAGGACAATGCAACAGTGACTGGAGATCCAAGTGAGTCAAACAACACAGCAACCAGCAAACAAAGAAACCCAGGGACTAACGAGTAAACGAACCCAGCAATCAACAAAATCAGCAAAAAACTCTCAGTCGAAGAATACCAGAGATACTATTACTAGATTGCTATGTTTTCACTCTGAAATTGTTATCCAAAAGTTAGCTTGAATGTATTTCTTAGATTCCTCAATGTTGGAACCTAGATATATTTCTTATAACACTCAGATTTTGGAACCCCATTTTCAGCTCTTTTGAAGGTGTATTTATAGTTAACCTAAGGCTGAAACTTGGGGAGAAAGTTATGGGATTTTATCCCACTTCCCCCCTCCTAAAATTACCAATTCTACACTTAAGTCCATATTTCAGTTACCAGAAACCCTTCCAGCATGTGCTGGAAGGTTCTAAAGATTCTCTTTTATGGGTTTTTACTAGTATGACCCTAGTAGTTAAAGATTTTTACAGATTTCCCATTTTTAGGAGACCATTATACCCCTAAATCTCTGCAAAATTGCAGAAATCAGGAGCATGAATGTCCCTATTACCCTCCTAAGTTCTAGACTATTTACTATTCTACCTTTTCAATTCCCAATTGTGCCCCTAAGGGCACTGCTGATTTACCAGCTTGCCTAGGGCAGATTTTAGCTTGTTTTGAACCTATTTAACTAATAGCCAGCCCTGGCATTAGTATTTAAGGGCTGGCCAGTTTTATTTTTTAAGAACTATTTCAAATTTAGCCAATTTTAAATTAATTCCAATCAATTAAGACCCATTTATTCTTAATTAAAGCTAATTGCAGGCATAGCCTGTTTTATTGTTATGTTTAAACTATTTAAAAGTTAGCCAGTCTCAAGTTGAGACTTAGCTTGGGCTATCAAAGCCATATACTGAACAGCTGGGCCCAAAACCTTTACAGGTTTGGCCATTTTGCTGTTCAGGGCTCTAAAGAGAGCCTGGGCCAGTCTGCATTTGCAGACATAGCCCCTTTGCACAACCAGCCACTGTTTAACAGTGAGCTGTGTGTTAGGGCCTTATAGAATAGGTCAACCCTTTGCAAGGTTGACCATTCTTAGACCAATTATTAAACTTATAGCCTAATTATGATCATTTTCAGTGTTTTATCCTATTTAAAAACTAACCACTTCCAAGGAACCTAACACTAACAACTATAACCAATTCCCCTAGGCATGATAGATATTAACAGTGCTCACATTAACACAAAGCTATTACAAACATAGCCAGTTTCACGAATATTTGCACACATAGCCAATGAAATCAGAGTTGTTTATCAATTAATCAAAATTCAGAGAAAAGGTTTGAGTATTGTTGAATCCCAATCAATAGACTTACAAGCTCACATATCACAGCACAGTGTCAATTAATCATTAAACAAGCTTAGTTAAAACTTCTTTATGCTAAATGAGCCACTGAAAACCCCAAATCATACTTAGGATGTTCTTGACATACACACACACAAGTAAAAACCCGTAAAGCAGTAAAAGAAGGGAACATGATTTGCCAAGATGAAAGAACAACAAACTTAAACAAAAAGGCTCTGCAGTAGCCCTTAAACAGAGTAGGCATGAAGAGACATAATAAACATAAAAAGTCCCTAATCTAAACATACGAGTGATAAAATGAAAAGATATGAAATGAAGAAAAAGTAAAAATCAGACGAATGAACAAGATTTTCTCAAAATAAACCCTTATATTAAACATGCAGTCTAATAACACAAGAAATAACATACGAAGATTAACAAGATAAAGAAGAATAGATCTTTTAAACAGAAAAACAAACAAATAAACTAAAACTCTTCAAAGACTAATAAAAATCCTAGTTCATGCGACTAACTGATCAAAAGCATGCTGAACACACAGAAATAACAAGAAAATAGCAGGCAAAACAGGTAAACAAAGAAAACAAGGATAGGCACTTAGCTTGCGGGGCCTGTCCCCCGAGCTTCCTATTCCCTTCACTCTTCTCACCCTCTCTCGAACTCTCTCCGACTCCTTTTATTCTCTTTTCTTGTTTTTCTTTTCTTTATTCGTTCATGTCTCTTTTTTTCTCTGATTTTCATTCAGGCCTAAAGACGAGGCCTTTTTGGATTTCGGCTTGAAGAGGGGTGTTTGGGTGAGGGTAAAGAACGATTCTTGATTGGGGTTTGAATTTGGGGTCGCCGGAGTTAGGGTTCCGACGACCCTTTTTGGGATATTCGAAATGTTCCAGACTTATTCGAGGGTAGTGGTTAACATGGTTGGATAGATCATGAAGAGACGGTTCGAATGGCATTAGTTTGAGGTGGATCTTCATACTTTGGTGGTCACCGGTGTAACTCCGGTGACCGGGATTTATGAAGACGAGGTGTTTTTCTGGGTTCTTGGGTGTGCTATGAGTGAAGAGGAACATAGAAGAAGGGGTGGAGGGATGAAGAGAAGCCGGCGACCACCGTAGGAGTGGTGGCCGCCATGGCCGCTGAGGATGAAGATATGAAGAAGATGAGAGATACAGGGGCGGCTAGGGTTTGAACATATGAGAAGTGGCTGGGGGTCTTCAGACATAAGCCTTTTATAGGCTGAATGTCGCATGTAATCCAGGCCGTCCAATTTTAGAGATCAACGGCTCACACGTGTGTTACTAAAACGGCGTCGTTCAGACGCTTATGAGACTAAGGTCTTTAACCGTTAGATCACCTTGAATGAACGGCTGAGATCAAATCTCGGCATTAATCAATACCCTTTATAACTCAGCTATTATTCTCAGCCGTTGATTTGAGGAGACGAACGGCTGAGATTACCTCTGCTCACAACCTCTGGACCGGGTCTGTTTGGGCTTAAGTACTTGGGCCTCCAAATCTAATTCAAATTGGCCCAAGCTTAATATATTACCAATTTTGCATTTTCCGATATTAATCTATTTTTATGTATTTTCTTTTGTATTTTTTTTTCTTTTTCTTTTATGAAAAATTACAAGACCTAATTTCCTATTTACTCTAATTTTCTAATATTTTTTTTTTTTTGCAATTTTTCTGCTATTTTTTCTTTATTTTCTCCTACTTAACACTATTTTTGTCATTTTTCTTAAAATCTAACTAATTAAACAAAGTAATTAACTAGCCTAATTTTTTTTTGATTTTTTCTAATTTTTTACTTATTCAAACACACAAAATATAATTAATTTCAAACAAAGCAAGTAATTGCACTCAAAAACATTTTTATTTTAATTTTGGAATTTAAAGGCTTAGTGCAAAAATCATGTGCTCACAGCTGCCCCTCTTTGCTCGGGAACACGAAGAGTTTCAGTGCAAAGATAAGTGAGCAGTAATGTGAGATTTTTGCACATCGGCATATTCCGTGAAAGCATTTTTGAAAACCTTTTGACCGCACCCCGCTTTAGAGGTTGCCTACATATCCTGGGCTAAACAGGAATCAGGTCAGTGTAGTTCGGGAAGGTCTGGCAGTTTTAAAAACTACCAGACTCACTGTTGCATTGACACTGTTGAGACCTGCTGACTTACTCCTTATTACACCGGGGGGGGAAAAATGTGAAATGAAGAAGCTATTCTAAGCTATGATCCTACAATTACAATTGTTCCTAATCTAGCTTTTGCTCTTCTTCCCTTTCCGGTGATGCAGAATCTTCCTTTTTTGTTGATTTTCCTTGATGCTGACTCTCTTTTTTTGTTGATTTTTCTTTTCTTGTTGACTCTTTTTTTTTTTGATTTTCTTGATCTCGAGATGAACCTGCTTAAAACAAAACAACAAACTACCCTTTTTTCTTTTTCTGCCCCAGTGTGGGCTTTTTAACCGTATAAACCATGATATGCAAAAATATTCCCGTATTAGAAGGTGGGCGCCTAACGTGCGATGCAAAATGCAGAAAAATATTCCCGTATTAGAAGGCGGGCGCCTAACCGAAATTTAAACGTGCAACGCGAATGCGTAAAATATTCCCGTATTTGAAGGTGGGCGCCTAACGTAAATTTAAACGTGCAATGCGATGCGGAAAATATTCCCGTATTTGAAGGGGGGCGCCAACGTAAATTTAAACGTGCAATGCGAATGCAGTAAAATATTCCCGTATTTGAAGCGTGGGCGCCTAATAGAAATTTAAACGTGCAACGCGAATGCGTAAAATATTCTCGTATTTGAAGCTGTGGGCGCCTAATGAAATTTAAACGTGCAATGCGATGCGAAAATATTCCCGTATTCGAAGCGGGCGCCTAACGTAAATTTAAACGTGCAATGCGAATGCGTAAAATATTCCCGTATTCAAGGTGGGCGCCTAACAGAAATTTAAACGTGCAATGCGATGCGGAAAATATTCCCGTATTTGAAGGTGGGCGCCTAACGTAAATTTAAACGTGCAATGCGAATGCGAAAATATTCCCGTATTTGAAGGTGGGCGCCTACCGTAAATTTAAACGTGCAATGCGATGCGTAAAATATTCCCGTATTCGAAGCGCGGGCGCCTACCGTAAATTTAAACGTGCAATGCGATGCGGAAAATATTCCCGTATTCGAAGGCGGGCGCCTAACGTAAATTTAAACGTGCAACGCGATGCGTAAAATATTCCCGTATTCGAAGCGTGGGCGCCTAACGTAAATTTAAACGTGCAATGCGAATGCAGAAAATATTCCCGTATTCGAAGGCGGGCGCCAACGTAAATTTAAACGTGCAATGTGCGATGCGTAAAATATTCCCGTATTTGAAGCGGGGCGCCTACCGTAAATTTAAACGTGCAATGTGGATGCAGAAAATATTCCCTCGGCCTGAGGACCGGGGAGTGGATTTTAAAATATGTTACCTCCTTTTTTGGTATTTTCTTTTACCAACTTATCTCTTGCCTCTGAATTTCCCCACTTATTCTGGCAGACTTTCTCTTTTTGGTATTTTAAATTTTCCACATCGGTCACATTCACTTTAAAGTGATTAGTGACAATTTGTTCCTGCATGAAACAAAATTTATTGCTGGCAACTGGCATCTGCCGTCCCCACTTCTTATTGCTTCCTTTGTTTTTGCTTTTTCATGTTGCATGGCTTTCGACTTCTTGTCCCTTGCAGACTTTTTTTGTATTTTCTCATTTTTCCATTTTTGTTTTGTTTTCTTTTTCTTTGGCCATGTTTGCCAAGCTTCTTTATTCCTTTCCCCAATCTTCCATTCTTTCTGATCCAGTGTTATTTCAACTTCCGTTATCAGGAGCTGGTAGTTAGCTCTCAAAAGGGTAAACAATGAAATGCGGAAAAATGAAAGAAAGGTAAGGGTATTTTGGAGAGATGACAGAACTTATTTGGGTGTTTGCTGGCTGATTCCGCTGACCATGCCATGTATTTAAACTCTGACCCAGTTCGTTCCAATCATTATTCTGACTCTGAATTGCCTTTGACCCAAACCAATACTCTTTTTGTTGCCTTTTTCTCTTTTGATAGTCCTCACGATCGCCTTACGGTGCCTCGAAAGGTTTTCACCAATAAGACTCTCTCGTTTATTCTCTCAACCTCACGATCATCTCACAATGCCGGCTAAGGTTTTCACTGATGAGACTCTCTCATTTTATTTCTCTCAATCTCACAATCGCCTCACAGTGCCGGCTAAGGTTTTCACTGATGAAACTCTCTCATTTTTTATATTTTTTCCATTTTTGCTTTTTGTATTTTGTTTTCTGTTCCACGGGTATTGTCCGATGCTTCGCTCCTTCGTTGTATTTGTTATCATTTCAAAATTGATCAGAAGGTCTTTCTTTGGACTGTAACGTGGCTTTTGGACTGGGTTAAGAAAGAAAGATATAAAGGCTCAAAATTTCAACGAGGGTTAAAAATATTTACAACTCTCGAAATTATTAAACATAACTTCTGCCCCAGTTTCAATATGTGGGGAATTTTTGGATTTTTTCTTTATTGTGACTGAACCTCAGAGAGGCTGCCTACGTACCCTTTCGGGATCAAGTCAGACGTAGTTCATCCAACTTCATAAGTTAGATGGATTTCTTTTTGACTTTTTCCCGATTTTTGTCTTTTTTCTCTTTTTTTTCAATTTTCATTTCATTTTTTCATTTTTTTTTTATCATTTTTTTTTTTCCGTCATTTCATTTTCATTCTAGCAATTTCGATCTTATTGCACTAGAGTGATTCCGAGAGAGGGATATGAAAGAATTCATTCATTAAGGCTCAAAGGGGTTATCAATGGATAAAGTGTTTGGATAGAGAATAAAATGCCTTCGTCATTTCAATTCCAAAATCACAACAAAATACAAAACATACAATTGAAAAGGAATCATACATAGTATCTTTTGACCGCATCCGAATTGATAGCAGTCTCTACGCACTTTCCTTCAACATTAGTTAAGTATAACGCTCCATTGGACAACACCCGTGATACCACGAACGGTCCTCGCCAATTCGGTGCAAACTTACCTTTTGGCTCTGCCCAATGTGGTAAGATACGCCTCAATACCAATTGTCCAACTTCAAACTTCCGAGGTCGTACCTTCTTATTATATGCTCTGGCCATTCTTCGCTGATACAACTGCCCATGGCAGACTGCGGCCAATCTCTTCTCATCAATCAAATTCAACCGTTCTAACCGGGCCTTTACCCATTCATCGTCATCTATCTCAGATTCGGCTATAATTCGCAATGACGGTATTTCTATTTCTGCGGGTATAACAGCCTCCGTTCCGTACACCAGTGTATAAGGCGTGGTTCCGATAGAAGTACGTACCGTCGTGCGGTAACCCATGAGAGCAAAGGGTAACTTTTCATGCCACTGCCTGGATCCCTCCACCATTTTCCGGAGAATCTTCTTGATGTTTTTATTTGCCGCTTCCACTGCACCATTTGCCTTCGGCCTGTAAGGCGTGGAATTACGGTGCGTGATCTTAAACCTTTCACAAACTTCTGCCATGAGATGACTGTTTAAATTGGCTCCATTGTCCGTGATAATCACTTTGGGGATTCCAAATCGGCATATGATATTCTCGTGCACAAAATCCACCACCGCTTTCTTCGTCACTGCCTTGAATGTCTTAGCTTCGACCCACTTGGTGAAATAATCAATCGCAACCAGGATAAACCTGTGCCCATTAGAAGCGGCTGGATCTATTGGGCCGATGACATCCATGCCCCAAGTAACAAAGGGCCAAGGTGCCGACATTGTGTGCAACTCATAAGGCGGAGAATGGATCAGATCCCCATGTACCTGGCATTGATGGCATTTCTTTACATACCTGATACAATCACGCTCCATCGTGAGCCAGTAGTATCCTGCTCTCAAAATCTTCTTTGCCAAAACATATCCGCTCATGTGGGGTCCGCATACTCCAGCATGTACTTCAATCATGATTTCATCTGCTTGTTGTGCATCCACACATCTCAATAAACCCAGATCTGGTGTTCTTTTGTATACCACTCCTCCACTGAAGAAAAATCCATTGGCTAGATGCCTGATGGCTCTCTTCTGGTCTCCAGTGGCCTGCTCCGGGTATTTGCCAGCTTTCAAGTATTCTCTGATATCATGATACCACGGCTCTCCATCCGACTCTTCTTCCACAGCGAAGCAATAAGCATTCTGATCTCGGACTTGGATCTGGAGTGGATCTATATATGTCTTGTCCGGATGATGCAACATAGAGGACAATGTGGCCAAAGCATCTGCAATCTCATTGTGCATTCTCGAGATGTGCTTGAACTCTATAGCCTGGAATCTTTGAGACAGCTCGTGCAAACAATACCGATATGGTATCAATTTCAAATCTCGTGTCTCCCATTCCCCTTGAATTTGGTGTACCAAGAGATCCGAGTCACCCATGACCAAAATCTCTTGAATACCCATGTCAATTGCCATCCTTAATCCCAAGATGCATGCCTCATATTCGGCCATATTGTTGGTACAGAAAAATCGAAGCTGAGCTGTAACGGGGTAGTGTTGACCCGTACTTGAAATGAGCACCGCTCCGATACCAACACCCCTACTGTTGACGGCTCCGTCAAAGTACATTTTCCATCCTGATCTCTCCTCTTGCTCCGTCTCCTCGACAAGCATTGTCTCTTCATCCGGGAAGTATGTTTTCAGTGGTTCATATTCATCATCCACCGGATTCTCGGCCAAATGGTCTGCAATAGCTTGTGCCTTCATTGCCGTACGAGTTACATAAACAATGTCAAATTCTGTGAGCAGAATCTGCCATTTGGCCAGTCTTCCCGTAGGCATGGGCTTCTGAAAGATATACTTGAGAGGATCCAATCGTGATATCAAGTACGTAGTGTATGCTGACAAATAATGCTTTAGCTTCTGAGCCACCCAAATCAATGCACAACAAGTTCTTTCCAGTTGGGTATACTTCACCTCGTAAGATGTAAACTTTTTGCTGAGGTAGTAGATGGCTTGTTCTTTCTTGCCTGTCTCATCATGTTGACCCAGTACACAACCGAAAGAGTTATCCAGCACCGTCAAATACAAAATCAGAGGACGCCCTGGTTCTGGAGGAACTAACACCGGAGGATTGGCCAAATATTCCTTGATCTTGTCAAAGGCTTCCTGACACTCGTCGGTCCATTTAACTGCTGCATCTTTCTTCAACAACTTGAAGATCGGCTCGCATGTTGATGTCAATTGAGCAATGAACCGACTAATGTAATTCAACCTTCCTAATAAGCTCATGACCTCCTTCTTGTTCTTCGACGGAGGTAGACTTTGAATAGCCTTGATCTTTGATGGATCCAGTTCAATACCTCGCCGACTCACAATAAACCCCAGTAGTTTCCCCTGAAGGTACTCCAAAAGCACACTTCGCCGGATTGAGTTTTAGATTGTACCTCCGGAGTCTTTGGAAAAACTTCCTCAAATCCCTCACGTGATCAGGTTGTTTCCTGGATTTTATGATGACATCGTCCACATATACTTCAATTTCTCGATGCATCATATCATGAAACATAGTGGTCATTGTCACACCTCCCTTTTTACTACCCCACATAAACATAAATATAAATACGCTCGTAGGGTATACCCCGACGCTCAAATATCCGAAACGGATAAAATAACGTAAGAGAAGGAGTTTTTCCAATTAAAGGACAATCGGTTCGGGATTTATTGAGATTAATCAGAGTCGCCACTTGGGAATGATAAAGGTGTCCCAAGTCACCGGTTAATCCCGAATCCGAGGAATTTTGACTCTTAAAAATGTCTGCGAAGCAAAGATCCGGATAAGGAACTCGTTAACCCGGGAGAAGGTGTTAGGCATTCCCGGGTTCCGTGGTTTTAGCACGGTCGCTCAATTGTCATTCCCGACTCTTGTTTGACTCAATTATAGATTTTAAACAACATATAATGCTTTTTACATTAGGTATTATTTTAAAGAATTTGCGGCATCGCGAAAACACGCCTCGAGTCATACCGCAACCAGTACGCCTATGACTTTCGGTGTATTTCAGCTTTGCCGAGATTTGGATTTGAGTCGCACCAAGTGCACACTCGTTCAATGGAAAGTACATTAACATCGTGCCCTAAATAACGTCTATCGGCTTTTAACTTTGGGGAGAGGCTATGGAATTTGCTATTAGCCTCTCCGGCTCTACTATGTTATCTTATTACTGAATGGGGGCCCCGGTGTTTGTTATTCGGGTGAGGCTCATCCCAATTTTCATTAAAGGATTCAATACTAGTATTTGGCTATGTTTTCTACATTTGTTTTTTTTCCTTAATCGATTTCTAATATTTAAACATTCCAGGCCCGTAATTTTGTTATTCAATGGGGCCTGGATTTCCAGAATAAGGATTAACTACATTAAAAACAGGTCCAGGTTCTTAAAGAACCAGACCTGATTCGGGCATTCTATCGCCAGCCCAGTTGGCATTATACAGAGATTCAGGCTCATAACAAGCCTTGGGCCCAAACTAAATAAAATTGGAAACAATTGAAGCAACAGAACAAAGATACACATTTGAAATGGAAAGAACTTTTATTTATTTAGTGAAGGAAATCAATATCATACATTAGCTACAAATTAATTATTTACTACCATAAATCAGAACTAACAAACTACTTCTTCCTCTTACACTAGCGTTTTGAAGTTAATACCAGTTAATACCTAATTTGAGAAAGCGACGGATTACATAATGGACTTAAAGAATGATTAAACTAATTAGCTATGGATCTGAATTAACTGATTAACTACTCACGAATATTTACATTACTAGTTTCGTTATGTACTAGGCATTTTTACATTACAAAGATGGTTCTAATTAAATTGTATCAATATCCGTAAATAAATAACTCAGAGACCTATTTATAATTATGCTATTGATTTCAATATGGCTTGTTTTATCACCAGATTATTAACCTAAAACATGATTAAAGCACTATCTAATCTAACATTTCCTATTTTTAAGCTTATCTATGTGTAAATGACATCTGATATGTGATTAAGACTTATGAATCTATTGTGAGTAAGTAACCAATCGATTTTTTGAAATTATTATTAACTAACCCATGTTTTAAGATCTATTACCTAATTAAGCTATGTGATACACTATTGCTACTATACTACTAGTTATTATAATGTTTTTGTTTTTTCGTTTTTCAGCTACTACAGAATACTTCAATAGATAAATTACAAATCTAAACTAACAACACTAAACATAAACTACAGGACAACAAATAATCGGATCCAGATCTTCATTTTTTATTTCAACAATTCACCATTACAGCTTCAAGTGAAAGAGATATGTACCTGGTTTTGAAAGGAATGGGAAAATGGCAAATCAACAAGGCGGTGAAAATACAACAACAACAACAGTAACAACCAGCAGTAGCTTCAACACCTCAATCCCGAAAATCCCAGCAATACGGAGAAAAACAAAAACAAACCAGTAAAAAATAGAAAAGAAAAATATTTTCCAGATTTTCTCTTTGTTTTGTCTTTCTAGCTTTGAACTCTTTTCAATTCTCAAAAGAAACTCTCAAAAATTGAATTTTTCGCCATGTATACTTCTGTGTCCAGAATGTATATCGAGTGTATACTACAGCAGGAAATTTTTTTATTTTTACTTCTCTTCCTATTTTTCCTCTCTTTTTTTCCACTTTCTTTTTCATAAATCTTCTCTTCTATTTATAGGCAAGAATTTCGAAAATTTTCAGATTTTTTATTAAAAAGAAAATATTTTTTTAATTTAAAGAAAACCCACTAATCCATGTTTTCCTCTCCTTGTTTTCTTCCTTGATTTCCTTGCCCCCCACTACTTTATGTCATGTAATTATGATTATTTTTTGCTAAAAAAAATCTGAAATTTTGTTCTTGGGCCAAGGGGTTTTGGGTTGGGTAAGGGTTCTTAGGATTGGGCTTGTAACTTAATTTGCAAGATGGCCCAATCCAAATTTTTTCCATTTTGTTCTTCTCCATTATTCAACTTCCTAATTAATAAAGCCCAATATACTAAGATTAATTTATAAAAACTAAAATTATCTTGAAATACTAATATTCATAATAATAATTGTCACCTAATTTTAAATGGTAATTAAAATACAATCACACAATTTGGACATTAAAGGCTAAAATGCAAAAAATGCCTATTTTTGTGATTTTCATTTTTGTAAGATAAAATTAATTACTCCTAATTGTAGAATTAAATCCTAAATGCAAATGCGATATATATATATATATATATTGTCATTATTTTTTAAAAATGACACTAAATTCACAACAATTGCAAACAACACAAAACTCTTTTATTTTGAATTTTTGGGAGTAATTCTCATATAGGGCAAAAATCACGTGCTCACAGCTGCCCCTCTTTGCGCGTAAACACGAAGAGTTTCTGTGCAAAGACAAGTGAGCGGATACGAGCGATTTTTGCCCGTTTGAGCACTCCGCGAGAAGCATTTTTTTTTCAAAATTTTGACCGAACCTTTGCTTCAAGCTTTGCTTCAAAAGGTTTCCTACATATCCCTGGCTAAAAGGGAATCAGGTCAATGTAGTTCGGAAAATTTTGGTAGCCGGGACTACCAATGAAACTGCGATTTTTTGCTGTTACTGTTGCTGCTGTTGCGGTTACTGCTTGCTGACCTCCTTATTACACCGGGGGAATGTAAAATGAAGAAGTTATTCTAAGCTATGATTCTACAATTACAATTATTCCTATCCTAGCTTTTGTTTGCTTCTCCTTGTCTCTTTTTTCTTTGATTTTTTGAGATGCTGACTCTCCTTTTTTTTGTTGATTTTCTTTCTTGTTTTCCTCTTCTTCTCTTTTTTTTTGATTTTCAATGGTACTTCTTGCCCTCGAGCTGAACCTGCTCAAAACAAAACAACAAACTACTTTTTTCTTTTTCTGCCCCAGTGTGGGCTTTTAGCTATATAAACCATGATGTGCAGAAATATATTCCCGTATTTGAAGGTGGGCGCCTAACAGAAATTAAACGTGCAATGCGATGCAGAAAAGTATTCCCGTATTCGAAGGTGGGCACCTAACAGAATTTAAACGTGCAATGCGATGCAGAAAATATTCCCGTATTTGAAGGTGGGCACCTAACAGAATTTAAACGTGCAATCCGAGCTCGAATTCTAAAGCAGTCCCCAGCAGAGTCGCCAGAGCTGTCACACCTCTTTTTTACGCACCCGCAAGGACGCAAAGAGTTTTTCCAATTAAAGGACAATCGAGATGGGATTTATTTTAATTATTTCAGAGTCGCCACTTGGGAGATTTATGGTGTCCCAAGTCACCGGTTAAATCCCGAATCGAGGAAAAGAATGACTCTATTTAACAATCCGCGAACCAGAAATCCGGATAAGGAATTCTATTAACCCGGGAGAAGGTATTAGGCATTCCCGAATTCCGTGGTTCTAGCACGGTCGCTCAACTGTCGTGTTTGGCTTATCTATCTGCTTTTACAATTATGTACTTAGTGCAAGTTAATATCCCTTTACCGCTTTTATTATTGGTCGTGATTTACGAAAGAGAAAGTTGCTTAAAAATATGCTTTCGAATCACGTCACATGAAATGCACCCGGATCCTCGACATATTCTTATTCAACATTTCAGGGTTCGGATTCGGGTCGCATGAAATGCACACCCGTGTTTTAAGAAGATAGAACTAAAATATGCGCCCGGATCGACTACTTATTTACACTGTTGAGAAGGGCGTGATATTCGTTAAGAAGCGACGCATCTCAAAATCTAAGTATTTTATATGTACATTTATGAAGGCCGTGCGATTAGTGTAACTATTGGGCGAGGCGCACCTTTGATTCAAATCTAAAGCGAACTACATCCCACTATATTTTACTTAAGAGTTGATTCCCAATTGTTTAAAACTTGCTACGAACCACACCACATGAAATGCGCCTGTGGTTCCTGACACGCTTTATTTGCTCTTTCCCGAAATCGGGGTCGGGTCACACGAAATGCACCCCCGACTCCTTTAATCTAATTACGTCATTCAGTTGAGTAATGACTCCCTAGCTAATCTTGCTTTTAAACAGGGTCCAACGTTAACAGATTTGGAGATTACACATATGAGTAGAGAAGATTGAATAGAGATACAACAGACTAATTCAGGTTTACGTGCTTATCTAATGACAGTGTATCTTTGGTCTAGCTACACTTTTCCATAACCAAGACTAGCAATACAAACTTAATTAGAGAATAACAGAACGTAATTAAGCATAAGAACTTTAGACGACTACATGATTCAACAGACTTCAAACATAAGCTTCAGGCTTCATTCTTTTTGAACCAAGGAATTACAACAACAGAGATGTGTACCTGGAACGCGGAAGAACAAAGATGAATGAGCAGTGGCAATGCAGCAGCAGTAACAGGAGTAACAACAATAGATCAGTAACAACCAAAGTAAACCCACAGCCACACAAACGACTCAGCAGCAACAAACAATAACCCAACCAATGGCCACAAAAATAACCACCCCAGTAGCACTCTCAATCACAATAACCACACCAACAACAATGGTCAACACAACAGCAGCATACAACAACTAGGATGTATACCAGCAGCAACAAAGACAACAACAACAACTATGGACCAATGGCAGCAACAATCAACCAAGCCAGCAACATCAATACACGACCACAAACAGTGGCAGTTAGCCACAGTAGCACAGCAACACACAACAACAGAAGAACCAGCACTGGACCAACAACAATGTGCACAGCAACAGCAATAATACACCCAGGCAGCACCACTATAGACACAAACAGCAACACAAACGACCAAACAGAGCAAAGCAGTGCTGCCAGTGACAAAATAACAGCACTGCCAATGGTTCGACCCTTCCAAACTCAGCAAATAACACCCAATCGATCTCAGCACACCAACACAAAAACCACAACAACAATGGACTAATCAGCAGTAGCCCTAGAGTGGCAAACAGGACCTCAACAATCAAACAAACGAAACAGTGACAAAGAAGCCAATGAAATAGTACTCCTTTATCTGTATCTTTCTTATGTGTGTATGGAAATGTATCCTTGCTGCCTATATTTCTCTCCAGGTTCCTCCAGTTATCACTGTCTCCTTGTATCTATTTTTTTTCTCTCCAGGTACTCTCTAGTTATGACTGTTTTTGCTCTCCAGGTCCTCCAGTCCCTTTTCTCTCTGTTAGCCCCTTATACTTATAGTTAAAAGAACTCCTAAAAGCCAGAAGACTCAGAAACTCCCCTCTGCCCATCCCTATTCCCTGAACCCCCCACTATTTAGTGTCCATGTATGGACTATATCATTAAAAATGCTAATGGTAGGAAACTAGTGGGGTACCCTGCTGTACAGCAGGTTCCACTAGCCCCTCCTATGGGCATGCTATTAAACAACTAACATTAATGGAATCCTACCAGCTGTATCCAATCAAACTCCTAATCCAGAATCAAGCGACAACAGATCACAACCTAATGAGTTTCATACGGATAAGTCAAGAAATGAGCAAACTAAACTAAACACAAGAGGCTCAATTCATCACAGTTTAACACACAAGACTAACAATGGTACATATACTGGAAAACGACCACTATCATGTTTCTTGCAAGCGAATCAATTGACGACACTTAATTAATCGATCATGTGAACTACAATAGGTAGCTAATAACCAATTAATCAAGGTATGACAATCAAACAGAAACGAATGACCCAATGAAAGGTCTCGAGAAGAAGAACAGGAATGAAAGAAAACATTATATAGTAGAAAAAGAAAAACAACCTAAATCAACTAACCTTCCATTAAATACAACACACCATATAAGCAAGAATAGAAGGAAAAAGACGTACTTATCTGTTAAAGCTCAACACCCGACCTCTGGCTGAACTGGATTTATCCATTTTGGGGTCCAATGGACCTTAATCGGGGTGTTCTCAATTGAGAACACCTAGACTAAGGTCTATTAGACCTCAATTTCCCATTGAATTAACATGGCCCTAATTTTGGATTTCTAGGGTTCTTGGAGCCGTTTTTGGGGCTTTTGCGATTCTGGCAAGATTCGAACCAAGCCAATGTTAGTGGGAGTGTGGGGGAGGTGTAAGGAGGCTGTGGTGTGATTTTGAAGTGGTTTGGGATGAACTCTCCGATTCCGACGAACTTCGAATTGATATTCGAAACGTTTGACTAACATTCGAAGCTAACTAACGCCGGATCCGTAATGGGGGAGGTGAGGGGAAGACTTGGTGTTAAAATGGTGGCCGTTGGCCTACCGGAACCGCCGTGAGGCGATTTCCGGCAGGCGGAGCACGGCGGAGGAGGGCGGCGTTACGCTGGGCTTTGAGAGCTTCTGAGGGACGAAGCGGGGGGGGGTCTGAAAGGGGGGCGGGGTAAGGGATTAGGAATATATACCACGCGTGGGATTGGATCTAGGCCGTTGGATCGATTTAGATCGACGGCTTGGATCCACCCACTTAACGAAACGATGTCGTTCGGGTGAGTCTTGGACCGGGTATGTTTGGGTAATTGATTGATTAATTTGGGCCGTTGGATGATAAAATCCAACGGTCCAGATCGAATGCTACAATGATAGACGCTGGGGTGAGTATTGGGCTGGACGGACTGGGATTGGCTTTTGGGCTTGGGGTTTAATTATAAAATGGCCCAATCCTATCTCTTTAATATTAGACTCCATGATGTATTACATATATATGTATATATATATATTAACTTGTAACACAATTACATTTTCCACTATAATTATCCTACATAATTACATGTCACCTGAAAAATGTAAATCACATAATTTTGATATCAGACACTAAAAATGCAAAACCTAATGTATATATATTATTTTTTGTATTTTATTAATTTAAATAAACAAACGTGCACACAAAAAGATAAAATAACACAAAATCCCAAAAATCATGCCCAACACGAAGCTATTTTTTTATTTTGAATTTTCTGGGAGTACTTCTCAAGTAAGGCAAAATCACGTGCTCACAGCTGCCCCTCTTTGCGCGTAAACACGCAGGGTTTTCGTGCAAAGATAAGTGAGCGGATATAAGCGATTTTGCCCCTCCGAGCACTCCGTATGAAGCATTTCGGAAAATTTTTTTTTGACCGAACCTTGCTTCAAAGGTCTCCTACATATCCCTGGCTAAAAGGGAATCAGGTCAATGTAGTTCGGGAAGTTCTGGTAGCCGGGAAGTTCTGGTAGCTGGGACTACCATGACTGTTGCGATCTCGCTGTTACTGCTGTTGCCGCTGTTACTGCTGTTACCACTGCTCAGCTGATTTCCTTGTTACACCACACTAAGCAACGAAAACAAGAAGCTAGACTAAGTTACAGTACTACAAGTTCTTATCTATCCTTTTTAACTTGATCTTGTCGCGCTCCTTGCCATCCTCTCTGACTTGGCGTTCCTTCTGATGCTTCTTCTCTTCTTACAAACTTGGATTCATGCCGGAGATTTATGTTACATTCTACCGCTTTCCTCTACCAAATTAAAACAGATCGCCACTCCATTCTCCAGGCGGGCTCCCTGACTTCAACTACTACTTCGAAATAAAATCGCCACTCCATTCTCCAGGCGGGCTCCCTGACTTCACTTATTACTTCAAAATTAAATCGCCACTCCATTCTCCAGGCGGGCTCCTTGACTTCAATTACAACTTCAAAATTAAATCGCCACTCCATTCTCCAGGCGGGCTCCCTGACTTCAATTACAACTTCAAAATTAAATCGCCACTCCATTCTCCAGGCGGGCTCCCTGACTTCAACTATTACTTCAAAATTAAATCGCCACTCCATTCTCCATGCGGGCTTCCTGACTTCAACTACTACTTCAAAATTAAATCGCCACTCCATTCTCCAAGCGGGCACCCTGACTTCAATTACAACTTCAAGATTAAATCGCCACTCCATTCTCCAGTCGCGGGCTCCCCGACTTCAATTACAACTTCAAAATAAAATCGCCACTCCATTCTTCAGGCGGGCTCCCCGACTTCAACTACAACTTCAAAATAAAATCGCCACTCCATTCTCCAGGGGCGGGCTCCCCGACTTCAACTACTACTTCAAAATTAAATCGCCACTCCATTCTCCAGGGGCGGGCTCCCCGACTTCAATTACAACTTCAAAATTAAATCGCCACTCCATTCTCCGTGCGGGCTCCCCGACTTCAATTACAACTTCAAAATAAAAATCGCCACTCCATTCTCCAGGGGGCTCCCCGACTTCAATTACAACTTCAAAATAAAATCGCCACTCCATTCTCCATGCGGGCTCCCCGACTTCAATTACAACTTCAAAATAAAATCGCCACTCCATTCTCCAGCGGGCTCCCCGACTTCAACTATCGTTTCAAAATTAAAATCGCCACTCCATTCTCCAGGCGGGCTCCCTGACTTCAACTACTACTCACCGATTTCATCCTATCTTGATTACCTTCCTTGCCTCTTGTACCATTTCCTTCTTCCCGCATTGCCTCTCGGACCACCTTTTCTTCTGAATTATCCTGTCTTGGAATTGCCTTCCCCCGGGTCGTATTACTTTTTCTTCTGGCTGCTGGGGATATTTTTGGAACTGTTTACTCGCCTGCTGGGGGTGATGCTGCTGAGGAAGCATTCTTTGTTTCCTTCGCCCCTTATTCTCTTCCTTCTTCCCATACCTCCTCTGGGACTCACGTTTTTGCTTCCTCGAGCAAATTATGGAATGTAATACCGCTGGAGGAATCTCGAAGCCATTTTTTTTCTTTTTCCAATAACTGTTGGGGATGATACCAGGCTCAAAGATCACCCTATCTTGTGTTGCTTTCTACCCTTATCCACTGGGTCTTTGCTTTCAAGAAAATTTTCGCAACAGGAGAAAATTTTCTGCCCCAGTTTGATAAACTTCTGGACGGTATGCTTTTCTGCCCTCTTTTCCTGCTTTAAATCAAAGAAAAATTGTTAGTTTCAAAATGCCGTGAGTGGTCGTGCCACTCTTGTCGGGGCCATTCTCTTTCAGCTGCTTGGCCTCTCTCGAACTTTGAGGACGACGTTGACGCTTGCTTGGGACGATGCTTTTTTCACGAACGAACTCTCATCTTTCCTTTTATTCCACTCTTTGGTTTGATCCGACTCTTTTAGCCGGTGATCCGTTGCGTGAAATCATCTTTCGGACATGCCATATGTGTCCATCATACTCCATAATTCTTGCGAACCTTCCACTCAACCTGTCATCCCAATCTTACTATCGTAACGACTTCTGTCTTATTGCCTCGTTCCATGCCTATTCACTTTCAATATACTGCTTTGGGAGACTTGGTAGTAAGCTTTGAAAAATCAATTTTCGAAAATGAAAGAAAAGAAAAGAATACCGACCGCAAATGACAAAAGAAGAGAAAACTTTTCTGAACTCAAAAATAGGAAAACTTATCTGAATGTATGACTGATCCAATGGTTATGCCGCGCCTTTGAGATTAAACTACCCAGTCTATTCATATCAATCACTTTCTGATGCCGCGTCCTGCTAGAGATAAACGGATGTCCAAACCCTGTCTCATGCAGACATCTTGTAACCGTCTCGTCCTGTCACCTCACAGTGCCCTTCAAAGGGTTTTCACTAATGAGATTCTCTCATTTCTCTCTATCTCCCATCGCCTTAAGGTGCCCGTGAAGGTTTTCACCGTAAGACTCTCTCATTTTACTTCTCTCAACTTCCTTCGCCTCAAGGTGCCCGCGAGGGTTTTCACCGTTAAGACTCTCTCATTTATGCTTTCCTTCCTTGCGGCGGGGTATCACCCCTGAGATTCCCTCTAGAGCGGTATCCCCTTTCGGCTTGTGCATCCTGGATTCAATCGAGGGTCGGGATGTCACTCTTGGCTTTCATTCACATGACTTGGCACTTCTCAAATACTGATCGAGAGGTCTTTCTGGTTCTTAATATGGTTTCTGCGCGTGAGGCCGAAGAAAGGGGTTTAGCCTCAACGGTTAGCTTATTACAACTTTCGGAATCCACACTATCTTTCCAACGAAACAATGACTTCTGCCCCAGTTTTGTTGCTTGGGGGATTTTTTGATTTTTATTTTATTATGACCGAGCCGTGTGGCGCCTACGTATCCTTCTCGAGGAATCAGGTCGAACGTAGTTCACTTTTTCTTGTATTACTTCTTTGTTTCTTTTCTATTCTGTTACACATCTTCCTTGATGATTCCGAAAGAGGGTATATGAAAGAATAATTAAGGCTCAAAGGGGGAAACAAAGGTTAAAGTGTTTGGGTAGTAGAAAAATTGCCTCCGTCATTTCATTCTCCGAAAAATGCCAAATACACACAAACGAAACCAAACGTTGACAAATGCATTAAAGAATTACACATAATATCTCTTGACCGCATCAGAATTGATAGCCATATCGGTGCATCTTCCCTCAACATCAGTCAGACATAGAGCGCTGTTGGATAATACTCTAGTCACCACAAATGGTCCCTGCCAATTTGGAGCGAACTTGCCTTTCGCTTCGGCCTGATGTGGTAGAACTCTCTTCAGCACATGCTGTCCCACTTCAAATCTCCCTGGGACGTACCTTCTTGTTATATGCTCTCGCCATTCTCTTTTGATACAATTGGCCGTGACATACTGCTGTCAATCTCCTTTCATCGATCAAGCTCAATTGCTCTAATCGGGTTTTGACCCACTCGTCGTCATCAATCTCAGCCTCAGCGACGATTCGGAGGGATGGAATCTCAACTTCTGCGGGTATTACTGCTTCAGTCCCGTATACCAACAAGTAAGGAGTTGCACCTACCGAAGTCCGGACGGTAGTGCGATAACCCAACAGCGCAAATGGTAACTTTTCATGCCATTGCCTAGATCCTTCTACCATTTTCCTCAATATCTTCTTTATGTTCTTGTTTGCTGCCTCGACCGCACCATTTGCTTTTGGGCGATACGGTGTGGAATTTCGGTGTGTAATCTTGAACTGTTGACATACCTCTTTCATCAATCCACTGTTAAGATTTGCACCGTTATCCGTAATGATCATCTTTGGAATTCCAAACCTACAAATGATGTGGGAGTGTACGAAATCCACCACCGCCTTCTTGGTCACCGATTTGAATGTTTTGGCCTCCACCCACTTGGTAAAATAATCAATCGTTACCAGAATGAACCTATGACCATTGGAAGCCGCAGGCTCAATAGGTCCAATAACATCCATACCCCATGCAACAAACGGCCATGGTGCTGACATTGTATGCAATTCAGTCGGCGGAGAATGAATCAAATCTCCGTGTATCTGACACCGATGGCATCTTCGCACGAAACTTATACAATCCCGCTCCATAGTGAGCCAATAATATCCTGCTCGAAGAATCTTCTTTGCCAATACGTATCCGCTCATGTGTGGTCCGCAAACTCCCGAGTGTATATCCGTCATCACTGTTGTGGCTTGACTTGCGTCTATACATCTCAACAATCCCAAATCTGGGGTTCTTTTGTACAACACCCCTCCACTAAGGAAAAATCCGTTCGCCAACCGCCGAATAGCTCGCTTTTGATCTCCGGTTGCTTGCTCTGGGTATACTCCTAACCTGAGGTATTCCTTGACATCATGAAACCACGGCTCACCATCCACCTCTTCCTCTATCACGTTACAATAAGCATGTTGATTCCGGACACGGATGTGTAATGGATCGACACGAACCTTGTCCGGGTGATGTAGCATTGATGCTAAAGTAGCTAGAGCGTCGGCAACCTCATTATGCATCCTTGGGATGTGCCTGAATTCTACTGATCGAAAGCGCTTGGTCAGATCATGCAAACACTGACGATACGGGATAAGCTTTAAATCTCCGGTTTCCCATTCTCCCTGAATCTGATGTACCAGAAGGTCCGAGTCCCCCAAGACCAAGACGTCCCGTACATCCATGTCCACCGCTAATCGCAACCCCAAGATACATGCCTCGTACTCAGCCATATTATTGGTACAATGAAAACGCAGTTGAGCAGTAACAGGATAATGATGTCCTGTTTCAGATATGAGCACAGCCCCTACTCCGACTCCTTTTGCGTTTGCCGCTCCGTCGAAGAAGAGCTTCCACCCTGGATCCTTGGTTAGTTCTAACCCCTCAATTTGCAATACCTCTTCGTCTGGAAAATACGTCCTCAAAGGTTCGTATTCGTCATCAACGGGATTTTCAGCTAAGTGATCGGCCAGGGCTTGAGCTTTCATAGCCGTCCTTGTCACGTATATGATGTCGAACTCCGTAAGTAATATTTGCCATTTTGCTAACCTCCCCGTAGGCATAGGTTTCTGGAAAATATACTTCAACGGATCCAAACGCGAAATGAGGTAAGTGGTGTAAGAAGACAAAGTAGTGTTTCAGCTTTTGGGCTACCCAAGTCAGGGCGCAACATGTCTTTTCTAGATGAGTGTACTTGACCTCGTGGACTGTAAATTTCTTACCGAGGTAGTAAATGGCCCGTTCCTTCCTGCCAGTAAGATCATGCTGTCCCAGTACGCAGCCGAACGAACTCTCCAAGACCGTCAGATAAAGAATCAGGGGTCTACCTGGCTCAGGCGGAACTAATACGGGTGGATTTGACAGATACCCTTTGATCCGGTCAAACGCTTCCTGACATTCTGCCGTCCATTCTATCGCCGCGTCTTTTTTCAATAGACTGAATATGGGTTCACAGGTTGCCGTAAGTTGGGCAATAAACCTGCTGATGTAATTCAACCTTCCCAACAGACTCATTACCTCTGTTTTATTCTTCGGCGGGGGTAACTCCTGAATGGACTTGATTTTGGATGGGTCCAACTCAATGCCCCGTCGGCTGACGATGAATCCTAGCAACTTTCCCTGATGGAACTCCGAATGCGCATTTGGCCGGATTAAGCTTGATGTCGTACCTTCGGAGTCTTTGAAAGAACTTCCTGAGGTCAGCGACATGGTCCTCTTGACGTCTGGATTTCACGATCACATCATCCACGTACACTTCAATTTCCTTGTGTATCATGTCATGGAATACCGTAGTCATCGCCCTCATATATGTTGCTCCCGCATTCTTCAAACCAAACGGCATCACTCGGTAGCAATAAGTCCCCCACGGTGTGATAAAAGCCGTCTTTTCTGCGTCTTCTTCATCCATCAAAATCTGATGATATCCCGCATAACAGCCCACAAAGGATCCAATTTCGCGTCCGGCGCAATTATCAATCAGGATATGGATATTGGGAAGTGGGAAATTATCCTTAGGACTTGCCTTGTTGAGATTGCGATAGTCCACGCATACCCTGATCTTTCCGTCTTTCTTTGGCACCGGTACTACGTTAGCCAACCATTCAGTGTATCGAGTGACACGAATGACTTTCGCCTGCAACTGCTTGGTTACCTCCTCCTTAATCTTCACACTCATCTCCGTCTTGAATTTCCGCAGCTTTTGCTTGACGGAAGGATATGCCGGATCAGTGGGTAATCTATGAACCACTAGATCAGTGCTGAGTCCTGGCATGTCGTCGTACGACCATGCGAAAATATCTTTAAACTCCATGAGTGTTTTGATCAATTCTTCTCTCAGGGTTGGGTTCAATATGGACACTTATTCGGGTTTCTTTGACGTCATCCGCATTCCCCAGATTAACGGCCTCAGTATCATTTAGATTTGGTTTGGGTTTTTCCTCGAAGTGACTTAATTCTTCACCGATTTCTTCTACGGCTTCATCATCGCCGTATTCCGACTCACTCTCGTCACTTCTTATTTCATGCGTTATTATTTCCAAACCCGATTGACTTTCTAGACTGGGTTGATTAATCTTTAAGCACGCCATATCATTAAGATCAGTTGCAAGAAGGCTGTTCATAAAAGTAAAAAGAAGGAAAAAGATAAACAAAATTAGACACGAAGGAACCAAATTTCATTAATGGGAATTGTACAAAGGGAAAACAAACTGCAAACTTAAAAAAAAAATGAACTAAAAACGACTGGATTTTACTCCGGGACAAACCCCCAACACAAAATTTCGAAAGAAAAACAATCCAAGACAAACTACCAAGACTCCTTCCGAACAGGGAGAGGAGTAGCCTTCCAGTTATTCAGTTTTGCCTTTGGTCCCACAAACCGTATCTCGGCGTGACTGGATCCTTCACCATCCTCGAGCATACATACATCCGTGAATAGGTCCTCGAACTTCCCGAAGAACTCTTCGTCTGGCCTGATCGTAGGACCGGAATCTTTGTCGCCGGATATCCTCTTGCTCCGGACTCGACAAAAGATTGGGAAAGGCGTGGAACAGTGCTTTGGGAGCACCCATGTCTTCTCCCTTACTCCTCTTGCTCGCCGGATGTCCTCTCCTGAGGTTGGCCGGAATCCCAAGCCGAAGGTTCCCAAGTTTTCGACCACCGATACCGGCCAGTATGATTCCTTGCAGAGATGCACCTAGACCTTTACCGGTATGAAACCATGTCTCAACATTTCATGCGCCACCATGACATCCGCAGTAATTGCTCTGTCGCCGGGAATACATTCCCCTTCCGGAACTCGGTGGGCGGACACCACATCGCAGACTGATATACCCACGGCCCAACATCTTCTTCTGTTTCAACAAAGGGAATGATGGTGCCTGATCGTGGATCGTTCTCTCCATGGACGACGATCTCCTGCTGGTCCCATTCAAACTTGACGAGCTGGTGTAAGCTGGATGGAACTGCTCTTGCGGCATGGATCCATGGTCGCCCTATCAGGAGGTTATGTGACACCACCATGTCCAGCACCTGGAATTCCATAGTGAACTCCACCGGCCCAATTGTCAAGATTAGCACTATGTCACCAACCGACGCTTTGCCTCCTCCGTCAAACCCTCGAACACATACGCCGTTCTTGCGTACCCTGCCGATGTCTACTTTTAATTTGCCCAGTGTAGAGAGAGGACAAATGTTAGCACTGGACCCATTATCGACAAGGACTTTGGTGACCACCGCCTCCTCACACTTCACCGTAAGATATAAAGCCCCGTTGTGCTCAGTGCCTTCCTCAGGCAACTCGTCATCGGTGAAGGTGATCCGATTTGCTTCGAAGATCCTATTGGTGATCTTCTCCAAATGGCTCACCGAGATTTTATCCGGTACATGTGCCTCATTCAGGACTTTCATCAATGCTTGCCGATGTTCTTCAGAATGTATCAGCAAGGATAGCAATGATATTTGCGCCGAAGTCTTCTTTAACTGCTCTAAGACAGAGTAGTCATGCAGCTTCATCTTTTTCAAGAATTCTTCTGCTTCTTCATCAGTGACCGGCTTTTTCAATACTGCCGGAGTGGTCTTCCTCAATTCCGCAGGGGCAAAACATCTCCCCGAGCGGGTCAACCCTCGGGCTTCACAAACTTCCTCTTTCACCTCCTTTCCTCTGTAGGTCGTTGTAATCCGAGCATAATTCCATGGGACAGCCCGGCTATCAGTTACTGGCAACTGTGTTGCCGGCTGGATGATGAAAGGATCCATTCGAACGCCTGCTACTGTCAAGATGGGCTTGATTGCTGCCCCCGGTACAACTATCTTGGCCGGCTTCACCGGTACTTCGTTCACACTTTCCTTTCCTGCTTCCGACTCTCCTGGTATGTCCTTCTTGCAACTGGGCGACTCATCAAGGCTTGGCCCTTTTCTCGTTCCTACCCCGCTAGACTTAATCATCATTACAGTCTGAGAGGCTTTCTCCTTTCCTTCCTCCGCCCGTACCAACTCGATCATATTGGTCTCATGATGAGCCGGAAGCGGGTTTTGGTTGATGTTGGGCTCTGTTGGAGTCTGGACCTCAATCCTGCGAGTATCAATAAGCTCCTGGACGGCCGTCTTTAGCCTCCAACACTTTTCTGTATCGTGCCCCGGACATCCCGAGCAGTAGGCACAATTTATTGAATGGTCCAGGTTCTTCGGGAGGGGGTTTGGTAGCTTAGCTTCAACCGGATTTAGCAACCCTACTTGCTTCAACCGGTGGAACAGATTGGTGTAAGACTCTCCTAAGGGAGTGAAAGTCTTTGGCCTCGGCGCCCGGTCGCCCCCTGAATGCTCGGTTCGGACGGAAACTCGCGCCCGAGGGTTTCTGTAAGCTCTGGGGGTGGATGATTGTTCTGGGGTTCGGTGCACGCCACGGTGCACGAACAGGAGGTGCGTAACAGGACCGTGCACGGTGGACAAGAAATGGGGATCAGTGCGGGATAGTAATGTCGCGGGCGGTTATATGGATTGTGGAGGTAATTTTGCGCGAGGCCGGGTGGGCTATATTGGGGCGCGGGCCTCTGTTTCTGAACCATGCCCCCGACTCGACGGCCGCAACTTCCTCTCTCCTCTTTTCCCCAGTACTCCTCCAGTACCGCTTTGGATAGCCCGAGTGGTGGCTTTCAGTGCTGAGTAACTCACGATCTTGTTGGCCTTCAAACCTTCCTCGATCATACCCCCCATTTTTATCACCTCAGCGAATGATTTGCCTACGGACGTTACCAGATGTCCGAAGTAGGTGGGCTCTAATGTCCGCAAGAAGTAGTCCACCATCTCGCTCTCTCTCATCGGTGGATCTACCCTGGCCTGCCTGTTCCCTCCAGCGGAAACCAAATTCCCTGAAACTTTCAGCGGGCTTCTTCTCTAATTTTAACAATGATAAGCGGTCGGGGATTATTTCAAGATTGTACTGGAACCGGCCGATAAAAGCTTGAGCCAAATCATCCCACGTAAACCATCTACCGGGATCCTCGTCTAGTATACCACTCAGCCGCAGCATCCTCCCGTACTCGGCCGAGCAAGCTATCGAAGCTCGTCCCGTCCTCCCGCCCTCTCATTTTACCGCAAAACCCTCGCAGGTGGGCCTGGGTCGCCACGCCCCTCGTATAGGTCGAATTTGGGCATTTTGAACCCCGCGGCAACCGGACGTCCGGAAATGGACATAGATCTTTATAGGCGACGCCGACCTGGTTGCCCAAACCGTGCATGTTCCTGAAGGACTGCTCCAGGGCTTTTAACTTTTCTGACAACTTCCTCGTGTTCCGAACTTTGGAAGTGTTTTTCCGGCTCTGCCGGATTATCCCAGTGAGGTGTATGTGATCGTGGTTCAGCAGCCCCGAAAGTAGGCTCCGGAGGATAGTAAGAGTTGTCACGGATCTGAACATATGGCTCGCCGGCCGGCCTTCGCAGAGGAGCAGGCGGAGGTGCCACGAAAACAGGGTGACCGGAGGAGGATTTGGTTTGGTCGGTGGAATGCGGGTGGCATACGGGTTTTCCCCCCGAAAGTACGGATAGCTTGGGGCGCTTGTCGAAGGATCGACGGGCGGATGTTCCGGAGCTGAGGCGAGAGTAGGGCGGTTTGGCGAAGATTGTTCCCTGGCCCAGGGCCAGGTGCATCTCTGTTATCCGTTGTTTTAACCGGTCTACCTCTTCTTTCATGATTTGTAGCTCGGATTTTTCTTCCTCGAGACTCTTGCCAGAACTAGACATGCTTACTGTAACCGGTCCTTTGGATCTAGTACGGTAGTGATGGCTGGCCAGTATATTCTGTCAAACCAACTGCTAAACTTTCTGGAAACGCAACAAACTTGTTAGTTCACCGAGTTTGACAGATATGTTATAGCACGTTGGATGCAATGCACCTAACCAAATAACCCTTTCTACATGTACTCTTAACATGCGTCATTCCGGCCCTTTTTCTTTTTCTTTTTCTTTTTCTTTTTTTTTCTTTTTTCTTTTTCGACTATCTTTGCAAGCCTTATTGTTATTTAACCTTTGGATTCTTTTTCTTTCTTTTTAGTGGTGGTCGAATCTTATGCGGATTGCCTACGTATCACGACCCCGCGTGAATCAGACCGAGCGTAGTTCTGGTAACAAGATTGTGGCAAAATTCAGTAACTTTTATATCAAATAAAATCGTGTAGTTACAAAACACGTCTTACAACAATCAGCAAAAACAAAAGGAAATGCTTGACTTGGGAAAGTAAAGATAAAAATGCTAACTAGCTTGACTCAACATTTCAAAATACATTTTCAATCAAAAATCTAATGCCCTAAAATCCCTGGGGGCCCGCGAGGCATCATTCGGCCTTGCCGCGGGCCTTGGTGTGAGGTCCTTGTGCAGTTCCCTCAACTCTTCCATGATCCGATGAACATAACCCATAATTGAAGCGAAAAGGTCGGCGCGGGGCATTCGTTCACAAGCTAGGCACTTCATGGTGACATAGTGCCCGATTTCTCCAATTCTGTCCTTGATCATGTCCCTTTCTCCGAGTAGCCGCTCTATTTGCTGGTTCTTCGTCCCCAATCTTCGAGCATTGTTGGTGACTTGATCTAGGAGCCTATCCACTTGTCCTTGCAGTCGGGCCATCAAATTGTGGCAACGGTCGAGGTCCGCTCTGGCATCTTGGGCTTGCTTGAAAACCCGCTCCCTGAGGACAACATTTGCTTCCCTCAGGCTAGTTATGATCTCAGAGTAATCTTCTTCCACCCGTTTTAGGTGAAGTGCATGTTGATGTGCCTCCTTTCTCCAGCCAGCACGGATCCTCGTTGTCTGGGCTTTCGACTCGTCCAATTCTCTTTGGATATCGGTGACTTGGCTTCTCAAACCCTTTATCAATTTTTCGTCTGCCCGACTCCTCAACTGTCTGTCAGCATCCCTTTTCATTTGTTGGATTTGAGCTCTCAAGAAGTCATTTTCTTGTACCAACTTCTTTTTATCTCCTTCGTCGGTGGCAGCTTGCATGTTCTTCTCGAATCGGAGGTCCCGGACCTGCTGTTCTATCCTGCCAATCTTCGTCCTGTATCCCTCCTCCTTTGCTAACCAATCCCATTGTTCCCGTGAATCTTCCGTGAACTGTTGGACATGGGCTCTTTTAGAACATTTCCGACGAATCTGAAATCTTTTCCCGAACCACACGTTGTACTTTGGGTCCACCTCTCCCTTAGCTAGTTCCCGGACCATGGTTTTAGGCTCAAGGAACCGACATTCGTGCCACAGCCTTCTAATCTTCTCTTCGGGGAATACGACTCCCGGGCTCAACTCAATGGCGTATTTCCTCGGGTCTTGATCGGTAGGAATAACCTGAAACCTTCCTAGTTGACGTAATACACGGTGAGGGACATATGGTTGGACACTGCGGATCCCCATCAGAAGGATATAACACTCTTCGGCTGCCATATATATTACTTCAGTATCGGGTAACCACCCGAACGCCCATTCAATCTGATCGGCTTCTATCGAGCTCAGTCGTGCAAGCCATGCCTCGATGCCTTCAGGGAATACAGCACCCATCATCCGTTCTTCGAAACCCCTGATACAGTTTTTTCCGGTCAACCCGTGATTCATGTATTGTGTTCGGTGATGGAGGTGTTCTTGCATCCATAACTGGAGTAACAGATTGCAACCTTGGAAGAAATTGCCCCCTTCTCGGCATACAGTCAAGGCTCGATAGATTTCGGACAAAACCAGAGGGACCACCGTGCTGGTAGCCTTTTTGATTGCAATATCGGCTATTCCTACCAGACTTATCTCTATTTTCTTATCTTCGCGCGGACAAATCACAATCCCCAAGAATGTCGTTATGAATGCTAGAATCCGTCTGGCCTCCCACTTGGTTCTATTCCCTGCGTGAGTTAGTCCAAGGTTTGACTCTTCAAAACCCCGAGGAGTGCCGTACCGTTGATATAAGAATTGGAGATCGCAACACCCTTTCAGCAGATCATCATTTTTCACCTTCCGACTAATGCTCAAGCAAATCCAGAAACCCATGTGGAGATACCGGTCTTGGTGAGAGCAGGTATTGCCCTCTTAGTTTCCCATTTAATCCCGCATAGCCCGCAATTTCCTCTAATGTGGGCGTCAGTTCAAAGTCAACAAAACGGAACACATTGCGGGTCGGATCCCAGAAAGATACCAGTGCCTTGATGATGTCCTCCCTTGGCTCGATATTCAACAGATCAACCAAACCTCCCAAAATTCTCCCTATTATCTTTTTGCTACTGTCTTCCAAATCGTTCCACCATATACGGAGCTGCTGAGGGACCTCACTAAAGATTGAAAATGATTTATTCTGATTCGTGCTCATCCCTGCACATTTATTAAGGTGATTTAAATAAGAAAAACAACTCCGTTTTGCTAAATAATAATAAAGAAAATCAGTTTTCAATCACGGCCTTTCAACGTCTCGGGGACGAAGGTTTTTTAAGGCCGTGGGGGTAAATTGATCGAAATCAAAATTGACCCAAAGGTGGCCGTTTATACGAAATCAGCCTTCCGGTGTCCCTTTCGGGAACATTCGGCTATTTTTGAAAACAGCGTCACCGACTTATTTAGTACAAAAGTTAGTTTTGATTTTTCGGCCATTTTTCAAAAGGTGAAGTTGGACCCGATGGAGGTTGCCTACGTATCTCACATCCAATGAGAATCAAACCCACGTAGTTCGGTTTTGACGAAACAAACGACATTATTTATTTATTCATTTTACTAAAGGAAAACAACTAAGCTATTTCTATCTTAAGAACAAAACACATTTTTTTTTTTTTTTTTAATCTCTAAAGCCGGTCAGCATGCAAGTCTATAACAGATAAATGCGCAAGACAAACAGGATGCAGCAGGATAGTCTGTTCATTTCAGGTCACCTGTCCTAGACGGACCCAACCCCCTGTGTTGAGTCCCCTAAGCCAAAATGCGACATGATGCAAATAAACGTTTCCTACTAGGGATCCGGCATGAAGCTTTGTTATTCTAGGTTTAAAAACCTCGGTTTATCTGTTCTAGACTTGGCTTACCCGAGCGGACAGCTCGAGCCGAGGAGGAGGCAGCAACCCGGGAATACAGAAGCTTCACCGGTTTTGCAACTTATCCAAACCTCGTTCTAAAATGGGAATTAGACACTATACAGAAAAGAAGTCACACGAAGTGCACCCTTCTTCATGATTTAGAAGACTCAGAGAGGAGATTGGTTCCGGCACAATTTATATGTACAGTTCACAAAATATCAAAGCAGTAGAAACAACATTTTGCACATTGATGCCAACATGTAAGAGAATCAGATAATAAAATATGCCAAATACAACAGTTATTCCGAGCTCGAATTCTGGTATCATCCCCAGCAGAGTCGCCAGAGCTGTCACACCTCTTTTTTACGCACCCGCAAGGATGCAAAGAGTTTTTCCAATTAAAGGACAATCGAGATGGGATTTATTTTAATTATTTCAGAGTCGCCACTTGGGAGATTTATGGTGTCCCAAGTCACCGGTTAAATCCCGAATCGAGGAAAAGAATGACTCTATTTAACAGTCCGCGAACCAGAAATCCGGATAAGGAATTCTATTAACCCGGGAGAAGGTATTAGGCATTCCCGAATTCCGTGGTTCTAGCACGGTCGCTCAACTGTCGTGTTTGGCTTATCTATCCGCTTTTTACAATTATGTACTTAGTGCAAGTTAATATCCCTTTACCGCTTTTATTATTGGTTGTGATTTACGAAGGAGGAAGTTGCTTAAAAATATGCTTTCGAATCACGTCACATGAAATGCACCCGGATCCTCGACATATTCTTATTCAACATTTCAGGGTTCGGATTCGGGTCGCATGAAATGCACACCCGTGTTTTAAGAAGATAGAACTAAAATATGCGCCCGGATCGACTACTTATTTACACTGTTGAGAAGGGCGTGATATTCGTTAAGAAGCGACGCATCTCAAAATCTAAGTATTTTATATGTACATTTATGAAGGCCGTGCGATTAGTGTAACTATTGGGCGAGGCGCACCTTTGATTCAAATCTAAAGCGAACAACATCCCACTATATTTTACTTAAGAGTTGATTCCCAATTGTTTAAAACTTGCTACGAACCACACCACATGAAATGCGCCTGTGGTTCCTGACACGCTTTATTTGCTCTTTCCCCGAAATTGGGGTCGGGTCACACGAAATGCACCCCCGACTCCTTTAATCTAATTACGTCATTCAGTTGAGTAATGACTCCCTAGCTAATCTTGCTTTTAAACAGGGTCCAACGTTAACAGATTTGGAGATTACACATATGAGTAGAGAAGATTGAATAGAGATACAACAGACTAATTCAGGTTTACGTGCTTATCTAATGACAGTGTATCTTTGGTCTAGCTACACTTTTCCATAACCAAGACTAGCAATACAAACTTAATTAGAGAATAACAGAACGTAATTAAGCATAAGAACTTTAGACGACTACATGATTCAACAGACTTCAAACATAAGCTTCAGGCTTCATTCTTTTTGAACCAAGGAATTACAACAACAAAGATGTGTACCTGGAACGCGGAAGAACAAAGATGAATGAGCAGTGGCAATGCAGCAGCAGTAACAGGAGTAACAACAATAGATCAGTAACAACCAAAGTAAACCCACAGCCACACAAACGACTCAGCAGCAACAAACAATAACCCAACCAATGGCCACAAAAATAACCACCCCAGTAGCACTCTCAATCACAATAACCACACCAACAACAATGGTCAACACAGCAGCAGCATACAACAACTAGGATGTATACCAGCAGCAACAAAGACAACAACAACAACTATGGACCAATGGCAGCAACAATCAACCAAGCCAGCAACATCAATACACGACCACAAACAGTGGCAGTTAGCCACAGTAGCACAGCAACACACAACAACAGAAGAACCAGCACTGGACCAACAACAATGTGCACAGCAACAGCAATAATACACCCAGGCAGCACCACTATAGACACAAACAGCAACACAAACGACCAAACAGAGCAAAGCAGTGATGCCAGTGACAAAATAACAGCACTGCCAATGGTTCGACCCTTCCAAACTCAGCAAATAACACCCAATCGATCTCAGCACACCAACACAAAAACCACAACAACAATGGACTAATCAGCAGTAGCCCTAGAGTGGCAAACAGGACCTCAACAATCAAACAAACGAAACAGTGACAAAGAAGCCAATGAAACAGTACTCCTTTATCTGTATCTTTCTTATGTGTGTATGGAAATGTATCCTTGCTGCCTATATTTCTCTCCAGGTTCCTCCAGTTATCACTGTCTCCTTGTATCTATTTTTTTTCTCTCCAGGTACTCTCTAGTTATGACTGTTTTTGCTCTCCAGGTCCTCCAGTCCCTTTTCTCTCTGTTAGCCCCTTATACTTATAGTTAAAAGAACTCCTAAAAGCGAGAAGACTCAGAAACTCCCCTCTGCCCATCCCTATTCCCTGAACCCCCCACTATTTAGTGTCCATGTATGGACTATATCATTAAAAATGCTAATGGCAGGAAACTAGTGGGGTACCCTGCTGTACAGCAGGTTCCACTAGCCCCTCCTATGGGCATGCTATTAAACAACTAACATTAATGGAATCCTACCAGCTGTATCCAATCAAACTCCTAATCCAGAATCAAGCGACAATAGATCACAACCTAATGAGTTTCATACGGATAAGTCAAGAAATGAGCAAACTAAACTAAACACAAGAGGCTCAATTCATCACAGTTTAACACACAAGACTAACAATGGTACATATACTGGAAAACGACCACTATCATGTTTCTTGCAAGCGAATCAATTGACGACACTTAATTAATCGATCATGTGAACTACAATAGGTAGCTAATAACCAATTAATCAAGGTATGACAATCAAACAGAAACGAATGACCCAATGAAAGGTCTCGAGAAGAAGAACAGGAATGAAAGAAAACATTATATAGTAGAAAAAGAAAAACAACCTAAATCAACTAACCTTCCATTAAATACAACACACCATATAAGCAAGAATAGAAGGAAAAAGACATACTTATCTGTTAAAGCTCAACACCCGACCTCTGGCTGAACTGGATTTATCCATTTTGGGGTCCAATGGACCTTAATCGGGGTGTTCTCAATTGAGAACACCTAGACTAAGGTCTATTAGACCTCAATTTCCCATTGAATTAACATGGCCCTAATTTTGGATTTCTAGGGTTCTTGGAGCCGTTTTTGGGGCTTTTGCGATTCTGGCAAGATTCGAACCAAGCCAATGTTAGTGGGAGTGTGGGGGAGGTGTAAGGAGGCTGTGGTGTGATTTTGAAGTGGTTTGGGATGAACTCTCCGATTCCGACGAACTTCGAATTGATATTCGAAACGTTTGACTAACATTCGAAGCTAACTAACGCCGGATCCGTAATGGGGGAGGTGAGGGGAAGACTTGGTGTTAAAATGGCGGCCGTTGGCCTACCGGAACCGCCGTGAGGCGATTTCCAGCAGGCGGAGCACGGCGGAGGAGGGCGGCGTTACGCTGGGCTTTGAGAGCTTCTGAGGGACGAAGCGGGGGGGGGGGGTCTGAAAGTGGGGCGGGGTAAGGGATTAGGAATATATACCACGCGTGGGATTGGATCTAGGTCGTTGGATCGATTTAGATCGACGGCTTGGATCCACCCACTTAACGAAACGATGTCGTTTGGGTGAGTCTTGGACCGGGTATGTTTGGGTAATTGATTGATTAATTTGGGCCGTTGGATGATAAAATCCAACGGTCCAGATCGAATGCTACAATGATAGATGCTGGGGTGAGTATTGGGCTGGACGGACTGGGCTGGGATTATTTTGGCTTTTGGGCTTGGGGTTTAATTATAAAATGGCCCAATCCTATCTCTTTAATATTAGACTCCATGATGTATTACATATATATGTATATATATATATTAACTTGTAACACAATTACATTTTCCACTATAATTATCCTACATAATTACATGTCACCTGAAAAATGTAAATCACATAATTTTGATATCAGACACTAAAAATGCAAAACCTAATGTATATATATTATTTTTTGTATTTTATTAATTTAAATAAACAAACGTGCACACAAAAAGATAAAATAACACAAAATCCCAAAAATCATGCCCAACACGAAGCTATTTTTTTATTTTGAATTTTCTGGGAGTACTTCTCAGGTAAGGCAAAATCACGTGCTCACACAATGCGAATGCAGAAAATATTCCCGTATTTGAAGGTGGGCGCCTAACAGAAATTAAACGTGCAATGCGAATGCAGAAAATATTCCCGTATTTGAAGTGGGCGCCTAACAGAATTTAAACGTGCAATGCGAATGCAGAAAATATTTCCGTATTTGAAGGTGGGCGCCTAACAGAAATTAAACGTGCAATGCGAATGCAGAAAAATATTCCCGTATTTGAAGGCGGGCGCCTAACGTAAATTAAACGTGCAATGCGAATGCGTAAAATATTCCCGTATTAGAGGTGGGCGCCTAACGAATTTAAACGTGCAATGTGAATGCGAAAATATTCCCGTATTCGAAGGTGGGCGCCTAACGTAAATGAAACGTGCAATGCGATGCGTAAAATATTCCCGTATTCGAGCGGGCACCTAACAGAATTTAAACGTGCAATGCGATGCAAAAATATTCCCGTATTCGAAGGTGGGCACCTAACGTAAATTAAACGTGCAATGCAAAATGCAGAAAAGTATTCCCGTATTAGATGGTGGGCACCTAACAGAAATTAAATTGCCATTCCATTCTTCGGGCGGGCACCCCGACTTCAACAACAATTTAAAACTTCAACATCAATTAAAACTTAAAGTAAAATGCCATTCTATTCTCCAGGCGGGCACCCTGACTTCAACAAAAACTTCGAAAAATAAATCGCCGTTCCATTCTTCGGGCGGGCACCCCGACTTCAGCAACAATATTCCCGTATTAGAAGGTGGGCGCCTAACAGAAATTTAAACGTGCAATGCGAATGCAGAAAATATTCCCGTATTTGAAGGTGGGCGCCTAACAGAAATTTAAACGTGCAATGCGAATGCAGAAAATATTCCCGTATTTGAAGGTGGGCGCCTAACAGAAATTTAAACGTGCAATGCGAATGCAGAAAATATTCCCGTATTTGAAGGTGGGTGCCTAACAGAAATTTAAACGTGCAATGCGAATGCAGAAAATATTCCCGTATTTGAAGGTGGGCGCCTAACAGAATTTAAACGTGCAATGCGATGCAGAAAATATTCCCGTATTTGAAGGTGGGCGCCTAACCGAATTTAAACGTGCAATGCGAATGCAGAAAATATTCCCGTATTTGAAGGTGGGCGCCTAACTGAAAAAGATGTTACCTTCCTCTTTTTGGTATTTTCTTTTTACCAACTTATCTCTTGCCCGTGAATTTCTCCACTTATTCGGCAGACTTTCTCTTTTTGGTATTTTAAATTTTCCACATTGGTCACATTCACTTTAAAGTGATTAGTGACAATTTGTTCCTGCATGAAACAAAATTTATTAGATATAAACTGCTGGCAACTGGCATCTGCCGTCCCCACTTCTTATTGCTTCCTTTGTTTTTGCTTTCTCATGTTGCATGGCTTTTGACTTCTCGTCCCTTGCAGACTCTTTTTTTGTATTTTTCTCATTTCTCCATTTTTGTTTTGTTTTCTTTTCCTTTGGCCATGTTTGCCAAGCTTCTTTATTTCTTTCCCCAATCTTCCATCCTTTCTGATCCAGTGTTATTTCAACTTCCGTTATCAGGAGCTGGTAGTTAGCTCTCAAAAAGGTAAACAATGAAATGCAGAAAAAATGAAAGAAAGGTAAGGGTATTTTGGAGAGATGACAGAACTTATCTGGGTATTTGCCGGCTGATTCCGCTGACCATGCCATGTATTTAAACTCTGACCCAGTTCGTTCCAATCATTATTCTGACTCTGAATTGCCTTTGACCCGAAACCGATACTCTTTTTTGTTGCTTTTTCTCTTTTCTGATAGTCCTCACGATCGCCTTACTGTGCCTCGAAAGGTTTTCACCAATAAGACTCTCTCATTTATTCTCTCAACCTCACAATCGCCTCACAGTGCCGACTAAGGTTTTCACTGATGAGACTTTCCATGTTTCCTTTTTGTATTTTGTTTTCTGTACCACGGGTATTATCCGATGCTTCGCTCCTCCTTCGTTGTATTTGTTATCATTTCAAAATTGATCAGAAGGTCTTTCTTTGGACTGTAACGTGGCTTTTGGGCGGGTTAAGAAAGAAAGATATAAAGGCTCAAAATTTCAACGAGGGTTAAAAATATTTACAACTCTCGAAATTATTAAACATAACTTCTGCCCCAGTTTCAATATGTGGGGAATTTTTTGGATTTTTTCTTTATTGTGACTGAACCTCAGAGAGGCTGCCTACGTACCCTTTCGGGATCAAGTCATACGTAGTTCATCCAACTTCATTAGTTAGATGGATTTCTTTTGACTTTTTCCCGATTTCTTTGTCTTTTTCTCTCTTTTTTTTCATTTTTTCATTTTTTTTTTTCATTTTTTCATTTTTTTTTCATTTTGGCAATTTCGATCTTATTGCACTAAAGCAATTCCGAGAGAGGGATATGAAAGAATATATTCATTAAGGCTCAAAGGGGTTATCAATGGATAAAGTGTTTGGATAGAGAATAAAATGCCTTCGTCATTTCAATTCCAAAATCACAACAAAATACAAAACACATAATTGAAAAGGAATCATACATAGTATCTTTTGACCGCATCCGAATTGATAGCAGTCTCTACGCACTTTCCTTCAACATCTGTTAAATATAATGCCCCATTGGACAACACCCGCGATACCACAAATGGTCCCTGCCAATTTGGCGCAAATTTGCCCTTCGCCTCGACCCAATGCGGTAAAGTAACCCATCGCAACCAAAATGAGCCTATGCCCATTGGAAGCTATTGGCTCTATCAGTTCAATAACATCTATGCCCCCGTTTCAAAGCAAAGAAAAATCTGTTAATTTAAATGCGGTGGTTGATTGTGGCCTTGAACTTTGATGGCGACTGCTTTCCACTTGAATGCCTTTCTTCTTTGTTCAAAATCCACCTCATCTTTAGGTATGTATATTGTTCCTTTCTTGACGGATCCCACAAACTTCGATCTCGATTCCTTTGACGACTCCACTTGACAACCTTGGGTGTTTCTTGACTGACTCTTAGAAGATATACCCCCTCTCTGTTCGAACCCCGTACTTCCATTTGTCATTTGTTGTGAGTTGGCACTTTGCCGACCTTTGCGTCTCGTATAAACCCCAAACATTTTAATTATTAACCATTTCATTGCACATGTTGCTCTTTTGGCTTAAATCACTGGCCTTGTCATTCCCTGACTTACGACAATTGTCGTGTTGGCTAAATCCCATCTTGTGCGATTGAAAAGCTTGGTGGCAAATTTTGAAATCATTTCTATACTTGTTATGACCTGACTGACTCGATAAGAATGAGGGTAAAACAAAGTGTGAAGAATAAAGAGAAAGGAAAATACAATTCCTAACAAGAAACCTACAGATGAATGACCTAACGGATTTTGAATACCGACTCTAGCGACCTTGACATGCACTTTTGGCCTTCTCCATATAGCAAAGTTGATGTTCAACTCTTGTTGCAAAGTTCTGCTGTGAAACCGGTCTTCAATACTTTATTTCTTTGATCTGATCCTTAGTCGACTTGCAGCGCCCGTAGGATTTTCACCAACAAGCCTCTCTCATTTGATCTTTCTTTCTCTCAACTCACCGTCGCCTTACGGTGCCCGTGCGGGTTTTCACCGATAAGACTCTCTCATTTTGACTTCTCTCATCTTCGAGTCTCGTGGTGGTTTGAGTTCTTCATTCTCCTTTGTTCGGACTGGAGTGTTGCCCCTGATGTGATTGACCTTTGTTCGCTTGACTCGGCATTTCTTGAAGATTGATCGGAAGGTCTTCATTTGGACCGTAATGCAGGCTTTTGGACGGGGTTTAGAAAAAGGATATAAAGGCTCAAAATTATTTCAATGTGGTTTAAATATTACAACTTTCGGAATCTTATTTCTTCAACTACCATAACTTCTGCCCCAGTTTCCTTCTTGGGGGATTTTTTTGGATTTTTCCTTTATTGTGACTGAACCTCAGTGAGGCTGCCTACGTACCCTTTCGGGATCAAGTCAGACGTAGTTCAGACCATGAGATCACTTCCTTGTTGCGATTTGACTTCTCCCGATTTTCTTTCTTGTATTGCATTTTTTTTCTTTTCTTTTTATTCTCTTTTTTTTTCTTTTCTCCATTTGATTTACCCGCTTAATCCTTAATTTTGTTGTTGATTCCGAAAGAGGGATGTGAAAGAAAATATAATATGGCTCAAAGGGGTAACGGCATTTCTGTTAGGAGCACTCCACGCCGGGGTTATGTGCATTGGTAAAAAGGGAGGTGTGACAGCTCTGGCGACTCTGCTGGGGATGATAAGTAACCCAGAACTTCGGTTCGGGGTTTAAGAATTCGAGCTCAATAAAATTGCTATTTTTGCTTATATCTGATTTCATTATATGTTTTGATTAATGTGCTACATGATTACCGCTTTGATATTGCGTGAACTGTATATATAAAACTGTGCCGAAAACCCTTCTCTTCTTATCTCTGGGGATGTGCTTACTGGTTGAGACTCCCCTTTCTGTTAGTGTCAATACCAAAAATAAGAAAAAGAGGCCGGACAAGTTACAAAGCCGATTGACTCCGCAGGTCACCGGTACGTAGCCCCCTCCTCGATCCGAGTTGTCCGCTCGGGTACACGGTCTAGCACCATATGAAAACTTCAGGATATTGAACCTAGGTCTAGGACGTTTATTTGCATCATATCTGACTTAGGGGACTCAACATAGGGGTTGGGTCCGTCTAGGACAGGTGACCCGGTAATTAAGACCGAGCATATTATGTGTTGCATTTTTAATTGTCCTTGATCATTATGCGGACCGGCAAAAATCCCAAGGGTAGAAAAATTATTGAAAAAAAGAGAGAAATAAGAGTTAGTGAAAATGGGTATCAAAAAAAAAATTGAAAAAATGGTTTTGTTGTTGAAATAAATTGGTCGATTAATCTGACCGAACTACGCAGGTTTGATTCTCGCCATTAGGTGGGATACGTAGGCAACCCTCATCGGGTCCAACCGCCCCTTTTAAAAAATCAAAAAAAATGTGTGTGTTTTTGTCAATAAAATCAAAGTGATACCGTTTTTGAAAATAGCCGAATGTTCCGAAAGGACGCCGGAAGGCTGTTTTTGCAAAAATAGCCACTTTGAGTCATTTTTAATAATTTGCGGGCACAACCTTGAAATATTCCATGCGGAAATGTTGAAAGGCCGTAGCCTCAAAATCAAGTTTGGGTTCCCACCCCTTTTAAAAAAAAATCAAAAAAAATGTGTGTTTATTCGCAAAATCAAGTTCGGGTTCATACCCCTTTTGCAAAAATAACCAAAAAATGTCAAATTTTTGATTTTGTTATAAATAAGTCGGGTGATGCTATTCTTGCTTAAAATAAGCCGAATGTCCCTCAGAAGGACGTCGGAAGGCCGTTTTTGCAAGAATAGCCACTTTGAGTCATTTGTAAATAATTTTTGGACACAACCTTGAAATATTCCCTCGCGGAAATGTCGAAAGGCTGTATCCGCAAAAATTAAGTTTGAGTCATCGCTCAACTTTTCAAAAATATCCACTTTATCAAATAAGTCATTACATGGTCAATTTATGAAAAATAGTCTTGTGTTGGTTTATGGCGATGCCGAACGATGCACCATGAGCCATAGGATAAAAAATTTTCAAGTTTATCTTTCTTAAATAAATTTTGCAAAAATAGTCATTTTGTCAAATAAGTCATTATGTGGCCAATTTTGTAGAAATAGTCATAATTGACACCAAAAATATTTTTATTCTTGTAGAAATCTCTGGCACAAGGTGTGAAAGTTTTTCTATCAGAGTTTGTAGTTGGAGTCGACTTTTATAATTTTCCTTCAAAAAAAAAAAATCAAATAAACATCTCTTTATTTCTTGCATTAATTTGCAAGAACTACGCTCGGTCTGATTCATGCGGGGTCATGATACGTAGGCAATCCACATAGGATTCGACCATATCCATAACCAAAAAGGAAAAAAAAATGAAAACCTACAAAAAGAAAAAAAAAGAAGGAAAAAATGAAAAAACCACAAAAAGGGAAAAAGAAAAGAAAATAGCAGAAAAAAAAATAAAGAGAAGAGAAATCAATAAGCGGAATACCTTATTGCTAACCTGGTGGTTTCGTTTTTCCAGAAAGTTGAGGTGGTTGGTTGTGGTAAATTGGAAAACAAGATCCAAGGAAAATGATAACCGACATCGAAGTTGTTACGAGTGTTGAAGAGACTCAGGGTCGGAAAGCTCAACAAGGGCCTACTGTGGTTGAGGAAAAGAGAACATTGAAACAACAAATGACCAAAATGCGTCAAGCATGGGCCAATGGCCAAGGACAACCTTCTCATGAGTCACAATCTGCTATACAGCAAGAACAGTACCACTCTCCCGAGTACCACTCATACTCAAACATTGAGAAGCCTACCCGAAAGAAGGTACAGGAAGAAATGGCCCAAAGATTGCAGAGATTAGAGCAACGGCTGAAAAACACGCAAGAAGTGGCTAGGATGCCATGCTTGTCAATTGGGAAGGCGCTCCGTCTCTTGGAGTTTTGGTGGTATATTTTGGTGTCATCTCTTTTGCTCGGGTTATTTCAGGGTTGTAATCCGGACGTTGTCTTGAGAGTCAAAACCCTTCTATCTTTCCACTTTGCTTTGTTTAGTAATAAATTTGTTTAGTTCTGTCTAGGTTTGTAATTCTAGTCTAGTCTGCTCGTTTTGTTGTTCATCTTGTTGTTTCAACCCATCAGCCTAATACAACTCTTTGTTTCCCGTCATTTCTAGTCATTCCATTTCTTATCACTTTACAATTCTTCTCGTACTGATTTTAGCAACATGACTTGCACACAATTCTCGGCCTGCTTTTAAAAGTCAATTTAGCAATGAAACAATGTTAAAGATGTAATGATACTCGGAAGAAATATTGGAATACTGTGAAGCCGGAATCAAGTGAATACTAGGGAAAGCATAACATAAAGAAATGCCTTGGAAATGCATCACGGTTTAAAGCCAAAGGCAAAAATACCCCAAAGCTAAAGGAACCATTCGTGGTATCAGGATTGTTGCCCAATGGCACTGAGAATCGTCAAATACAGAAGGCAAATATGTGAATCAATCAAAATGAAGTTTGAATTTGTAGTGTTAGTTTAATTTCTGTTAGGCGCAAAAGTAATGTCGTTTGCTCTCAAAAGAGTTTCTCTCAAAACAAAAGATAGTGGTAATTAAAGTATTGATAGAATATGTATAGTGGAGAATAAAACATAACATAGTGGAATTTAAAGTTTGATTAAAATAAAATGAAAGTGGAAGTCTTACTTTTAATTTTTAATTAATAGTGGTTTACTTTTAATTAAATAAAAAGTTTAGGTCTTGCTTATATAAGAATGAGTATTCATTTGAGAAGGGGGAATGAAAAGAGAAGAAGAAAAATTTTAGAGAGAAGAATCTGAAAAAAAAAATCTTAAAGAGTGTTAGCAAATAGTAAAACAAAAAACAAAAAAAAACAAAAAAACAAAAAAAAAATTCTGAAAAAATTAGTCTTCCATTTTTACAAATCTTATTCTGAAGTTCAATTCTGGTGATTAATTCTTATTGCTTAAATTCGGATACTGGGTATTTTGAGGTTGCTGTTGCTGTGATATTGTTGTGTTGATCACCGGTATTTCTTTTATTTCCAATATCAGGTACATACCTAATCATGTTTAAATAATAAGATGAATACATGGGAAAGATGAGGATTTTGTTGAAATTTTAAATAGTTTTTTCTATCTTCTTTGATTATGTTTTAATAAATTCCGTATTAATATTTTGTAAATTTTGTGATAACTTTAAATAATTAAGCCTTGTTGTAGCAATAATAATTTACTTCTAAAAATGGTTATTAAATAGTATAGTTATAAATGTGTTTATTAATGTTCAAATTGTTTAGGAAGAATGAATTACTCTTTTGATAATCGAATTAATTAGAACTTCTTTAATATTGTCTTTAATAAATTAAGTTGTTAACATGTAGGTAAGTTCAATAAAAAATGCGAATTTTAATTATTTTGCGTAAATTAGGCATTTAGGTACGATTTGAGTTTTCAATAATACAAGAATTGTTTCTTTTTAAGTTTAACAATCTCAAAATATTGGTGTAAATAATTAAGGTTGATTTTGGTTTTGGAAAATAGTTGTAAATAGGTAATATCAAGGGTTTAATTCAAAAAATAGTAAAAAAAATTAAAAATATAAGTCTAAATTAGTTATAAGAGTGATTTAGCTTGTACATATATTAGTTGTTGGTTTTACACTTTTATTTTCAGTTTTAATTTAAGTAATGTTTATTTTTTTTTAAAATATTTGTCCAAATGTAGCAAATAAAATATTTTTCTTTAAGTATGTAATCAATTAGGATTTTTGTTGTTTTAAAAAAACGAATTTAAATAAAAATTACAATTGATTTGTGATTTCTGTTTTTTTTATAAACTTAGTTTTAAATAATTGGGGATAAATGATTTTATTATCATGCAAGCTTTAATATTGTTATAATTTTGATAGTTTTTGAATAAATGATTTTATTGGTTTTTTCTTTTTTATATATTCAAGTTTTTAATATTTGTTGTTATTTTCCATTTTATTAGTTTGTCAAATTGTAGTTAGCTTTATAATTTGAAGAATAAATTTGTCATTCAAGGGAACACCTTTTGTACTAATATAGAGTAGCCTTTTAAGCATGTAATTGTTTAGGACTTTTCTTTTCTTTATTTATAAAAACTAAAAAAAGGGAAATGTAGTCATTTTAGGATTATATTGTTAATAAAAGTGAGATGAGCCTCGCCGCACTAAATACACAATTGCGGGGCCCTCAAATTAATTGTAAAAACTTAGACTCGGGAAGACTGTTTAGTGAATTTCACGGTCTTTCCCAAAGTTAATAAAGACGATAGAACCTTTAGGCACGATTTGTTAATAAAACTACTTTCCTAAATACGGGTGCGCATTTATGTGACCCAAATCTTACTCTCGGCGAAACTGAAATGCATTAAAGTCACAGGCGTACCGGTTGCGGTGTGACTCGAAATGTGTTTTCGTGACGTCGCAATTCTTCTAAAATTAAAAGGCGGAACATTAAAAGCATCTAGTTAAAATATAAAAAGAAATCAGATAAAAGCAAAAAGAGCAGTTGAGCGACCGTGCTAAAACCACGGAATTCGGGAGTGCCTAACACCTTCTCCCGGGTTAACAGAATTCCTTATTCAGGTTTCTAGTTTCGCAGACTGTATTACAGAGTCATAAATTTCCTCGGTTCGGGATTAAACCGGTGACTTGGGACACCATTATTTTTCCAAGTGGCGACTCTGAAAAATTAAATAAATTGATCTCGTTCCGACTGTCCTTTAAGTGGAAAAACTCCTTCACTGATTATTATTATATTCCTTTTCGGGGTGTAGTATTAAACAGTGGCACATTTACATTTATATGTTATGTGCGGTAAAAAGGGAGGTGTGACAGCTCTGGCGACTCTGCTGGGGACAAGTAACCCAGAACTTCGGTTCGGGGTTTAAGAATTCGAGCTCAGTAAAATTGCTATTTTTGCTTATATCTGATTTCATTATATGTTTTGATTAATGTGCTACATGATTACCGCTTTGATATTGCGTGAATTGTATATATAAAACTGTGCCGAAAACCCTTCTCTTCTTATCTCTGGGGATGTGCTTACTGGTTGAGACTCCCCTTTCTGTTAGTGTCAATACCAAAAATAAGAAAAAGAGACCGGACAAGTTACAAAGCCGATTGACTCCGCGGGTCACCGGTACGTAGCCCCCTCCTCGATCCGAGTTGTCCGCTCGGGTACACGGTCTAGCACCATATGAAAACTTCAGGATATTGAACCTAGGTCTAGGACGTTTATTTGCATCATATCTGACTTAGGGGACTCAACATAGGGGTTGGGTCCGTCTAGGACAGGTGACCCGGTAATTAAGACCGAGCATATTATGTGTTGCATTTTTAATTGTCCTTGATCATTATGCGGACCGGCAAAAATCCCAAGGGTAGAAAAATTATTGAAAAAAAAAAGAGAAATAAGAGTTAGTGAAAATGGGTATCAAAAAAAAAAAAAAAATTGAAAAATGGTTTTGTTGTTGAAATAAATTGGTCGATTAATCTGACCGAACTATGCAGGTTTGATTCTCGCCATTAGGTGGGATACGTAGGCAACCTTTAAACGGGTCCAACCACACTTTTAAGAAAAAAAAAAAGACAAAAAAGATTTTCCTTTCAAATAATCGAGGTAATCGCTATTTTTGGAAATGGCCGAATGTTCCGAAAGGATGCCGGAAGGCTGTTTTGGCAAAAATGGCCACTTCGAAAGTCATTTTCTTTCCTTTCCTTCAAAAATGAAAACTTGCATTGAAAAAGATTTTCCTTTTTTCTAAATAAAATCGCCTTAATAAATGTGCAGGACGAGCACAATGATGAACGAGCATTTTTCCCTAAATAAAATCCCTTTGGAGCTGAAATTATGGTGGCAAGACATGGGATCAGATGGTCAGGACTGGGTCAAAGGTTATTTGAAAGATCTTACAGGATTATTGGACATAATCCCTCGAGGCGACATAATTAGAGCGTTGGTCACATTTTGGGATCCAGACACACAATGTATTGCATCTCCCGGATTTTGAACTCACTCCTACTCTAGAGGAAATTACTTTCTATATCGAGAAGACTGAGGTTCCGTTAAAAGGAAAATACCCGGTATCTCCAAGGACGGTAACGGTGCATCGTTTTCTGGACTCTTTGAAAATTGCCAAGAATGTTCACAACGAAGATCTAGCCAACGGGTTTTGCTCCTTAAACTTCATCTATAGTAGGTATGGACACATCGGGGGTTTCAATGACCCCACGAACAAGTTATGCAGCAAGTCCAACCGAGCAAAATGGGAGGAGCACCGGAGGTTTGCTTTCTTAGTGGCATTTCTCGGAATTGTCATATTTCCGAGAAAAGATGGGCATATCAGTATAAAGGTTGCCGGGGTAGCTAGCACATTGATAGTACAAGATAATTGTACTCTAGCTCCAATGATTGTAGCTGACATCTACCGTGCTCTGACCGCGTGCAAAGCGGGAGCCAACTTCTTTGAAGGGTGTAATTTGATCTTGCAGATTTGGTTAATTGAACATCTATGCCATCATCCTTCGTTCTCAAGTTATGGTTCAGCTGAACGAACATGTTTGGAAGAATTCTGTACGAGAACAAAAGAAGTGAAATTGCCGGAGGGAGTCAAAGATTGGATTTTGCATCTTCGATCATTAACTGATGGCCAAATCGATTGGACATATGATTGGCTACCTCTTGACGAGGTAATATATATGCCGACGGAAGGGTCGCCATTTTTGATCATGGGCTTGAAAAGCATCCAACCTTATGCCCCATACAGGGCCCTGCGACAGTTGGGTAGATGTCAAGTTGTTCCGAGAGACGGAGACCTCGGTTCGCAAGCTATAGAAATTGGTCCAGATGGGCAATTCCCGGAAGCAAAGATCCGGCAAATCTGGAATGAGTGCCAAAATTTGAAGATTGATACTTGTGCGCCGAATAGAGCAAAGGGGGAGATATCACCCGGATACTCCACATGGTACCGACGAGGGGTTGAACACGAACGTCTTTCAAAGAGACCTCACTTGCAAGACCTGATAGAGCAATCCAAGGAGAATCAAAACTGGGCGGCCAAAGAAAAAGAATACAAGGCCAAAATCAGCTTGTTGGAGGATAAATTGAGAAATCTCCACTTTGAAAGTGGTTTACAGGCAGCATCTGATGAAGGAGAGAAGAAACAGCTAAAGAAAGAAAATGATGTGTTGAAGGCTCAAATAGCTCAAATGAAAATCGCATCCGAGACCCCAGTTCGTTCAGCCCGCGATGAAAAGTTAATTGAGATTCTCCGGCGGAAAGTAAACGACTATAGCTTTGATTTGGACGTAGTTGAAAAAGAGTTAGTCAAGGCTCGAAAGCAAATGGGCAGAGACGCCGATGAAAGAGCTAAGTTGGTTCGGCAGCTACAAGACAAGCATGATGTTGAAATAGCTCAGCTTAGAAAGAAAATGATCTCAGCCACAGTCAAAAGTAACAAGATTATCAAAGGTCTTGAAGAAGAAAGAGAGCACTGCTACACGACTATGGCTAGATTGGAATTGGAGCTGCAACAAGTGCAAAAGGACAACCAACACACCTTGGATGCTCGCACTCAACAAATAAGCCGGCTATTGCAAGAGAAAGGGGTCATTAGAGAAAAGATTGTTCGCATCGCCCAATACATCACCCGAAAGACTCAGCTTTGTGAAGATATGTCTCGGAGGACTTTTGTATCTGCAGTGAAGTTTTTTGTACAACAAGTCATGGCCGACCTGGATAGGCTTCAAAGGGGTTTAGCATATAGGCCCGCGGCAAGGCCGAACGATGCCTCGCGGGCACTAGGTGCATTAATGTACTCTTAGGTCATGCATCATCTTTTATTTTCCTTTTTTAAAAAACATCACTTTGTAATCAAGGTTTTGAATTATCAATGAGAAAACAAAGTGTTGTTACCAATTCTTTTTGCTTTATGTCATTTCCTTTATATCCACTAGGCAAATAAATAGGAGCGTGATTATGAAAACGGCAAGGAAAAAGAGAGAAAAGAAAAAGCAAGAAAAGAAAAAAAAAAAGAAAAAGCAAGAAAAGAGAAAAAGCAAAAAAGAAAAGAAAAGAAAAGAAGAAAAGAAAGAAAGAAAACTAAAGAGCGGAAAAAGAAAAAGATGATCGAAGTGAGCAGCGGCCGGGATGATGCATAACGACTCGAGCAAATGTGTTTGTTTTTAAAGTCGTTACATCTTATTCACGCGCTAACAACTAACAAGTGTTGATGTTTGTGAGTTCAGATTTTCTAGGCAACTGGCATACTGGCTACCCACCCATACAACACCACATCTAAAAAGATGACAAAGGCTGTGTCCCAGGAAATCGAGGCAACCATTGTAGACCCTGCTCACGAAGAAGAGATCGTGGATGTGGCAGGGATGAAAGAAGAAATGTACAAGTTAAGACAGCAGATGGCTGAAATGTACCAGGCTTGGTCAAGAGGTCAACCACTACCAGTCCACCCTGCTAACCCTACATATGTCCCTCCACCCAATCCTAACCCCGAGCCACCAACAATGAACTCGTCCTCCACCTACCCCGATTACCCTCACTACTATGCTTCCACCTCCCAGATACCACCACCTCCAGCCAAGCAAGCACCACCTCCTATACCACAAGTTGCTCCTGTATATGTGGCACCTCCGCCCGCTGTTATCCACAAATCCTCTAGCGAACCAATGTTTCATATCCAGGATTCTCACTACTACCCTCCGGAGCCGACTTTCAGACAACACGAATCTCATGCTCCGATGATAGAAGCGAGTGTCGGGCAGGAAGAGATGGCTCGGAAAGTGAAAAGCCTTGAGAATGCTTTCCGCAATATGCAATGACTGGGAGGGCAAGTAAGTGTAGCCTACAAAGACCTGTGTTTGTTCCCTGAGGTGTAGCTTCCTGCAGGATTTAAGTTGCCAAAGTTCGACATGTACAACGGACACGGGGATCCTGTAGCTCATCTAAGAGGATACTGTAGTAAGATGAGAGGCGCGGGAGGTAGAGATGAATTGTTGATGGCGTACTTTAGCCAAAGTTTGAGTGGATCAGCTCTGGAATGGTATACTCGACAGAACCATACAAGATGGTTCGTTTGGGATGACTTAGCGCAAGCTTTCGCTAGTCACTTTCAGTACAATTTGGAGATCATACCCGACAGGTTATCCCTTACCAAGATGGAGAAAAAGCCAGGAGAGAGCTTTAGAGAATACGGTTTTAGATGGAGGGAACAAGCCGCTAGAGTGGATCCACCAATGAAAGAGGGAGAGATGGTGGATTGTTTTCTGCAAGCTTTGGATCCAACATACTACGGCCATCTAGTGTCGGCAATTGGAAAGAGTTTCAACGAAGTTGTAAAAATGGGAAGTTTTGTAGAAGAGGGTTTGAAGACAAACAAAATTATGAGTTTTTCGGCTATCAAAGCCACCAATCAAGCTATACAAAGTGGAAATGGAGGAGTGATGGGAAAGAAGAAGAAAGAAGAAGTGTCAACCATTGAAAGTAGGTCCTGGAGTCGCAACCCACATTATAACCCACCGAGACCCTACCGCCAACACCCACCAAGCCCGTCAACTCCATATAATCCACCACCCCCATCTTACCCGCCAAACCCCTACAATGCACCAAGCCCATATAACCCACCACCACCACCATACCCACCAACTGTCCCACATTACCACCACCCTCAAGCCCAAACTTACCCACCACCACCACCCCACGTGTGGAGAGCTCAAGCTCCACACAATGTATACCACACCCAGAACACATACCCAACCCTTAAACCTTACCGAAACCAGAATAGACCCAGGCCGGACGCTGATTGGAGAAACAAAGCAAGAAAGACATTCACTCCTCTCGGAGAATCATATACCAGTCTTTACCACAGGTTGAAAGAATTGGGGATGCTGAGACCAATCGCACCAAAAAATCCAAACCCACCCCCGAAAAATCTTGATTCTTCTGTCAGATGTGAATACTGTTCGGGAACATTGGGCCACGATACCTGAGAAGTGTTGGCAATTAAAGAATGCCATTCAAGATCTTATCGATGAGAGGAGAATTGAAGTGCAGGCTCCCGAGGCCCCAAACATTACCCAGAATCCATTGCCGAATCACCACGAAACGAATATGATAGAATTGGTGCAGGGTGATGGCAATCAAAAACCATCTCAAGCCGTCATGATGATAAAGTCGAGTGACAAGTTAGAGAAGGAAATTGTGAAGGAGGAAGCAATTGTTGAGAAACCAAAGCCAGTAGTGGTGGGAGGTTTAAAGGTGGTAGTTCCAGGTGCAAAGACGATCGTGACTGTGAAAGGAGCAAGTGCAGAGCCAGTAATCATAAAACCAGTAGTGCAAATGCCAGTGGTGAATACAAAGACTGTGCCTTGGAACTATAACAAGGTGACAGTAGTTTACAAGGGAAAAGAGATTTCTGGTGAAATTAATGAAACGCATGGACTCACTCGGTCGGGAAGGTGTTTCGCTCCAGAGGAACTGAGAAAGATGAAGACGGTAAAAGAAAGTCAACTGAAGAAGCCAGTGTCGGAGGAGGAAGCAGAAGAATTTCTTAAGAAAATGAAGTCACAAGAGTACTCAGTGGTCGAGCAGTTAAGAAAGACCCCGGCCCAGATTTCTTTGTTATCTTTGTTGATACATTCAGAGGAGCACCGGAAGGCTCTTATGAAGATTCTAAATGAGGCTCATGTTCCGGAGAAGATTTCAGTGTGTCATTTGGAGAAGATTACCAGCAAAATTTTCGAGTCTAATAGAATCACCTTCTCTGATAGGGAGCTGCCGGTGGAAGGAACCGAACACAATAAAGCATTGTACCTCACGGTAAAGAGTGAAGAGTCAGTCGTGACCAGGGTATTGATTGACAATGGATCGAGCGCGAACATCTGCCCGCTGTCAACTCTAGGGAAGCTGAACATTAGCTCGGACAGAATCCGGAGAAACAGTATCAATGTGAGAGGATTTGACGGCGGAGGTAAGAACACGTTGGGAGATATTATTTTGGAAGTGACCATTGGTCCCGTTGATTTTACGATGGAGTTCCAAGTGCTCGACATCGCCGTATCGTATAACTTGCTGTTAGGTCGACCCTGGATTCATGCGGCCAAAGCGGTACCATCTTCTCTACATCAGATGGTCAAGTTTGAATGGGAGCAGCAAGAGATTGTTGTACACGGAGAGGAAAATGCTTGTAATGTGGTAGCACCTTTTGATGGTACTGATGGGGATCGGGGTCCTTGGGTCTACCAAGTGACGGATGCTGTAGAAGTGAACAAGGTTGCTGAAGGAGAAAAGTTACCAACCCCGACGATGGCACCAACTGCTATAATGGTGGCCAGAGAAATGCTGAAAAATGGATTTGCACCGGGGAGGGGATTAGGCAAAACCCTGCAGGGAGTCACTCAACCAGTTCAGCTTCCGGAGAACAAAGGTACATTCGGCTTAGGGTTCAAACCCACCTTTGCCGATATCCAAAGAGCCTCTAAAGCCAAGAGAAACTGGACCTTGCCCAAACCCATACCCAAATTATCCGACATCTTTATCAGGCCTGGTACAAAATATCAACCATCTGCTGCAACAAAGTGCATTAAGACCCAACTTGATGAAGAAATGCTTGGTTTTGCAAAAATGTTTTGGGAGGTGAACACGATTGAAGCAGGGGAAGGCACGAGCAACATGGACGTGCAATTTGTGGGGCCCAGAGTCACATTGAACAATTGGGAAGCTACTCCTTTCCTTATCCGAAGGAGTCTTGGTAGTTAGCTCAAAATTTCATCATTGTTTCCCCAAAGTTGTTATAATTTCCCCATTCCCCTCATGAGAAAAATCATCACCATGTATCCCGAACATCGTTCGTTTCTTTTATTAATGAAATGCAGTTTTACCTTTTTCTTCACTTTTGCCTTATTTTTCTTTATTTTTCCTTTTGTACAGTTTTGCATGTGTTGATTCCAATGCCATGTCATGCGTGAAGGATTCTAGACCCAGTTCCGACAATCACGCTACTATACAAGAAATCGAGGAAGATAGTGAAATAGAATGTGAGGATGAGGAAGCCCTGGAGGAAATAAGTAAGGACATGAAACAATACGAGGAAAAACCCAAGCCGAATCTGAGTGATACGGAATCTGTAAACTTGGGGAGCGAAGATGATGTCCGAGAAACAAAGATTAGTGTGCATTTGGAGGCACCCCTCAGGGATGAGTTGATAGGGTTGTTACATGAATTTAAGGACATCTTTGCCTGGTCCTATGATGACATGCCCGGCCTTAGCACAGATTTAGTGGTACACAAGTTGCCTATCTACTCGGAATGCCGGCCAGTAAAACAAAAGCTGAGAAAATTCAAAACGGACATTAGCGTGAAGATAAAAGAAGAGGTGAATAAGCAGTTCGAGGCAAAGGTCATAAGAGTTACCAAATACCCCACCTGGTTGGCAAATGTTGTGCCGGTCCCGAAGAAAGACGGCAAAACCAGAGTGTGTGTAGACTATAGAGACCTCAACAAAGCTAGTCCGAAGGATGACTTCCCATTGCCAAACATTCACATATTGATCGATAATTGCGCCAAGCATGAAATCGGTTCGTTTGTGGACTGTTATGCAGGTTATCACCAGATCCTGATGGACGAAGAAGATGCTGAGAAAACTGCCTTCATTACACCTTGGGGAACGTACTGTTATAGGGTAATGCCATTTGGATTGAAGAATGCCGGGGCAACTTACATGAGGGCAATGACCACAATGTTTCATGATATGATGCATCGAGAAATTGAAGTATATGTGGATGATGTCATCATAAAGTCCAGAAAACAACCTGATCACGTGAAAGATTTGAGGAAGTTTTTCCAAAGACTCCGGAGGTACAATCTAAAACTCAATCCGGCGAAGTGTGCTTTTGGAGTACCTTCAGGGAAACTACTGGGGTTTATTGTGAGCCGGCGAGGTATTGAACCGGATCCATCAAAGATCAAAGCTATTCAAAGTCTACCTCCGCCGAAGAACAAGAAGGAGGTCATGAGCTTATTAGGAAGGTTGAATTACATTAGTCGATTCATTGCTCAATTGACATCAACGTGTGAGCCGATCTTCAAGTTGTTGAAGAAAGATGCAGCAGCGAAATGGACCGACGAGTGTCATGAAGCCTTTGACAAGATCAAGGAATATTTGGCCAATCCTCCGGTGTTAGTTCCTCCAGAACCAGGGCGACCTCTAATTTTGTATCTGACAGTGCTGGATAACTCCTTCGGGTGTACTGGGTCAACATGACGAGACAGGCAAGAAAGAACAAGCCATATATTACCTCAGCAAGAAGTTTACGTCCTATGAGGTGAAATACACTCAACTTGAAAGGACTTGTTGTGCGTTGATTTGGGTAGCTCAGAAGTTAAAACATTATTTGTCAGCATATACCACGTACTTGATATCTCGACTGGACCCTCTCAAGTATATATTTCAGAAGCCCATGCCTACGGGAAGACTGGCCAAATGGCAGATTCTGCTCACAGAATTCGACATTGTCTATGTAACCCGTACGGCAATGAAGGCACAAGCTATTGCGGACCATTTAGCGGAGAATCCGGTGGATGACGAGTATGAACCATTGAAAACATACTTTCCGGATGAAGAGGCAATGCTTGTCGAGGAGACGGAGCAAGAGGAGAGGCCAGGATGGAAAATGTACTTTGACGGAGCTGTCAACAGCAGGGGCGTTGGAATCGGAGCGGTACTTATTTCAAGTATGGGTCAACACTATCCCGTAACAGTTCAGCTTCGATTTTTCTGTACCAACAATATGGCCGAATATGAGGCGTGCATCTTGGGATTAAGGATGGCGATTGACATGGGTGTTCAAGAGATTTTGGTCATGGGTGACTCGGATCTCTTGGTACACCAAATTCAAGGGGAATGGGAGACACGAGATTTGAAATTGATACCTTATCGGTATTGTTTACACGAGTTGTCCCAAAGATTCCGGTCTATAGAGTTCAAACACATCCCAAGAACGCACAATGAGATTGCAGATGCTTTGGCCACATTGTCCTCTATGTTGCATCATCCAGACAAGACATATATAGATCCGCTCCAGATCCAAGTCCGAGATCAGAATGCTTATTGCTTCGCTGTGGAAGAAGAGTCGGATGGAGAGCCGTGGTATCATGATATTAGAGAATACTTGAAAGTTGGCAAATACCCGGAGCAAGCCACTGGAGACCAGAAGAGAGCCATCATGCGTCTAGCCAATGGATTTTTCTTCAGTGGAGGAGTGGTATACAAAAGAACACCAGATCTGGGTTTATTGAGATGTGTGGATGCACAACAAGCAGATGAAATCATGATTGAAGTACATGCCGGAGTATGCGGGCCCCACATGAGCGGATATGTTTTAGCAAAGAAGATTTTGAGAGCTGGGTACTACTGGCTCACGATGGAGCGTGATTGTATCAGGTATGTAAAGAAATGTCATCAATGCCAGGTACATGGGGATCTGATCCACTCCCCGCCTTATGAGTTGCACACAATGTCAGCACCTTGGCCCTTTGTTGCTTGGGGCATGGATGTCATTGGCCCAATAGATCCAGCTGCTTCTAATGGGCACAGGTTCATCCTGGTTGCAATTGATTATTTCACCAAGTGGGTCGAAGCTAAGACATTCAAGGCGGTGACGAAGAAAGCGGTGGTGGATTTTGTGCACGAAAATATTATATGCCGATTTGGAATCCCCAAGGTGATTATCACAGACAATGGAGCCAATTTAAACAGTCATCTCATGGCAGAAGTTTGTGAAAGGTTTAAGATCACGCACCGCAATTCCACACCTTACAGGCCAAAGGCGAATGGTGCAGTAGAGGCGGCTAACAAGAATATCAAGAAGATTCTCCGAAAAATGGTGGAGGGATCCAGGCAGTGGCATGAAAAGTTACCCTTTGCTCTCATGGGTTACCGCACGACGGTACGTACTTCTATCGGAACCACACCTTATACCCTGGTGTACGGAACGGAGGCTGTTATACCCGCAGAAATAGAAATACCGTCATTGCGAATTATAGCCGAATCTGAGATAGATGACGATGAATGGGTAAAGGCCCGGTTAGAACAGTTGAATTTGATTGATGAGAAGAGATTGGCCGCAGTCTGCCATGGACAGTTGTATCAGCGGAGAATGGCCAGAGCATATAATAAGAAGGTACGACCTCGAAAGTTTGAAGTTGGACAACTGGTATTGAGGCGTATCTTACCACATTGGGCCGAGGCAAAGGGTAAATTTGCGCCGAATTGGCAGGGACCGTTCGTGGTATCACGGGTGTTGTCCAACGGAGCATTATATTTAACAGATGTTGAAGGAAAGTGCGTAGAGACTGCTATCAATTCAGATGCGGTCAAAAGATATTATGTATGATTCCTTTTCAATTATGTGTTTTGTATTTTGTTGTGATTTTGGAATTGAAATGACGAAGGCATTTTATTCTCTATCCAAACACTTTATCCATTGATAGCCCCTTTGAGCCTTAATGAATGAATTCTTTCATATCCCTCTCTCGGAATCGCTCTAGTGCAATAAGATCAAAATTGCTAGAATAAAAAATGAAATGACAAAATTTTGAAAAAAAAAAATTGAAAAAAATGCTTCTCACGGAGTGCTCAAATGGGCAAAAATCGCTCGTATCCGCTCACTTGCCTTTGCACAAAAACTCTTCGTGTTTACGCGCAAAGAGGGGCAGCTGTGAGCACGTGATTTTTGCCCTATATGAGAATTACTCCCAAAAATTCAAAATAAAAGAGTTTTGTGTTTTTGCAATATTTGTGAATTTTGTGTTAGGCACCCACCTTCTAATACGGGAATATTTTCTGCATTTCGAATTACTCGTTCATTAACGTATGATTGGCTACCTCTTGACGAGGTAATATATATGCCGACGGAAGGGTCGCCATTTTTGATCATGGGCTTGAAAAGCATCCAACCTTATGCCCCATACAGGGCCCTGCGACAGTTGGGTAGATGTCAAGTTGTTCCGAGAGACGGAGACCTCAGTTCGCAAGCTATAGAAATTGGTCCATATGGGCAATTCCCGGAAGCAAAGATCCGGCAAATCTGGAATGAGTGCCAAAACCTGAAAATGGATACTTGTGTGCAGAAGAGAGCCCGGGGAGAAGTATCGTCAGGATACTCCACATGGTACCGACGGGGTGTTGAGCATGAACGTCTTTCGAAAAGACCTCACCTGCAAGATTTGATAGAGCAATCCAAGGAGAATCAAAACTGGGCGGCCAAAGAAAAAGAATACAAGGCCAAAATCAGCTTGTTGGAGGATAAATTGAGAAATCTCCACTTTGAAAGTGGTTTACAGGCAGCATCTGATGAAGGAGAGAAGAAGCAGCTGAAGAAAGAAAACGAAATGTTGAAGGCTCAGATTGGCCAAATGAAAATTGCATCCGAGACCTCGATTCGCTTAGCCCGGGATGAGAAATTAATTGAGATTCTCCGGCGCAAAGTAAATGACTACAGCTTTGACTTGCACAAGGCCGAAAAGGAATTAGTCAGGGCTCGGAAGCAAATAGCCAGGGATGCTGAGGAAAGAGCCAAGTTGGTTCGGCAGTTACAAGATAAGCACGAATTTGAGGTAGCTCGGCTCAGAAAAAAAATGGTTTCAGCCACGGTTAAAAGTAACAAGATTATCAAAGATCTTGAAGAAGAAAGAGAGCACTGCTACACGACTATGGCTAGATTGGAATTGAAGCTGCAACAGGTGCAAAAGGACAACCAACATACCTTGTGAATTTGTAGTGTTAGTTTAATACTCTTTCATTGCCCTCATGTAAGTTGCCCCGGCATTCTTCAATCCAAACGGCATTACTCTGTAACAGTAAGTTCCCCAAGGTGTAATGAAGGCAGTTTTCTCAGCATCTTCTTCGTCCATTAGGATCTGGTGATAGCCTGCATAACAGTCCACAAACGAACCGATTTCATGCTTGGCGCAATTGTCGATCAATATGTGGATGTTTGGCAATGGGAAGTCATCATTCGGACTGGCTTTGTTGAGGTCTCTATAGTCTACACACACTCTGGTTTTGCCATCTTTCTTCGGGACCGGCACAATATTTGCCAACCAGGTGGGGTATTTGGTAACTCTTATGACCTTTGCCTCAAACTGCTTATTTACCTCTTCCTTTATCTTCACGCTAATGTCCGTTTTGAATTTTCTCAGCTTTTGTTTTACCGGCCGGCATTCAGAGTAGATAGGCAACTTGTGTACCACTAGATCTGTGCTAAGCCCGGGCATGTCATCATAGGACCAGGCAAAGATGTCCTTAAATTCATGTAACAACCTTATCAATTCATCCTTGAGGGGTGCCTCCAAATGTACACTAATCTTTGTTTCTCGAACATCATCTTCGCTCCCCAAATTTACAGATTCCGTATCACTTAGATTCGGTTTGGGTTTTTCCTCGTATTGTTTCATGTCCTTACTTATTTCCTCCAGGGCTTCCTCATCCTCACATTCTATTTCACTATCTTCCTCGATTTCTCGTATAGTAGCGTGATTGTCAGAACTGGGTCTAGAATCCTTCACGCATGACATGGCATTGGAATCAACACATGCAAAACTGTACAAAAGAAAAATAAAGAAAAATAAGGCAAAAGTGAAGAAAAGGGAAAAACTGCATTTCATTAATAAACGAAACGAACAATGTTCGGGATACATGGCGATTTTTTTTTTCATGAGGAGAATGGGGAAACTATAAAATAACAACTTTCGGGAAAACAATGATGAAATTTTGAGCTAACTACCAAGACTCCTTCCTGATAAGGAAAGGAGTAGCTTCCCAATTGTTCAATGTGACTCTGGGCCCCACAAATTGCACGTCCATGTTGCTCGTGCCTTCCCTTGCTTCAATCGTATTCACCTCCCAAAACAATTTCTTAAAACCAAGCATTTCTTCATCAAGTTGGGTCTCAATGCACTTTGCTGCAGCAGATGGTTGATATTTTGTACCAGGCCTGATAAAGATGTCGGATAATTTGGGTATGGGTTTGGGCAAGGTCCAGTTTTTCTTGGCTTTAGAGGCTCTTTGGATATCGGTAAAGGTGGGTTTGAACCCTAAGCCGAATGTACCTTTATTCTCCGAAAGCTGAACTGGTTGAGTGACTCCCTGCAGTGTTTTGCCTAATCCCCTCCCCGGTGCAAATCCGTTTCTCAGCATTTCTCTGGCCACCATTATAGCAGTTGGTGCCATCATCGGGGTTGGTAACTTTTCTCCTTCGGCAACTTTGTTCACTTCTATAGCATCCGTCACTTGGTAGACCCAAGGACCCCTATCCCCATCAGCACCATCAAAAGGTGCTACCACATTACAAGCATTTTCCTCCCCGTGTACAACAATCTCTTGCTGCTCCCATTCAAACTTGACCATCTGGTGTAGAGAGGATGGTATCGCTTTGGCCGCATGAATCCAGGGTCGACCTAACAACAAGTTATATGATACGGCAATATCGAGCACCTGGAACTCCATCGTAAAATCAACGGGACCGATGGTCACTTCCAAAATAATATCTCCTAACGTGTTCTTACCTCCGCCGTCAAACCCTCTCACATTGATACTGTTTCTCCGGATTCTGTCCGGCTAATGTTCAGCTTCCCTAAAGTTGACAACGGGCAAATGTTCGCGCTCGATCCATTGTCAATCAATACCCTGGTCACGACTGACTCTTCACTCTTTACCGTGAGGTACAATGCTTTATTGTGTTCAGTTCCTTCCACCGGCAGCTCCCTATCATAGAAGGTGATTCTATTAGACTCGAAAATTTTGCCGGTAATCTTCTCCAAATGACACACCGAAATCTTCTCCGAACACGAGCCTCATTTAGAATCTTCATAAGAGCCTTCCGGTGCTCCTCTCGAATGTATCAACAAAGATAACAAAGAAATCGGGGCCGGGGTCTTCTTAACTGCTCGACCACCGAGTACTCTTCGTGACTTCATTTTCTTAAGAAATTCTTCTCGCTTCCTCCTCCGACACCGGCTTCTTCAGTTGCTTTCCTTTACCGTCTTCATCTTTCTCGGTTCCTCTGGAGCGAAACACTTTCCCGACCGAGCTGAGTCCACGCGTTTCATTAATTTCACCGTAAATCTCTTTTCCCTTGTAAACTATCGTCACCTTGTTATAGTTCCAAGGTACGGTCTTTGTATTCACCACCGGCATTTGCACTACCGGTTTTATGATTACTGGCTCTGCACTTGCTCCTTTCACACTCACGATCGTCTTTGCACCTGGAACTACCACCTTTAAACCTCCCATCACTACCGGCTTTGGTTTCTCAACAATTACTTCCTCTTTCACAATTTCTTTCTCTAACTTGTCACTCGACTTTATCATCATGACGGCCCGAGATGGTTTTTGATTGCCATCACCCTGCACCAGTTCTATCATATTCGTTTCGTGGTGATTCGGCAATGGATTCTGGGTAATGTTTGGGGCCTCGGGAGCCTGCACTTCAATTCTCCTCTCATCGATAAGATCTTGAATGGCATTCTTTAATTGCCAACACTTCTCGGTATCGTGGCCCAATGTTCCCGAACAGTATTCACATCTGACAGAAGAATCAAGATTTTTCGGTGGTGGGTTTGGATTTTTTGGTGCGATTGGTCTCAGCATCCCCAATTCTTTCAACCTGTGGTAAAGACTGGTATATGATTCTCCGAGATGAGTGAATGTCTTTCTTGCTTTGTTTCTCCAATCAGCGTCCGGCCTGGGTCTATTCTGGTTTCGGTAAGGTTTGGGGGTTGGGTATGTGTTTTGGGTATGGTACACATTGTGTGGAGCTTGAGCTCTCCACACGTGGGGTGGTGGTGGTGGATAAGCTTGGGTTTGAGGGTGATGGTAATGTGGTACAGTCGGTGGGTATGGTGGCGGTGGTGGGTTATATGGGCTCGGTGCATTGTAGGGATTTGGCGGGTAAGATGGTGGTGGTGGATTATATGGGGTTGACGGGCTTGGCGGGTGTTGGCGATAGGGTCTTGGTGGGTTATAATGTGGGTTGCGACTCCATGACCTACTTTCAATGGTTGATACTTCTTCTTTCTTCTTCTTTCCCATCACTCCTCCGCTTCCACTCTGTATAGCTTGATTGGTGGCTTTGATAGCCGAAAAACTCATAATCTTGTTTGTCTTCAAACCCTCTTCTACAAAACTTCCCATTTTCACAACTTCGTTGAAACTTTTTCCAATTGCCGACACTAGATGGCCGTAGTATGTTGGATCCAAAGCTTGCAGAAAACAATCCACCATCTCTCCTTCTTTCATCGGCGGATCCACTCTAGCGGCCTGTTCCCTCCATCTAAAACCGTATTCTCTAAAGCTCTCTCCTGGCTTTTTCTCCAGCTTGGTAAGGGATAACCTGTCGGGTATGATCTCCAAATTGTACTGAAAGTGACTAGCGAAAGCTTGCGCTAAGTCATCCCAAACGAACCATCTTGTATGGTCCTGTCGGGTATACCATTCCAGAGCCGATCCACTCAAACTTTGGCTGAAGTACGCCATCAACAATTCATCTCTACCTCCCGTGCCTCTCATCTTGCTACAGTATCCTCTTAGATGAGCTACCGGATCCCCGTGTCCGTTGTACATGTCGAACTTTGGCAACTTAAATCCCGCAGGAAGCTGCACCTCAGGGAACAAACACAGGTCTTTGTAGGCTACACTTACTTGCCCTCCCAGCCCTTGCATATTGCGGAAAGTGTTCTCAAGACTTTTCACTTTCCGAGCCATCTCTTCCTGCCCGGCACTTGCTTCTATCATCGGAGCGTGAGACTCGTGTTGTCTGAAAGTCGGCTCCGGAGGGTAGTAGTGAGAATCCTGGATATGGAACATTGGTTCACTAGAGGATTTGTGGATAACAGCGGGCGGAGGTGCCACATATACAGGAGCAACTTGTGGTACCTGAGGTGGTGTTTGCTTAGCTGGAGGTGGTGGTATCTGGGAGGTGGAAGCATAGTAGTGAGGGTAATCGGGGTAGGTGGAGGATGAGTTCAGTGTTGGTGGCTCGGGGTTAGGATTGGCTGGAGGGACATATGCAGGGTTAGCAGGGTAGGCTGGTAGTGGTTGACCTCTCGACCAAGCCTGGTACATTTCAGCCATCTGTTGTCTTAACTTGTACATTTCTTCTTTCATCCCCGCCACATCCACGATCTCTTCTTCGTGAGCAGGGTCTACAATGGTTGCCTCGATCTCCTGGGATACAGCCTTTGTCATCTTTTTGGACCTGGTGTTGTATGGGTGAGTAGCCAGTATGCCAGTTGCCTAGAAAATCTGTACTCACAAACATCAACACCCGTTAATTGTTAGCGCATAAATAAGATGCAACGACTTTAAAAGAAAATACATTTCCTCGAGTCGTTATGCATCATCCCGGCCGCTGCTCACTTCAATCATCTTTTCTTTTTCCGCTCTTTTGTTTTCTTTCCTTGCTTTTTTTTTTCTTTTCTTTTTTGCTTTCTTTTCTTGTTTTTTCTTTCCTTTCATCGTCGTTTTCATAATTACGCTCCTATTTATTTGCCTAGCGGATACAAAGAAATGACATAAAGTAAAAGAATCGGTAACAACACTTTTGTTTTCTCATTGATAATTCAAAACCTTGGTTACAAAGTGATGTTTAAGAGAAAGAAAAATAAAAGATGATGCATGACCTAAGAGTACATTAATGCACCTAGTGCCCGCGAGGCATCGTTCGGCCTTGCCGCGGGCCTATATGCTAAACCCCTTGGAAGCCTATCCAGGTCGGCCATGACTTGTTGTACAAAAAACTTCACTGCAGATACAAAATTCCTCCGAGACATATCTTCACAAAGCTGAGTCTTCCGGGTGATGTACTGGGCGATGCGAACAATCTTTTCTCTGATGACCCCTTTTTCTTGCAATAGCCGACTTATTTGTTGAGCGCGAGCATCCAAGGTATGTTGGTTGTCCTTTCGCACTTGTTGCAACTCCAACTCCAATCTAGCCATAGTCGTGTAGCAGTGCTCTCTTTCTTCTTCAAGATCTTTGATAATCTTGTTACTTTTGACTGTGGCTGAGATTATTTTCTTTCTAAGCTGAGCTATTTCAACATCATGCTTGCCTTGTATCTGCCGGACCAACTTGGCTCTTTCCTCGGCGTCTTTGTCCATTTGCTTCCGAGCCTTGACTAACTCTTTTTCAGCCACGTCCAAATCAAAGCTATAGTCATTCACTTTCCGCCGGAGAATCTCAATTAACTTTTCATCTCGGGCTGAACGAACTGGGGTCTCGGATGCAATTTTCATTTGAGCTATTTGAGCCTTCAACATATCATTTTCTTTCTTCACCTGTTTCTTTTCCACTTCATCGGATGCTGCTTGCAAGCCACTCTCGAAATGAAGATTTCTCAGTTTATCTTCCAACAGACTGATTTTGGCCTTATATTCTTTTTCCTTGGCCGCCCATTTCAGATTTTCCTCGGATTGCTCTATCAGGTCTTGCAAGTGAGGTCTCTTTGAAAGACGTTCGTGTTCAACCCCTCGTCGGTACCACGTGGAGTACCCAGGTGATATCTCCCCCTTTGCTCTATTCGGCACACAAGTATCAATCTTCAAATTTTGGCACTCGTTCCAGATTTGCCGGATTTTTGCTTCCGGGAATTGCCCGTCTGGACCAATCTCCACAGCTTGCACACTGAGATCCCCATCTCTCGGAATAATCTGACACCGACCCAACTGTCGCAGGGCTCTGTAGGGTGCATAGGGTTGTATACTCTTCAAACCCATGATCAAAAATGGCGATCCCTCTGTTGGCATGTATATCACCTCGTCGAGAGGTAACCAGTCATACGTCCAATCAATTTGACCGTCAGTTAGTGATCGAAGATACACAATCCAACCTTGGACTCCCTCCGGCAACTTTACTTCTTTTGTCCTCGCATTGAACTCTTCCAAACATGTCCGATCGGCCGAACCATAGCTCGAGAATGAAGGGTGGTGGCATAGATGCTCGATTAGCCAAATTTGCAAGATCAAGTTACACCCTTCGAAGAAGCTAGCCCCTGCTTTGCACGCAGTCAGAGCACGATAGATATCCGCAACAATCATCGGGGCCAGAGTACAGTTTTCTTGTACTATCAGTGTGGAAGCTACCCCCGCGACTTTTATATTGATATGTCCATCTTTCCTCGGGAATACAACAACTCCAAGAAATGCCACCAAAAATGCGAACCTCCGGTGTTCTTCCCATTTCGTCCGGTTGGACTTATAACATAATTTGTTGGTAAGATCATTGAAACCCCCAACGTGTCCAAACCTATTGTAGATGAAGCTTAAAGAACAAAATCCGTCGGCCAGATCTTCATTATGAACATTCCGAGCGATTTTCAAAGAGTCGAGGAATCGATGTACTGTCACCATCCTCGGAGATACCGGGTATTTTCCTTTCAGCGGAACCTCGGTCTTCCCAATGTAAAAGGCAATCTCCTCCAAAGTCGGGGTAAGCTCAAAATCTGGGAAATAAAATACGTTGTGTGCCGAATCCCAAAACGTGACCAACGCTCTAACCACATCACCTCGAGGAACTATTTCGAGTAACCCCGTAAGGCCTTTCAAGTACCTTTTGACCCAGTCTTGACCATCGGATCTCATGTCCTGCCACCATAATCTCAGCTCCAAAGGGATTTTATTTAGGGAAAATTGTTCATTCATCATCGTGCTCGTCCCGCACATTTATTAAGGTGATTTTATTTAGAAAAGGAAAAAATCTTTTTCAATGCAAGTTTTCAAATTTTTTTTTTGAATGAAAGAAAGGAAAAAATGATTTTCGAAGTGGCCATTTTTGCAAAAACAGCCTTCCGTCGTCCTTTCGGAACATTCGGCAATTTCCAAAAATAGCAATCACCTCGATTATTCGAAATCTTTTTGGTCTTTTTCTAAAAGTGTGGTTGGACCCGTTTAAGGGTTGCCTACGTATCCTACCTAATGGCGAGAATCAAACCTGCGTAGTTCGGTCAGATTATTTGACCAATTATTTTCAACAAAAACTGTTCTTCCTATTTTTTCAAATTTTCAAATTTTCCGGATACTTATTTTCTACAAATCATAATTTTCCTCTCTCTCTTTTTCCTTTTCAACAATTTTTCTATCCTCGGGATTTTCGCCGGTCCGCATAACGATCAAGGACAATAAAATGCAACACATAGCATGCTCGGTCTTTTCAATACGGGTCACCTGTCCTAGACGGACCCAACCCCTGTGTTGAGTCCCCTAAGTCAAATATGATGCAACTAATCGTCCTAGACCTATGTTCAAAATCTTATGGTTTCATAGATTGCTAGACCGTGTACCCGAGCGGACAACTCGAATCGAGGAGGGGGCTACGTACCGGTGACCCGCGGAGTCAATCGGCTTTGTAACTTATCCGGCCTCTGTTTTCTTAAATTAAGGTGACTTTAACAGAAAGGGGAGTCTCAACCAGTAAGCACATCCCCGAGGGAGAAGAGAGAAGGGTTTTCGGCACAATTTTATATATACAGTTCACATAATATCAAAAGCGATAAAGCACATAGCATGTTGTTCAAATCATATAATGAAGTCAAATAAAAATGCGAACGGCAGTTCTAAGGAGCTCGAGTTCTTAAACCCCGAAATCGAAATTCAGGGTTGGGTCCCCAGCAGAGTCGCCAGAGCTGTCACACCTCCCTTTTTACTACCCCAAATATTTAAGATGTATAAATACACTTGTAGGGTATACCCCGACGCTCAATTAAACAAGACGGATAAAATAACGCAAGGGAAGGAGTTTTTCCAATTTAAGGACAATCGGTTCGGGATTTTATTAGAGATTAATCAGAGTCGCCACTTGGGAATGACAATGGTGTCCCAAGTCACCGGTTAATCCCGAATCCGAGGAATTTTGACTCTTATAAATGTCCGCGAAGCAGAGATCCGGATAAGGAACTCTGTTAACCCGGGAGAAGGTGTTAGGCACTCCCGGATTCCGTGGTTTTAGCACGGTCGCTCCACCGTCGTTCTTGACTTTTGTTTGACTCAATTATAGATTTTAACAACATAATGTACTTTTTACATAAATATTACTTTTTAAGAATTTGCGACATTGCGCGAAAACACGCCTCGAGTCATACCGCAGCCAGTACGCCTATGACTTTTGGTGTATTTCAGCTTTACCGAGATTTGGATTTGAGTCGCACCACGTGCACACTCGTTCATAGGAAGGTATATTAAAATCGTGCCCTAAAGTAATGTTTATCGGCTTTTAAATCTTTTGGGAGAAGCTATGGAATTGGCTATTAGCTTTCCCGGGTCTATTTGTGTTATGTCATTACTAAATGGGGGCCCCGGTGTTATTCGGGCGAGGCTCGTCCCAATTTTTATTAAAGGATTTAATACTTGTATTTAACTACGTTTTCTACACTTGTTCTTTCCTTAATCGTATTACTAGCATTATAATAATCCAGGCCCGTGTAGCTTATTGTTGTTGGGCTTGGATCTTTTCATCTACTTATACAGACTCCAGACCCGTCCAGACCCTAGAGGTCCAAGTTGTATTAAGGCTTTTGCCCATAGACTTCGTACTGTTGTTCAGGCTCCCGTTGTATTGGGCCCAAACTAATCAAAAGTAATTAATCAGAGGAAAACAGAAGAGTACGCATTTGTAATCAACAAGAAAACGAATTTTATTCATTAGTTATCATAAGAAAGATCATGGTACACAATATCACTAGTAGCTCTAAGTAATCTATATATCATGCATGAAAATTAACAGTCTTGATTTCTAACAATACCAATGAACTAATAAATTTCTAAATGAGACCAGGAAGTTGATTAGTCACTTGTTCGAACTAAGGACAGGTTGGCTATTAAGATGAGTGACTTATTGCTACGTTATTATCCCACTTAAACCATTTTTGCTACCTAATTATTTCTTTTTAACAATGAGAGACTTTGATCATGTGAACATAACCTAAAACGCTTATCAACAGAGCTTAAGTCCTATTATCCAGTGACTTGAAAACTTGTATAATTGAAACCACCGCTTTCATTTCAGTTCTGCTCATCATGCAAATTACTAAAATAATTGCGTTTGAAAAATACTGCTCGATCTAACGTTTTTATTCTGTGTTGAGGCATTAGCTAAGTGTCAATGGTTTACGAAACTCTTTATGAAGCCAGAATTATTAATGATCCTAAAGTCATGATTCGTGCACTTATGTTTTAAGTTTTCTCCTATTTAAACTAGGTGTAATGTATTACTATGCCTATACTACTACTACATTACTTCTAATATCTAACTATTACATTGTTTCTGTTTTTGTTCTTCAGCTACTATACTACTTCAAAGTCACAAATATACATTATACTATACTAACAATTGAATTAAAACAGAAGTAAAAGAAATCATCGATATTCAAATTCGATCCTTGAACTTCATTTATCCACACTTCAACATTACATTTGAGCGGGCAGAGTATGTACCTGATTCAGCAAAAAGAACCAATGAGTTCTAGGGGATCAAGTAAGCAAGTGACAGCAGAAAATCCAAAGGACAATGCAACAGTGACTGGAGATCCAAGTGAGTCAAACAACACAGCAACCAGCAAACAAAGAAACCCAGGGACTAACGAGCAAACGAACCCAGCAATCAACAAAATAAGCAAAAAACTCTCAGTCAAAGAATACCAGAGATACTATTACTAGATTGCTATGTTTTCACTCTGAAATTGTTATCCAAAAGTTAGCTTGAATGTATTTCTTAGATTCCTCAATGTTGGAACCTAGATATATTTCTTATAACACTCAGATTTTGGAACCCCTTTTCAGCTCTTTTGAAGGTGTATTTATAGTTAACCTAAGGCTGAAACTTGGGGAGAAAGTTATGGGATTTTATCCCACTTCCCCCCTCCTAAAATTACCAATTCTACACTTAAGTCCATATTTCAGTTACCAGAAACCCTTCCAGCATGTGCTGGAAGGTTCTAAAGATTCTCTTTTATGGGTTTTTACTAGTATGACCCTAGTAGTTAAAGATTTTTACAGATTTCCCATTTTTAGGAGACCATTATACCCCTAAATCTCTGCAAAATTGCAGAAATCAGGAGCATGAATGTCCCTATTACCCTCCTAAGTTCTAGACTATTTACTATTCTACCTTTTCAATTCCCAATTGTGCCCCTAAGGGCACTGCTGATTTACCAGCTTGCCTAGGGCAGATTTTAGCTTGTTTTGAATCTATTTAACTAATAGCCAGCCCTGACATTAGTATTTAAGGGCTGGCCAGTTTTGTTTTTTAAGAACTATTTCAAATTTAGCCATTTTTAAATTAATTCCAATCAATTAAGACCCATTTATTCCTAATTAAAGCTAATTGCAGGCATAGCCTGTTTTATTGTTATGTTTAAACTATTTAAAAGTTAGCCAGTCTCAAGTTGAGACTTAGCTTGGGCTATCAAAGCCAAATACTGAACAGCTGGGCCCAAAACCTTTACAGGTTTGACCACTTTGCTGTTCAGGGCTCTAAAGAGAGCCTGGGCTAGTCTGCATTTGCAGACATAGCCATTTTGCACAACCAGCCACTGTTAACAGTGAGCTGTGTGTTAGGGCCTTATAGAATAGGTCAACCCTTTGCAAGGTTGACCATTCTTAGACCAATTATTAAACTTATAGCCTAATTATGATCATTTTCAGTGTTTTATCCTATTTAAAAACTAACCACTTCCAAGGAACCTAACACTAACAGCTATAACCAAATCCCCTAGGCATGATAGATATTAACAGTGCTCTCATTAACACAAAGCTATTACAAACATAGCCAGTTTCACAAATATTTGCACACATAGCCAATGAAATCAGAGTTGTTTATCAATTAATCAAAATTCAGAGAAAAGGTTTGAGTATTGTTGAATCCCAATCAATAGACTTACAAGCTCACATATCACAGCACAGTGTTAATTAATCATTAAACAAGCTTAGTTAAAACTTCTTTATGCTAAATGAGCCACTGAAAACCCCAAATCATACTTAGGATGTTCTTGACATACACACACACAAGTAAAAACCCGTAAAGCAGTAAAAGAAGGGAACATGATTTGCCAAGATGAAAGAACAACAAACTTAAACAAAAAGGCTCTGCAGTAGCCCTTAAACAGAGTAGGCATGAAGAGACATAATAAACATAAAAAGTCCCTAATCTAAACATACGAGTGATAAAATGAAAAGATATGAAATGAAGAAAAAGTAAAAATCAGACGAATGAACAAGATTTTCTCAAAATAAACCCTTATATTAAACATGCAGTCTAATAACACAAGAAATAACATACGAAGATTAACAAGATAAAGAAGAATAGATCTTTTAAACAGAAAAACAAACAAATAAACTAAAACTCTTCAAAGACTAATAAAAATCCTAGTTCATGCGACTAACTGATCAAAAGCATGCTGAACACACAGAAATAACAAGAAAATAGCAGGCAAAACAGGTAAACAAAGCAAACAGAAGAGGGGAGGTACTTAGCTTGCGGGGTCTGTCCCCCAAGCTTCCTATTCCCTTCACTCTTCTCACCCTCTCTCGAACTCTCTCTCTGACTCCTTTTTATTCTTCTTGTTTTCTTTTCTTATTCTTTTCCAGAACTCTTTTTTTTTTCCAATTTTTCTCTGATTTTCATTCAGGCCTAAAGACGAGGCCTTTTTGGATTTCGGCTTGAAGAGGGGTGTTTGGGTGAGGGTAAAGAAAGATTCTTGATTGGGGTTTGAATTTGGGGTCGCCGGAGTTAGGGTTCCGACGACCCTTTTTGGGATATTCGAAACGTTCCAGACTTATTCGAGGGTAGTGGTTAACATGGTTGGATAGATCATGAAGAGACGGTTCGAATGGCATTAGTTTGAGGTGGATCTTCATACTTTGGTGGTCACCGGTGTAACTCCGGTGACCGGGACTTTGAAGAACGGGTGTTTTTTCTGGGTTCTTGGGTGTGCTATGAGTGAAGAGGAACATAGAAGAAGGGGTGGAGGGATGAAGAAAAGCCGGCGACCACCGTAGGAGTGGTGGCCGCCATGGCCGCTGAGGATGAAGATATGAAGAAGATGAGAGATACAGGGGCGGCTAGGGTTTGAACATATGAGAAGTGGCTGGGGGTCTTCAGACATAAGCCTTTTATAGGCTGAATGTCGCATGTAATCCAGGCCGTCCAATTTTAGAGATCAACGGCTCACACGTGTGTTACTAAAACGGCGTCGTTCAGACGCTTATGAGACTAAGGTCTTTAGCCGTTAGATCACCTTGAATGAACGGCTGAGATCAAATCTCGGCATTAATCAATACCCTTTATAACTCAGCTATTATTCTCAGCCGTTGATTTGAGGAGACGAACGGCTGAGATTACCTCTGCTCACAACCTCTGGACCGGGTCTGTTTGGGCTTAAGTACTTGGGCCTCCAAATCTAATTCAAATTGGCCCAAGCTTAATATATTACCAATTTTGCATTTTCCGATATTAATCTATTTTTATGTATTTTCTTTTGTATTTTTTTTTCTTTTTCTTTTATGAAAAATTACAAGACCTAATTTCCTATTTACTCTAATTTTCTAATATTTTTTTTTTTTTGCAATTTTTCTGCTATTTTTTCTTTATTTTCTCCTACTTAACACTATTTTTGTCATTTTTCTTAAAATCTAACTAATTAAACAAAGTAATTAACTAGCCTAATTTTTTTTTGATTTTTTCTAATTTTTTACTTATTCAAACACACAAAATATAATTAATTTCAAACAAAGCAAGTAATTGCACTCAAAAACATTTTTATTTTAATTTTGGAATTTAAAGGCTTAGTGCAAAAATCATGTGCTCACACTACAAAGCAAGGTTGGTCGCCAAAGGATATGCTCAAAAAGAGGGAATTGATTACAATGAAGTATTTTCTCCAGTTGTAAAATATTCCTCCATTCGAATTATGTTGGCTTTGGTAGCACAATTGGATTTGGAACTAGTTCAGATGGATGTAAAACCTGCGTTTTTACATGGAAACTTGGAGGAGGAAATCTACATGACTCAGCCAGAAGGATTCAAAGTTGCTGGAAAGAAAATATGGTTTGCAAACTTGAAAAATCATTGTACGGGTTGAAACAATCTTCTAGACAATGGTACAAATGATTTGACAAGTTTATGTTGCAGCAAGGGTACAAGAGAAGCAAATACGATCATTGTGTGTATTTGCGCAAGCTTAAAAATGGTTCCTTTATATATCTTCTCCTATATGTTGATGATATGTTGTTAGCTTCCAAGAATTCAGAAGAAATTGATAAGTTGAAGATTCAACTGAAGAAGGAGTTCGAGATGAAGGATCTGGGTGAGGCGAAGAAAATTCTTGGTATGGAGATAATAAGAGATAGACGTTCAAAGAAACTCTGTTTATCTCAGAAAGAATATTTGAAGAGAGTACTACAACGTTTTGGCATAGATGACAAGACTAAGCCGGTTAGTACTCCACTTGCTCCCCATTTTAAGCTAAGTACTACTATGTCGCCATTGGATGAAGCTGAACAAGAGTATATGTCAAAGGTACCATACGCAAATGCTGTTGGTAGCTTGATGTATGCAATGGTCTGTACGAGACCTGACATTTCACAAGTTGTTGGAGTTATTAGCAGATATATGCATAATCCGGGAAAGGAGCATTGGCAAGTTGTGAAGTGGATTCTACGGTATATTCATAATACTGTAGATGTTGGGTTAATTTTTGAGCAGAAAGACAATCAGTCTGTAGTTGGATATTGCGACTCAGATTTTGCGGGTGATCTGGACAAACGAAGATCAACTACTGGTTATGTGTTTACTTTTGCAAAGGCACCAGCTAGTTGGAAGTCTACTTTGCAGTCAACAGTTGCTTTGTCTACAACAGAGGCAGAGCACATGTATATTACAGAGGCTGTAAAGGAGGCAATTTGGCTCAAGAATTGCTAAAGAAGCTTGGTGTTGAACAAAAAGGCATCACAATTTTTTGTGATAGTCAAAGTGCTATTCAATTGGCGAAGAACCAAGTTTATCATGCAAGGACGAAGCACATTGATGTTCGGTATCACTTCGTACGAGAAATCATAGAAGAAGGTGGAGTCACTGTGAAGAAAATTCATACTACGGAGAATCCTACTGATATGCTAACAAAGGTGGTGACTGCGTTCAAGTTTCAACATTGTTTGGATTTGATCAACATTGTTGAACATTGACGATTGAAGATGAAGACACAACCAAAATTTGTTATACAGAGAAAATTGAAGATGTGGAATTTTTGCCAAGGTGGAGATTTGTTGAATTTGTCAAAATCTCCCACTTCGGTGGGAAACCCCTTTTGTAGGGAATTTTTTCCTATAAAAGGAGGCCTTATGTTTAGGATTTAAACACACCTCTCATTTGCCTTCTTATCTTCTTAAGGCATTTGTATCTTCTCTCTTAGTATTATTTCACTTGTATTTTGGAGTGGAATAAAATATTGGTTGTGTCCGAGGAGTAGGCAAAATTAGCCGAACCTCGTAAATTCTGGTGTTCTTTATATTGTTGCTTTATTGTCTTATTTATTATTTGGTGGCTGCTATAATTTTTGGTATAGTAGTTGTGACTCATTCACACTATATACATTTGGCTTCTGCAACACTCGTAAGATACCCCTTCAACCTTTCTTCTTCTTCTTCTTTTCTTTCTTTTGTGGATGGACTTAGCTTTTATGTTGAGTTAGTTTGTACTAATATTTATGGGTCTTAAACCCAGGGTAGGGTGTTTAAACTTGAAATTTTTTTTTAAAAAATCTCTAATAAAGGGTGTTTAGTAATATGTTATGTATTTCTGAAACTTAATATTTTATCTGTATACTACACTATATAATTATTCGATGAAGCCACCCTTGATAGGGACAGGTAGCTTCGCCCCTGCTTAAAACAGACATATTTGTTACCATGTGACCAGAATGTTGCAGGTTCAAGCCGTAGAAACAGCTTCTTGTAAAAATATAGGGTAAGATTGCGTATAATAAATCTTTGTAATCTGACTTTTATTCTTCGAACCCTGCCCATAGCGGAGAGCTTCTAAAACATACATATTTGTTCGTAAAAAAGAATGACTTCTAATTAAAAGGTCATCTCTAAAGTTTTATAAATATAAGGACTCTCGTGAAGTAGCATAATTAATTTGCGGTATACTTTGGCTTGTTAGAATTGCAAGTGAATTGCTTGTAATCACCTAAAAGGACGGCGTTTTACGACAAAAAAGTTTTCTTCTTCATTTATGTTTTCCTATATTTCTAACATATTAATTTATTGTAGTAAGTAATTTGGTTTATTTCTTGGGTTACTAATCATACTTTTTATGGACATGTTATTTGTATTTATATTTATATTTTAGGTAATACGATGGTGCCAAAAATCTTTCTCCGTTTTGAAATTTAACTTCTTTGCGTATCAGGGTGTTAATACTTTGATATTTTGTTAGCTTTAATTCCTTTGGCGGAGTTTAGGGAGCCTGAAGTGTTGGAGAAATATGATGTGAAGACTGATATCGATGTTCTTGATTTGCTTGATACTGCTACTAGGCAGAAAGAGGTTTTTCATGCACACTTTTCATTTTTTTTTTCTTTTGCTAATTTTCTTTTGTTTAATTTTTTCTAAAATTATTTGTCAATGATATTTTCTATAGATAAATGTTGTCGCCAAACTGTACTGGGGAGATGCTAGGGAGAAACTATGTGATGCTATTGAAGATCTGAAGTTGGATTCTTTGGTTATGGGTAGCAGAGGCCTTACTACCATCCAAAGGTACTTTCTATTGATCTGTCCACAATTTCCAGTTTTCCTCTTCTATTTGTCTAAAGGTAAAATCTGGTCTTTTTTTGATATTTTATATTCAAGTAATATGCCGTTAATTAACATTTGTATCTCTTGGTAAAACAGGATATTTTTGGGTAGTGTGACAAACTACGTAATGTCTAATGCGACCTGCCCAGTGACTGTAGTCAAGGATCCAGATTTCCACAAGCACTGAATCAAAAACTGTGGGTTGAATATAATGTGAGTAACAAACATGGACGTATGATGCCCGTTGAATAAGATGAAACGCTTAAAATGTATATTTATTTTCTCTTGTGATAAGATCTTGTTTCTGCTTTTGATAACTAAACAGAGATTGATGATTTGCTCTTATTTGTCTGATCTATATATGTTATGTTTCGTTCTTTAATTTCTTGGACAACAAAGAACTACAAATATTTTTTTCCTTATGTTATTATCCGATGCGAGTGTCGGAGCGCATGGTATCAAGTATCTACAGAATTAATTAAGGTGCACATTCGACAACTTGTAATGACCCAATAGGTTGTTTTGTGAAATTGCGTCCTGTTATCCCTTTTTATTATGCTCACACATGTGTTTTTATGATTTTATGACTTGTAAGGTCGGTTAGTTTTGTCCAGGAAGCTTTGGGGTTGATTTGGACTCTTGGTTATTGCTTAGAAGTTTAAATTAGTAAATGTTGACCAACTTTGAATTTTGTGAAAACGACTTCGGAACTGTGTTTTTATTGCTCTAACTGCTTTGTATCGTGATTCCAGACTTGGGCTTATGTCCAAAATTGATTTTGAAAGTCTGCAGAGTGATTTGTGTCGATTTACCCAATTTTGGCAATTCGAAGTTGAAAAGTTTGACTATAGGTTGACTTTTAGCTATCGAGCTCGAAATTTGATTTTGGGATGTAGAATAGGTCCATCATGGTATTTAGAACTTATCGGCAAATTTTGGTTTCGTTTGGAGTTATTTTGATAGGATTCAGACATTTAATTGTAATTCTAAAAGTTCTTGAAAATTTCTTTGAAATTCATGCGTCTTAGAGTTCAAATCGTAGTTTTAGATGTTGTTTTTGTGTTTTGATCGAGCGAGCAATTTCGTATGATGTTTTTAAACTTGTGCGGATGTTTGGTTTAGAGTTCCGAGAGCTCGGATGAGTTTCGAACTCGTCCAGGAGTGTGGTGGATCGAATTCTGCAAAGACTGGTGTCTGGTGCCATCTAGTGTTGCAATTGCGAACACCAGGGTCACATTTGTGACCATGCAGGGATTCTACTGTGTATCGCAAATGCGATATCTTGGTCGCATTTGCGAAGAAATTCTGGGCGTTGGGCTAGGTTCGCATTTGCGATGATTTTTGTTGTAATTGCGAGTGCAGCAAGGTTCACAATCGTGAACCCCTATTCGCATTTGCGAAAAGCTTCCCTGGCCATCAGTGCCGCAATTGCGAGGTTTTAGTCTCAAATTGCGAACCCATATCACAATTGCGATAACTTTAGCTGAAAATTAGGGCTGAATATCAGGATTTTATCTCTCATTTTTTAACCCGAGACTCGGTAAAAGGCGATTTGGAGAGAGGATTTTCATATAGAAACCTTGGGTAAGTGATTTTAGTTCAATTCTAATCATATTCCATCAACAAATTTTAGATTTTATCATCAAAATCATGCGAATTAAGATGAAAATTTGTGAAACTTTTTCAAGTTTAAAAAAATAAGAAATTTAGTTTTGAGAGTCGATTTTGGACTCAGATTTTGAAACTAATCACATATAGGTAGAGAGAATCTACCATTTGGACCCCAATTTTGACCAAGCAGGCTTCAGGTTAACTTTTATTGACTTTTTGAGAAAATTATAAAGATCTTAGCTTTATCTATTGTAATTTAATTCTCTAGCATTGTTTGATGATATTAAGTTGATTTTGATTAGATTTGAGCTGTGTGGATGTAGATTTTAAGGGGAAAGCTATTTTCGAATGTTTAATTGGCCTAGTTGAGGTAAGTATCTCACCTAATTTCGTGTGGGAGAACTACCTGTGAGGATTGGTATTGTTTGATTCAAATATGCTAAGTGAAATCCCTGTACGTAATGTGACGGGTGGGAACATGGATTGTATGTGGTATTTGACCGATTTAGGCTACTTAGACTATTTTCATGCTTTCATCAAATGACATATAATGTTCTAATTCTCTTCATCAATCTATTGTTACTTGTGTTAGTCTACCCTTGCATGCTTTAAATTCGTTAACACTTGTTCTACCAACTAATTGATAACTTGCTCTCGTGATTTAGTTGAACTAGTTTTTCATTGCTGATTAAAATTACTTGAAGTTATTGTTCATGTAATCTCTTTTATTGTTGACTCATATTATTTGAAATTATTATTACACGTCATCTTATCTATTATGTGTTATTCTTATTCAACATCATGGTTATGCATTGTCTTTCATCGTTGAGTTATTGGTGTTGAATGGTGAAAGCCGTTATCACGTCGAGGTAAAATTGTTATTGTTGAAATATCTTTCTTTAAGTATTTTTCTTTCATTGTTGTTGTTGATATTCATGTACCCATTGTGCTATTATGTGAAAACATTGATATTGTGGATTGTTGGCAAATTGTTATAAATCAACACTTGTGGTGCGAGTTATCATTGCAATGTGATATTGACGTGCATGCGGCAGTTTAAGGCTTGGGGTTGATGTGCACGTTGCGGTACAAGGTGCGACTCATGTGTGTATTGCTTGTGGGAGAACTACGTGAAGCCACGTGGCCCCATAAGGTTGGCTAAAGTGCATGTAGCTATTTTGGAAAAATCAATTTTCAAAACTTATTTCAAATGTAAGGCTAACGCAACTGTATAAGGAAAGATTATAATTGAAATTGAAAAATATAAATACGAGTCGTACTTCAGTTATGATTTTATTGTGCATGAGGAAGTACCTCCTTGTGATTCTTGCTAATTATTTCATGTTGCAAAGAGTTTTGGTGGGAATAATTCTTGTTGTTTCGTTCTTATTTTTTCCAGCAGTTATTGCCCGCGTACGATCATCGTAGTTCTCTTTAGTTGTTCCTTCTATGCTATTTCCGTGCAAAATTTTCGGTTTTAATTCATGTTATTATATTGGTTCGTATCAGTTATTCCTCCGTTTTTCGTTATTTTCCTTTATTATATTTTTATACTATTTATTTATATCCTAGTAGATGTCTTGACCTAGCCTCGTCACTACTCTACTGAGGTTAGGCTTGATATTTACTAGGTGCTGTTGTGATATACTCATACTACGCTTCTGCATATTCTTGTAGAAATCCATGTACGTCTGCTCGTGCCGGCCGGTAGAGATCATTTGTAGTTGCCTTACGGAGACTTCAATGTATGCCTCCTCGGCGTCCATAGGCCTCGGAGTCACCTTCCCTATTTTACTTTCTGTTGTGCTTCTTGCAAACAGTGATGTATTAGATATCTTAGCTTATTCTATACATCTTATGACTATGTTCCACATCTCTTGGGGATTGTATGGTTGAGATTCTATTTTTCAGAAGTTATATTAGTTTATTAGAGTGGTATTTAGTATCTTGTTAATTACACATGTACGGTTGTTATCAAATATTAGGCTTACATAATCATAGACACTAGGTTCCATCACGACATCCTACAGATGAAAATTGGGATCGTGACATGGATCATACACACTACTTACAACTTTAAAAGAAATTAAACTATTTTATCCTGTATGGTCATTGCGTATTCATACTCTAGGGAATGCATGTAAACTTCTCTTTTTACCTAACTTCCTATATACGAAGGAAATCGGGCTAAAACATACCCCAATTTTCTGGTGGATCAAATTAAGCAAGGGTATAAATATATGATATCGAGATTGAAGCTGTGAAATTTTTGAACTGAGGCCCGAACGGAGTGCTCACCATCGAACTTGATAAAATGACGCACCCCGGACCCGGGATAGGTTCTGAGGCTTCGGGAAGCGCATGAATGATTGTAGGCGACATGTAGAAGGTCGTGATATTCGAAACTAACGGGATATCACGATGTATATCTCGCTCGATGGCGGTTACATATCAATAATTAATGAGAGAGGAGAATTTTTACATTTTTAGATTTATATTAGGGGTGAAACTCTCCAATTATATAAAGAGGAAGTTTTTTCTTTCATGGGAAATATTGTAACACGCAAATCAAGGAATACAAATACATTTTCTCTGCTTTCTAGCAATTGCATAATTTTTATTTTATGGTAGTTCTTCATATATAATTGGCATTGAATTGAGGGTCCAGTAGAGGGCGAAACTATTGTTCAGCCGAAATCCAATCCCGGCTATAACGTCACAATTGGTTTGATTATTCATCGTATCTTTAACTCGCTTATATAACATTATTCATTATTTGTGTTGAATCGGTCCACATATTATTAAAATCGCGTATAAATTAAATTATTATCCGTTTTAAGGGTAAACAATTGGTGTCCACCGTGGGGATAAGGATAGTAGTGGTGGTTTGATATAAATCTCCGTAACGCGCTCTATTTTACGCTTGTTATTTAAGGTCTTAATTTCAGGTCATCTTGAAAATGTCAAATTTGAAGTCTGCTCACTTGAACGTTGAGGTTGAGTCTGGCCATCATGGCATGAACAACAATCTGGTGCTTAGCAATGAGGTTCCCCTTGCTGATCCAATGGAGTCCCAATACCATTGACTCGTTTGCTATGGTCGCAGATGCCTTTGTGAAGGCTCATGCCGGGGCCATCAAGGTCGAGACCACAAAATTATTGGACCTTTTCAAGGTTAAGCAAATAGGCAATAAGATGCTTTGGGAGTTCGTGTCAATGATTCTTTTTGCCTAACATCGATAGAATTACTGACGCGATGGCCAGGAATGAGATACTCAGCTTTCTCGATGCCTATTTTGGTACAACAAAAGTTGAATGGACCCAGGCGATCAAGAAAAGACCTCTTTTATCACTAAATTCGGCACCTCTTTATATAACGTAATATCACCCCGATTAAAGAACGCCATTGCCACCTATCAACATCTAGTAAATAGATGTTCGAAGAATAAATAGGAAAATCAATAAAAGTTTATAGTGACGACATGTTGGTCAAGTCCCTTAAAGTAGAGGACCATTTACTACGTTTGTAGGAAACCTTCGACATATTGAAGAAATACAATATGAAGCTCCACCTGGAGAAGTGTGCTTTTGGTGTCGGATCCGGAAATTCCACTGGTTCATGCTATCAATCGAGGGATCGAGATCAATCTAGACAAAATCAAAGCGGATGAACAATTGTATGTGATAGGTAGAAGGCCGTGATATTCGGTGCCAGATATCACGACATGGATCTCGCCCATGAGTAATTAATGAGAGAAGAGGACTTTTACCTTTTAAGACTTGTACTATGGGTGAAACTCTCCTATTATATAAAGGGATTTTTTCTTTGATGGGACACATTATAACACGTAAACCAGGGAATACATATTCATTTTCTCTATTTTCTAGCTATTGCAAAGTTCTTATTTTATGGTAGTTCTTCATATACAATTGGCTTCGAATCGAGGGTCCGGTCGAGGGCAAAACTTCTGTTTAGCCTGAATCTGAGCCCGGCCGTAACGTCACAATTGGTTTGATTATTCATCTTATTTTTAACTCGCTTATCTAACATTATTGATTATTTGTGTTGGATCTCTCCACATATCCTTAAAACCGCATACAAATTTAATTGTTATCCACTGTAAGGTAAACACTTTCAAAAAGGATTATCAACATCAGAACACGCATTATTTATTAAGGAAAAATAAATTGTTATGTCATTTGAGACAGAAAATATTAAAGTACCCCGTTATTTCTTTGAATGTTAAGCTTAAACTAAAGAAAAGCAAGTCAGACTCAAAAGATTTAATCATATTAGATGTTTGTACCAAATTAATAAGCAACTGACATGCCTTATTTACATACAATTTTCTTTGATACATGCATAAAGAAGTTACATGAGAAAACTTGTTCATGAGATCAAAATTGTTACTTTTGTTACCGAGTACATGAAAATCAGGTTCAATGATATTCAAAATCACACGAAATTATAGTTGTAGGTACGGTAGAGACGGTATGCACATCATTCTTTTTTCTTTTTTTTTTTAGATTTTCCATCAATGTTCGATACTTAAATATCAGGATTCGCGTCTTGTAGGGCCGTTCGGTTGAAACCTCTCCCTGCCAAGGATTTGGTACGCATATAATTCTTCATCTACTATTACTGCCAAAAGAAGTAATATCAAAATGGCAGGCACATACATTACTCGTTAAGGAACAATAAATTAGTAATGTCATGTACGGTACGCGGTTTTCTTTATTTTCTGTGCACATTTTAAGCTAAAACAAAAGAAATGAGCAACTCGAACACTAAAACTTATCCATTTTTGTTCGCAATAAATTGATAAGCAGATTATATAGTTTTTTTTACATACACTTTTGTCACTTATCTAAAGTAAATTAATATATATATATATATATATATATATATATATATATATATATATATATATATATATATATATATATATATGTCCCTCAATATATATATTTATCTATCTCAATTTATGTAAAAATATTTAAATGGACATAAAATTTAAGAAAGAAAAAAAAACTTTATAACTTTTGATCAAAACTAAGTCATAAATATTTGTATGGTTATAAATTATTGTCACACCTCCTTTTTCCGCAGGCCCGCGAGGGCGCTAGGTATAAAAAGGAGTTTTTCCAATTAAAGGACAACCAAAACGGGATTCATTTATTGAGATATTCGGAGTCGCCACTTGGGAGATTTATGGTGTCCCAAGTCACCGGTTGAATCCTGAATTGAGGAAAGGTTTGACTCTATTTAACAGTCTGGTACCAGAAATCCGGATAAGGAATTTTGTTAACCCGGGAGAAGGTGTTAGGCATTCCCGAGTTTCGTGGTTCTAGCACGGTCGCTCAACTGTTATATTTGGCTTGATTATCTGATTTTAATACAAATATGAACTAGTGTGCAAACTACCACTCCAAACCGTTTTAATTGTTAGAAGAAAATTATAATGTCGTGAGAATATATCTCGAATTTCGTCACATAAATGTGTCCGTAATTTTTGATATATTCCGACTTCATTGGGATTTGGATTGGGGTCACATAAATGTGTACCCGAGTTTAAGGAGGTACAATTATTAAATACGCGCTTAAAACTATTAACGCGTTATTATTTTGAGAATGCCATGAAAATTTACTAAACGGCCAATCTCGGATTTATAAGTAAATATATACACTTATGAGGGTTTCACAATTTTTGCGATTTATTTGGCGAGGCTCGTCTCATTTATTAACAAAATAATCCTAAAATGACTACATTTCCTATTTTTTTTAGTTTTTATAAATAAAGAGATATCATAATTAATCTAGAAATTAAAAATGCAACACTTATCTAATTTATGACAAAAAAACTTAATGAAACAGATTTCAATCAATGTTTAAGCAGAAAATATTTTTTTTTTCGGAATTATTTTATTATTTTATTAAATACGAAATTTCATAACTTAATAATAAAAGAAGCTAATTTAGAATAATATTAAAACTTGAATATATAAAAAGAAAAACTAATAAAATCATTTATTCAAAACTATCGAAAATTATAGCCATATTAAAGCTTATATGGTAAAAATTAATTTTTATTCCAAATTGTTCAAATCTAAGCTTATTTTTAGAAAAACAAGCAATTATAAATTGACTATAATTTTATTTAAATTCGTTTTTTATAAGCTAAAAGAAAAAAATATATTATTTGTTATGTTTAGATAAATATTTAATAAAAATAAACATTACTTAAATAAATCTAAAAATAAAAGTGCAAAATCAACAACTAATATATATATATATATATATATATATATATATATATATATATATATATATATATATATATATATATATATATATACAAACTAAACCAATTATCTTACAACTAACTTAAACTCATATTTTTTAATTTTTTTTACTATTTTTGAATTAAACCCTTGATGTTAACTATTTACAACTATTTACCAAAACCAAAATCAATCTTAATTATTTACACCTATATTTTGAGATGGTTAAACTTGAGCAGAAACAATTCTTGTGTTATTGAAAATTCAAATCGTACCTAAATGCCTAATTTACGCAAAATAATTAATATTCGCATTTTTTATTGAACTTAATTACATATTAACAACTTAGTTTATTAAAGATGATATTAAAGAAGTTCTCATTAATTCAATTAACAAAAGAGTAATTCATTCTTCCTAACCAATTTGAATCATTAATAAACACATTTATAACTATACTATTTAATAGTCATTTTTAGAAGTGATTTATTATTGTTACAACAAGGCTTAATTATTTAAAAGCTATCACAAAATTTACAGAATATTAATATGGAATTTATTAAAACATAATCTGTAAAAGAAGATAGAAATAGAAACTATTTAAAATTTCAACAAAATTCTCATCTTTCTCATATATTCATCTTATCATTTAAATATGATTAGGTATGTACCTGATATTGGAAAGAAAAGAATACCGGTGATCAACACAGCAAATAACACAACAATATCACAGCAACAGCAGTACAATCAAGAATACGAGTATCCGGATTTAAGCAATAAGAATCAACATCCCAGAATTGAGTTTCTAAATAAGACTTTGTAAAATAAAAACTAACACTCTTTTTTTTTTAGATTTTGTTTTTTTCGTTTATTTTTTTTTATTTTTTAACACTCTTAAGATTTTTCAGATTTTTTCTCTCTAGGATTTTTTCTCTTCTTAATGATCCCCCCCTTCTCCTCAAATTTCTCTTCTATTTATAGCAAAAAAATTCGAAATTTTCAGATTTTATTTTTATTATTTTTTTATTTTTTTATTTTTTTTATCTTTTTTTAAATAAAAGAAATCCCACTTACTAAATGCTTTTATTATTTTATAAAAAGAAATCCCACCTTGCTTATATTTTATTTTTTAAAACACAACTTTAATGATTTTTATATTTTTAATTGTCCACTTTCTTTTATTTATTTAAAAGAAAATGCCACTTTCTTTTCTTTTCTTTAAAAAAAACAACTTTCTTTTACTTTTGATTTTTTTAATTTTCAGCCACTTTTGACTTTTATTCCAACTTTCATTTTCAATTATTTAAAACCAACCGAAAATTTAAAAAAAATATTAATATTATCAGTTTTTTTTAAATTGAAGTTAAAAATGTGGTCCAATATGCGGTCGCATAATCAAAATGCGGACCGCATAACCATTGCATAAATTCCTCAGGGATTTTAAATCATATATATATATATATAATATATATATATATATATATATATATATATATATATATATATATATATATATAATTAAACAAAAGCTAAAATATATAGAGTGAAAAATTTAAATACGGTCAAACATTTTTGTGGGGCTTTTTTGTGTGTGTGTTAGGATTTTTTGGTTTAGGGTGTGTTTTGAATAGTGTATAGTAGTGTAATAAATGGGTCGTGGGTCATGAGTTTGGGTTATGGTGTTTTGGGTTGGGTAGAATATGTTTAGGCTCAAGTTTAAAATTTAAGAAGAGGCTCAATTCCGAATTTGTCTTCTCTATAAAAAAATTATTTATTATGAAATAAATTAAAAAAAATGTTAAGATTAAATTATAAAACCAAAATTATCTTAAAAACACCAATTAACTCATAATAATTATTATTACAAAAAAATTAGACGTTAATTAAAATAAAATCGCACAAATTGGATATTATAGGCTAAAAATGCAAAAATACATATTTTTGTGATTTTATAAAATAAACTTAATTATTACTAATTATAAACTTGAATTTTATATAAATACAATATATTTTTATATTTTTTATTTATTTAAACAAATAAATATGCACGGATAAATGCAAACAATTCAAGAAAAATAACACAAAATTAACAAATATTGCAAACAACACAAAACTCTTTTATTTTGAATTTTTGGGAGTAATTTTCATATAGAGCAAAAATCATGTGCTCACAATTATCATTAAGAATAAATTAAAATAATTAAGTGAACGTCACATAAGTTGATACTGAGGAGTACTTAACAATGATATTAATTAATGTGATTTAATGAAAAATTCGGATGAGAATAAATTTTTTGCCGAGTAGAATGACTATATTGTGCTCTTGGTTTACTTTGAAAGCGAAAGAAGACAAGCGGCACTAAGATTTAAGAAAAGGATATCCATAAATAGCTGTCCTAAGCGAACCTTAGCTTTATATCTTTTTACCTTAACGCGTATCTTGTTTTTTGCTTTCAGTTTTCACACGCAAGAAAGTGCTCTGCATCTCTTTTATTATTAAGGAGAAAAAACAAAGAAGAAGAAGAAACCAGTAAAAGCGAAAATGGTGAAAGACAGGACTATTGGGGTGGCAATGGATTTCTCAAAGAGCAGCAAAACTGCACTGAAATGGGCCATTGATAACTTAGCTGACAAAGACGACACCTTTTACATCATCCATATCAAGACTCATTCTTCTGATGAGTCACGTAATAAGCTCTGGGCCAAATCTGGTTCTCGTAAGTAATAAACCTTATATGAACAGTTAATTGTAGTTATCTTTTAGCCGATCTATCAAATCTGTGTCGTTAATACTTTGATTTTCGTTTTGTTTTGTTAGCTTTAATTCCGTTGGCGGAGTTTAGGGAGCCTGAAGTGATGAAGAAATATGAAGTGGAGACTGATATTGATGTTCTTGATTTGCTTGATACTGCTACTAGGCAGAAAGAGGTTTTCCTTTTATCATCAAATCTCTCTCTTTTTTCTTTTTTTGGGGGATTAATTATACTGAAAATATTTCATTGATCTATTTATAGATAAAAGTTGTGACCAAATTATACTGGGGAGATGCTAGGGAGAAACTAATAGAAGCTACTGAAGATCTGAAGTTGGATTCTCTGGTTATTGGTAGCAGAGGTCTTGGTACCCTTCAAAGGTAGTATTTCTTTAATTTTTAATGTTCAGTCCCAAACTTCCAATTGTTTTTTGGACATTTACTATATAATAATTGATCTTTGATTTATGACATTCAAGTAAAATGCTTTGCTGTTAATATTTGGATATGTATCTTTTGGTTTGGTGATAAAACAGGATAATAATGGGAAGTGTGACCAACTATGTATTGGCTAATGCGACCTGTGCTGTGACTGTTGTTAAGGATCCAGATTTCCACAAGCATTGATCAAGAATTCTGAGTTGAATATTCACCATTTGAATAAGATGAAGACTTTTACATGTTTTATTTTCTCTTATGATAGCCACTTCCTTAATTTCAATGCTAAATGAGACATACTTTGTTTCTGGTTTCAATAAATAATGAGATTGATGATTTTCTCTAATTTGTCTGGTCTATATTATCTTCCCTTTAATTTCTGGAATAAGAACTATAAAGTCTTTTTCTCAGGACAGAATTATTTGATATTTGCTTTTTTTAGAATCTAGAACTCATAAAATCTGATTTTTGGTTCACCGATTTGCTAGCAAATGCTCTATATATATTGCCAAAATAATGAAATTTATCTAAGAAATAATCAAATAAATGCCTAAGCTCATATAAACAATTTTCAACTCTTTGGTGAAATCTGGATGGCATCTTGATTCAACATGTCACGTGGATGGTTTGATATTTTTGATCTTTTACGTATACTTAAAAGTATTTACAAATCAAGACCTTGCCGATAATGATTACACCTACTTGGTTGATTAATGGTCCAAGTTGATTCCCCTCATGGCTCTGACATAACATCGATCAGTTTTTAACATGAATTCATTATTCATTAACAATTAAAATATGCCAGCTTGAGATCATAAACTGGTAAAATACTGCCACAAAACGGTAGTAAGCACATGGGCTGCTGAGGGTTGGTGAGGTTTAAACAGGTAATGTGGAGATAGTTTTCAAGGAACATTAGTGAACAAATAAACATTAATGTGCCATAGAGTGAGAAAATTAAATGACGAAGACCATTGAGCTTAACTACCACATATTTATTAGACCAACTTGGGGCGGCAAAGGTCGGGTCGAATATAGGCGGATCGAAAACGGATAATGTATAAATGGATAAATTATTTGGTCTAATCATATTTATAATATACATAAAAATAGATTAATCGGCGGATAATATGTATATTTATATTATCCATGGCTTCTTGAATATGATAATTTTTGGAGAATTCTTTGTCTATGAACTTGAGTTTTACAAATGTAAAAGTTATACGCATTAGTTATTCATTTTCTAAGTGTAATATGGTTTTTATCCATATTTGATCCATTTTTTAAAATTTCATTATCCAATTAATTTTTTAGCGGATAATATGAATGGATATTTTTAATCTATTTTGCCACCAGGACTAACCAATTGCTATTAATATGTATTTTTTTGTTGTATCTTTATGCTAAGTTAGCCCAAACTTTTGTGTTTCTCTAGTGCTTGATGCTATCATGCGAATCATTGCAATATTTGCTACATACGAATGAAGCTTTCGCATGGTTTTGATTTCTTATGACATGTTAAATATATATATATATATATATATATATATATATATATATATATATATATATATATATATATGCGTGTATTTTTTAAAGCAGGTTCTATTCAAAGAAATCGACAATCGGATAATTCAGAAAATTAAAGGATGGGAATTGATTTGCTCTGGCCTTTCAAATTAAAGACATTTACATGCACTAGTGTCATAATGCATAGAGGCCACGAGGAATGTTAGCTCTTATTTGTCACCTGGCACACCAAATGGTCCAACAAACAAATAAGAGAAGTGTGGTATCACGTTTCTCAGAAAAGCTAAATTTTTCGGAATTAAGACTCAATAAAGGTTCAATTTTATCCAGCAACATTTCGTACTTCAACTTTTGCTTGATTATATGTGTAACTTCTAAACCTCCGTGTAATTTGTATGACATCTTTTCCTTTTTAAAAAATGTAAAAGAAACGGCACGTTTGTATATTTAATAAAATTTAGTTTAAGATATTCATTTTTGTTAACATCCGAAAATGAGATCAATTTGTGGAAATTTGTAAAACCAAACTTTCAGATGCAATATGAAGAACAGTGGAGAAAAAATTATCTGATCAATTTTATTGATGTAATGAAAATAAAGTACACGCGTGTGAAGTGAAGTTCCTAATATATATTCAAAAATATATATTTACAACTGGGAGGGGTCATAAATAATTGGGTCGGTCTCTATTACTAGGCTGGCCCAAACTAACTTGAGGTCCAACACCCCACAAGTTAGAAGGAGAGGCCACTCCAAGTTTGTGTATAAAGAGCTATTGCTGTGCACCTAGCAAAGACTTGGTAAAAATATCAACCAACTAAGAGGAGGTAGAGATGGAATGGAGCTCAATAAGGCCAGAAGTCAAAGCACTACGCACAAAATAACATTCCACCTCTATATGCTTTGTACGCTCATGAAATACTGGTCAATATGCATAGACGCCTAATACACGTCCATAGGGGTGAGAGAAGAAACCCCAAGTTCAGCAAGCAGCTGGAGAATCCAAGTAATCTCATCAACAAGCAACCTCAAGGCCCTATACTCGGCCTCAGCAGAAGACAAAGCAATAGTAGGTTTTTTCTTAGACTTCCAAGAGACAAGACAACCATCAAGAAACAGAATAAAACCCCTAACTGACCTCCTCGAATCACCACAACTCACCCAATCAGAGTCACAATAACCTTGTAGAGAAACTGAAGAACTAGTAGAAAATAATAACCCCAAAGTGCTAGTACCAAACAAATATCTCAATACATGTAAAGCAACATTCAAATAAGGAACTCTAGGGGCAGACATGAATTGGCTTAAATGTTGGACGGTAAAAGACAAATCGAGCCTAGTGTGCTGAAGATAATTTAGCTTACGCACAAGCCTCCTATAAAGAGATGGATCATGCAGAAGGTCACAAAGTTCAGCAGACAATTTAACATGAGGGTCAAGAGGAGCCACCACTGAAGAGACATCAAAACAATGGAACTCAGATAGGAGATTCATGATAAACTTGTGTTGACAAACCACGTAACCAGTAGGCTGCTTAGTGATCTCCAGTCCAAAAAAATAATGAAGCTCACCAAGATTTTTGATCTTGAATTCATCATCCAGAAATTTGCTTAAGGGTGGTGATCTCAGACAGATTATCTCCAACAACAAGAATATCACCAACATACACAACAACGACAGTTAAAAAACCATCAACCAACTTAGTAAATAAAGAGTAATCATTCAGGCTAGCATGAAACCTCTAGAATGCAATGTTGAAGATAGCTTGGCATACCATTGTCGAGATGCTTGCCTAAGTCCATAAAGGGACTCGTTCAACCTATAAGCTAGAGTAGTGGAGGAAGAGGAAACAGATTGGACAGAAAGACCTTTAGCAATCTTTATGAACACCTCTTCATCTAAGTCCCCGTGTAAAAAACATTCTTTACATCTAACTGAAAAACAATCCAATTTATTTTAATAACTACAGATAACAGACATCTGATTGTTGTTAATTTGATAATAGGGGAAATTTTTTAATTTAAATCAATACTCTCTTATTGATTGTCCCCTCTAATGACTAATCGAGCCTTAGACCTCTCAACTTACCCATCAGCCTTCTGTTAAATCTTATATACCCACTTACAAGGGATGGCTCTCCTCCCGGGAAGAAGAGGCACTATCTCCCAAGTGTTATTACCTTCTAGGGCTTGAAACTCTTTCAACATGGAATCCTGCCACGCAAGATGTCCTACAACTTGATGATAGAACCGAGGTTCTAGCAAACAAGCCTCATCAGAGAAAGAAGAAGGTTCATACTTAGAAACACTGGTGCATACATAATTATTCAAATAAACAGGAGTTTGATGTGGTCTCTGTGACCTCTTTAGAGGAGTAGAATTAGAAAAAGAGGAAGAAGGAAAAGAGGCTGAAGAGGAAGTAGGATCATGAGGAACTACAGGAGGAAGAGAAACTGGGGAAGTAGAGAAAGAAGGGGGAAATAAATGAGAAGAAGAGGATGATGATGAAATATATAATGGAAATATATGTTCATGAAAAACTAGATCTCTAGAATGAAAGATGACTAAGGAAGAAAGATTCAAAAGTTTGTAGACTTTCTTTCCAGGACTATAACCAAGAAAAACAAAAGAGATGATTCTGGACTTAAATTTGTCTCTATAAGGTTTTGGCACAACAACAAAAACTAAGAATCCAAATGTTTTGAGATGAGTGAAAGAAGGAGAAGTACAATACAATAGGTGAAAAAGTAACTGATTTTATAGCAATGGGGAAGGAAATTTATTTATTAAATATGTAGCAGTCAAAACACATTCACCCCAATACTTAACAGGTAACTTAGATTGGAAAAGAAGAGCCATTGCAGTTTCTAATAAATGTTTATATTTTTTTTCTACAACACCATTTTGCAGAGGTGTGTGTGGACAGGGAGTTTGGTGGAGAATCCCTTAAGCAGAAAAGAAAGAAATTCCCTCAGAACTAGAACCCAATTTAAAATTATTATCAGACCTAATGACTTTAACATGGCAACGAAATTTAGTTTGAATGATAAGGATAAAATATTTAAGTATAGTAAGAGCATTTTCTTTAGATGATAAAAAATGAGCCCATGTTGCCCAGGTAAAATCATCCACAAAGGTAACGAAATATTTATATTGATTGTAGGTTTGAGTGTGATAGGGTCCCCAAAAATCAACATGAACTAGCTGAAATAGAGTCGAAGAGTGAATGGTGCTTTCACGAAATGTTAGTCTTTGTTGCCTAGCCATGGGACAAATAAGGGATAAGAAGGACTATTTCTTAGGTAGTTTACCAGATAGAAAAAGGATATTTTTCATTTTAAAAAATGGTACATAACCCAACCTCAAATTCCAAATATGATCAAGAGACAATGTAGAAGGTATAATATAAACGGTATTATCAGGTAATGAAATGGACTCAAAATTGAAATCAGAACTGCTCTTATTAGAATCATCAAGGATGGCAGTTATGGTATTCACAAATGCAGAATCACATGAATCAATGGGAGAAAGAGTATATGAATGTTGAAGGTATAACCCTTTCCGAAATCTAACAAGAACCAATGGCTTCTTCAGAAAAGGGTCCTGCAACAAGATACAAAAAGTAGGTGTGAACAGTGCACAACTAGTTGGGCATAATAACAATTCAGACAAAAAAAATCAGATTATAATGAAAAGAAGGAACAAAAAGTACATTAGGAAGAGAAATATCAGAGGATAAAAATAGTGTTCTAGTACAAGTCACTTTAACCTTGTAACTATTTTACAAGATAAGGAAAAGTTAGAGGTTTGATATCTTTAAGAAGTGAATTATAAGGTGTCATATGATTAGTAGCACCAGAATCTATAATCCAAACACTACTCTCTATATTAGAGGCATTGCAAGCAAGAATACCATCTAAACTAGTAGTAGTAGATTTTATCATACCTGCAAAATTAGCAGACCCTGTAGCAAATTCTTGAGTAACAAATGAGATCTTAGATTGTTGGATAAGAGAAATGAGTAGGTCATATTGATCCTTAGTCAACATATGGCCTCCAACATCAGTCTGAACCACTTTAGAACCATTTGTTCCATAATTCTCAGAATGCCTTGCCACTTGAGAGTTACAAAATTGAGCACATGCAACATTTCTCTTTAGTCTGATTTCAGAACCTGGTGGGTAGCCATGTAGTTTATAGCACTTCTCAATGGTACGACTAGGCATTTTACAATACTTGTAAATTAGGCTAGAATTAGATTTCCTAGAAGGATCAAAATTGACTCTCTGAGTGTAAGGTTTTTGAGCTCCAGTAGAAATTTGTTTCTGAACTGCATTAATAAAATATGCAGACTCTGAACTAAAAGAGGGAATTGAAGTTTTAGCATCTGCCTGACTCTCATCCTCAACTAGAGTTGCATATACAGTATCTATATCTAGAAGAGTCTTTATCATCAAAAGATTTCTTCTCACATTAAAGTAGTTCCCATTTAAACCCATTAGAAATTGGTGGCCTTTTTGGTCTTCTTCTTTCTTCTGAAGGGCTTTCTTTGCACCCACATACACTAGGAGGATAGGATAGAGACAATGCTAGCTCATCCCAGAGTTTCTTAATCCTAATGAAATAAGATGCTATGTTGGAAGAACCTTGAGAGATGGAAGAGATTTCCTTGCGTATCTGAAATATTTTACTCCCATTTGGCTTTGCATAACGATGCTCTATTTCCTTCTATAAATATTCAGCTAATTCTATATACATAACACTCTCTCTAATTTCCATGTCCAAACTATTCAGAATCTAAGTAGTCACCATATCATTATCTCTACACCAAGGCTCATACAAAGGAGAATTTGCACTAGGTTTAGAAATCATTCCATTAATCAATCCTAGTTTGTTCTTACATGAGAGGCCTATCAACGAATCTCTATGCCAACTCCCATAACCCAAACCAATGAATGTAGTAGTAACAATAACAGTTCTAGGAGAATCAGACGGATACAGATATATTAGGTGCGAAAGCTCCACAGTAGAAGCAGTGGATGATGTACTTGTATTCGCAATACCGCTAGTAGTACTCATCATAATTGTTGAGAAATTAGGGTTTTTTAGAAAACTTTGGAAGCTAGTAATAATTAATCATAATTAACCAAGTAGAGAGGAAGTAACAGTACCAAATTCCTCAGCAGCAAAAAAATAGAAGAGATCCAAGCTAAATTTCACTATGAAAAAACAAAAATTGGAGCTCTGATGCAACTTCACCGAAAAAATAGAACGTGGAGAATTTGACCCAATGGTACTATCGGACAAACTGTAATGTTGTAATCTATCCATTCTGGACACTAATACCATGTTAACATCTGGAAATGAGATCAATTTGTGAAGATTTATAAAAGCAAACCCTAACTTTCAGATGCGACATGAAGAACAATAGAGAGAAATTATCTGGCCAATTTCATTGATGTAATGAAAATGAAGTACACACGTGTGAAGTGAAGTTCCTAACTATATATCCAAAAATATATATAAATACACTGGGCCGGGTCATAAATAATTGGGTCGGTCTCTGTTACTAGGCTGGCCCAAACTAACTTGAGGTCCAATAATTTTACCCATAATGAGATAATTTATAGTCACACAAATCTTACTGACTTATTAGATAATACTCCCTCCGGTCCAAAATAAGTAATTTTTTTGGCCTTTTTCTGGTGATCCAAAATAAGTAAAATTTTCATATATCAAGAATGAATTTATTATTTTTTTTCCTATATTGTCCTTGGAGTATAAATAGTGTTGAAATATATGTTAGGAGTATTTATGTAAGATAATAAAAGATAATATGGTCAAATCTATTGCTAATTAATACTAAAAGATAAATTTCTTAATTTGTGTTAAAATATCCAAAAAATTACTTATTTTGGACAGGAGGAAATATATTTTAAAGTTTTCGTACCTTTTTAAAATTTGGTGTTCACTCACATAAATCGTGATGGAGGGAATACGTTTTAATACATCCATGGCCCACTCGTAATGCTTCATTGATCGCTCCAAAGTTCAAGCCATGTTCATAGATACTTCTTTTTTTAAATTGTGTTTGTCTATGAAATTTTGAAAATTCTAAGAAGTGAGTTTTTCAAAAACCAAATAGTGGTTTTGACCGCTCTTTCAAAATTTTCAGAATTTTTTTGCCACACTCACAAAACTATAATAATTTTTCAAGTAAAATGTATGTCCAAATATAATTTCGAATTTCAAATACTATTATTCAGCTTAACTCTAAATACTATTATTTTTTAAAAAAAAAATTATGATTTTTATGTCCAAACGCCTACTAATATTATGAAATCGCCGAAAACTTCAATGTGGAGGGAGAAAATTGTCCAATCGGACTACGAAGTGGTCATATTTTAGTTTTTCAATACGAATCTTTACACATATAGCCCAGCGATATTCATTATTTATTTTTTTAGCCATATATATTGATTATACATTGATTATATATAATTATAGAGGAAACTACACTAACTACCCACTAAATCCAAAATAATAACCCTACCCGTTTTAATAATAATTACTATATCTACCTAAGCCAACCAAAATTATTACCTGCCCACGTTTCTCAGTTGGCTTACCAACCTCTCTCCTTAAAACTTCCCTTTCTCCTTCCCCTTCTTCCTATTTCTTCTTCCAACAATAAAATATTATCTTCATCTTACATATCTCATATTTTCTCGTAGTGTTTGTGTTTGTTCGAGTTACTGCTCCGTTTTTTATTCTGATTTTAATGAGTGAAATTTGATATGGTTTATGATAAGCAAAATAACTATTTTGTACGTGCAGTGTTACAAATAATTATTTCTAATATCTTTTGAGAAGTTCATGGTAATTTACCGTAAGAAAAATTAGATCAACCATTGAAAGACCTTGAAACTTGAAAATCATAAATTGCATTTGTCGAGTTTGTAATTGTTTGATTAGATTTTGACTGGCATGATTAAAATATCGATTGTCAACTGTAACTAAATATTGAGTTAGTTTGGTTGAGACTTAGAGCTGATTTGAGATCGAAATTTTCAGTTGAAAATCGAAGAAGAACACAACTATAGTAATAATCGAAGAAGAACATTGTTACCTAATAATATACCGCTACAGTATACAAATATACTATATGAGTATATAGTTATACTACAACAGTATACCATTATAGTATACAAATATATTGTTATGGTATACTGTAATAATATGCAAGATATTGTAATAATATGCTACAATGGTATATAATATACTATAATAGTATACTTATTACCTGTTAATTCAATTGCATTTTCGCTTTTAATTTGTTTTAAGCTTTTACCTCGCGTGAGCAGCAAATTGAAAATGCAAAAATAAAATAAAATTATAGTATGCTATATAATGTAACGGTATATTCTTACAATTAGATCCTTTTAGAATTTTTTAAATTTTTTCTTGACAACTGATATTATTTCAGTTTAATAATTAAAATAAACTTTTTTTTAACTCTTTGCGTACAATTATATACCATGTTGGTATAACAATATACTATACATGTATCAAATATTAATTAATATTTTTTTATTGTATTAGCTACATTTAATTGGTACACCATTTAATTTTTCTCTAGTAATAATATATATAAAAAGAATGATAAAAAATAATTAAAATATTAAATAAAATTAGATTATAAAGAGAAAAGGAATATAAAAAAAAGTAGTTAAATGAAATTAGAATAGGAAAAAGAAAAAATAAGAAGAAAACGAGAAAAAAGAAAACGAGAAAAAAGAATAGAAGCATAAAAATAAAAAAGAATTAGAAAATAAAAAGAAAATTCCCCACAAAACCTACTATGGGTAGGAAATGTAATTAGTTTATGGGTAAAAGAATAAATAAATAGACAAGAGTAAATAGTTTTGTTTTTGTGGGTAACTATGTCAAACCCCATAATTTTTTATTATATAGAAAAGATAAGAGGAGGTTGACAAAGGGCATAATAGTCATTTTAAATATATTAGTGCATTGTTGGTTTGTATACTAGGCTCAAAAGTTTTGTTGTGGGTTCTTAATAACCGAAAATTCCAAAACTAACGTGTCCATAAGCTATTAAATTCTTTAGATGGACCCTACTTTCCATTCAACATTTGCTATCTTTATTAAATTCATTACTTGATTGTTATTATTTTTATTTTCAACAAGTACTTTGAACTAGAATAATTATTTTTTTGATAATTTATAATTCAAATGTTCGCCCGATTAAAAATACTAAGGTCATATACATTTATATATGATAATTCTATTATTTTCTTAAGAAATATCATTTTATTTATTAACTATTTCAGTAAAGAAGATTTCATTAAAAAAATTAATGATACTATATGTAGATTGACATTCAAATGTTATTATATCATTATCTATTGATATCATTTTATACAAATTTCAATTGGAATACTTCATAAAATTCAAAATATTTTTATTTAAGAATAAAATATAGTTTCAAGTTCCCTTTTTGATTATAGAATATAAAAAATTATAATAATTATCCCCTCTCTAAAAATATGAGTTGAGAATATCTGAAGTAAAAATGAAGACAACTAATTTGTGAAATTATTATCTTTTAAATATTGTTATATATTAAGAAGTATGAGAAGTATCGTCATACAATATTATACTTCTCCCTATATGATCGAAGTTAGTTGAGTATATACTTTATTCAATTAGAATTCAATATTATAAAAATTTTAAAATAGATAAATATATAATTAATATTTTTAAAATAGTCTCAACAAATACTACTATTGTTATGATGATTGCATTAATACCCAAAATAGTATCTCAAGCATATCGAATAAAAATAGAAAAAAATATTATGTCATTCCAATAGAACAAATCACAGAGTTTCTTGTTAAAATTCTTAATAATTAAAATCACGATTATTATTTAAAAGAACCAAAAAATACCTTTTCATCAACTATTTGGGAATAATATTAATATTTACCTTATGATTAGTAAAAAAGAAAAAGATAATGCATTATCTTAACTTCAGTTCTACTTTCAAGAACTTCTTAACTTGCTCTTGCACCCTCCTTTTTTATCAACCTTTGCAACTTGTAGTTGGAGGCAAGTACTAGAACAAATACAGACATGGCAAAACATGAATTACAGAAAATAATGTGTTGAATCTGGTTTCTAATGTTGCACAACCACAAAACTTAGTTTCTCCTAAATAACCATTTTGAAGAAGTCATTAACCAAGTGTGGCATTTTTCTCCACAAACTACTATGGAGTACTATAAACATTGTAACTTTTTCTTTAATATATAAGCGCCACAAATGGTAACAAGTCGGTATCTTTGCTTTACATATCTATACTCAAACTGAAGGTGTAATAGAATGTTATTCATGATGTTTTTGCTCCTCTTCATGTTGGAGAAATTGAGAAAGTTGTGAGGTTAGAGGTGTGTTAAGACACATTATTTAAGCATACTTAATTCGCCCACCATATGTGACATATCCTCCAAGATTGAACAAGCTCTTATAGTTGAAAATTAGAGCAGAAAAAACATTAATTGGTAATGTAAAACCCAACAGGGAAGCAGAAGGAAAAAATTTATTTCACCATTGCAAAGACACACAACAATTCTACGGGAAAAACCAACACATACATCATCCTGTAATCACAACTTTTCCTTGTTGATTTCATTAACTAGCAGCATTCAATGGTTTGACGTACATTTTGTAAAATGCAAGTAATTTTTCTCTAGGTGGCAGATTTTCCTTGATACAGTTACAGGTTATCACATTTTCAGCCCAGGCACATATATTTGGAAATTCCTCTTCCGTCAATATGTCCACTTTCAATGCTTCTTGAATAACTCTAGGCCAATAAGTTATCAGAATAGAAACAATCTCAATATATCCAACTCTGTTTACTCCAAAGAAGTTCTTATCTTTGATAATTTCATTCTCAAGAAGTTTAAGGAATTCATGAAGTTCTCCCCTGGCTTTCTCCCTTACTTCATTGTTGCTTTCATAACATAGTTTCTTCATCTCTGGCAAACACTGAGATTAGACAATAACACATGTTATTACATGAAAATGATGATTTTGAAAGAAAATATTTCAAGATCAGCTGTGTTTCCTATAAACAAAAATATTTATACGGAAAATGTTTTTCAGAAATAACTCATTTGGTGTTTGGCGGCCAGAAAATATTTTTCAGGAAAAACAACTTTCACTAGAAGAAAATGACTTATTATTAAGAAATACTTAGATATTAATATTACTAATCTTTAATATTTAATAATTCCTTCGTTTTAAACAAATTATTGTAATTTAACTTGATACAAACAATAATAAAGAACGAAAGATTTTTGAGATAGTGATCTCAAATAAGTGATAATATATGTATGACGATAAAATCTTTAAAACTTATGATCTGAAACCTATAATAGCGTTTATGTTATTATAAATACTTTATATTAAAAGATGTCAATTTTTTCTAAGCGGACTAATAAAAAAATAGCGTCAATTCTTTTTTTAACAAAGAGAGTATTATTTTTAGAAAAAAAATTCTTTTCAAAAACCAAACGCCATTTAAGGACATTACCGGAAAAATGACATTTATCATACCAAAAACATTTGAAAATGTACCTTTTCATCCAAAAAGTTAGCCCAGAAACGTGCCACTGCTCTTTGATTGAGATCTTTTGGTAGAAGAGGGGTTTCATCTTTCCAAGTTTCATCAATATATTCAAGAATTACAAGAGACTCAGCAATTGGTTTTCCATTGTGCAAAAGTAGAGGAATCTTTTTATGTACAGGATTGTACTTGAGAAATGTAGCGCTCTTGTTTGATAGATCTTCTTCAATATACTCATATTGAATACCCTTCAGTTTCAGAGCAATCTCAACTCTTACACTAAAAGGACTTGCCCAAGAACCCAACAATTTTATTTCTTCCATCTTTCACTTCTTAATTAGGCCAAATTCTTGGCTTAATTTGAATTCTGTCTTTTTGATTATTGCCTTCTTATTGTACAGGATTTTGAATTAGTCTTATTTTCATCAAATTCATATTTTACAGGTGTTTCGAAAGATGACTTGTGTGCTTATGTCACACACTCTGCCGAGATTTTATATTATATCTCATACAATTTATATTAATTATATAAGGTAATTTTTTTGCGGGCTCATACAATTAGTGTCAGTTATATGAAACGTAAAATAAAACTACTCCTCCGTCCGCTCTGATGGCTTTCTTGTTTTTTCTTCTTTTTGTTGTTAAATTATTACACAGTCAAGTTTGAATTTTTCTTTAGGGGTTATTTGGTAGAGTATATAAGAATAACGATGAATATGACGTATCAGTCATATTAAGATTAATAATGGTTAGATTAGTTATGATAAGATTATTTATTATCAATTATTTGGTTTACTATATTAAAAATTTTGCAAGGATAATTTTATCTTTATGTATGCTTATTCACAAGAGGGATTGCTCTGATGGTAAGCAATCCCCACTTCCAATCAAGAGGTTTTGTGAGTTCGAGTTTCCTCAAGAGCAAGGTGGGAAGTTCTTGGGGAAGGATGCCGGGGGTCTATTCAACATTTGTGAATCTATTGATTGAATATAGAGTTTAAGAAATGATAGAAGATTTTTGAATTTTTGGTATGAAATGAGATATATATATTCGTGTTATAATTATTACATAATGATAAATTATTTTCAAATAAAATAATAGTCCATCTTTTTAGTAGATTCACAAAAATTAAAACTATTTTTTTCTCTAATAAGGACTACCAAACGATCCTTAAAATTATAGAAATGTTTGAACGCTACTCTCACACTTTCTTAGAATCTAGTGGAGCATCTCGTCATGTGACATCTGTAGCTAGTCAAATTAAGGGTAGATAGTCAATAATAATATACTGTACCGGATAAGAAGGAACTTATCGAGGTTTGGGTATATTGTCACTTTCCTCCGACTTTGAGGCTACTTCTAATAAACATGTTTCAACTTGTTTGACAAAATACTTGTCTTCGATTTGTTAATTTGATGGAAGTGGTTGATTGAAGAAAGTATTAACATGAACATTGGTAGATCTAAATCTCCGTCTGGGATTTTGTTTATTTATAAATGGTAAAGTTAAATATATGCATAATTTATATACAAATAAATTAATTTAATCCAAAAAATAATAAATAAATTAGACAAAAATATAAGATTTAATTGAAATACACAGCAGATATCTTGGTTCCAGGGGCAGAGCTACCGGGAGCAATAAGAATAACACAAATAAGCAAAAAACGTAAAGTGTTTTTGAACTTTTGATAGAGTATAGTGTATGCTTGTTAGAAAATTCGTGTCCCCAATGATAGTAGAGCTCATTATTTATAGCTACACCTAGGGAACAAGGTCCTAGGATAAAGCTCTTCTTTAATGATAATTATAAGGGCCACTGAAGGATGTGTAACAGTAAGTAATGAATGTCATATTCTCTATAACGGATCATGCACCTAATGTTATAGAGTATTCTTCATTGAATACTATCGGATAGCGGCATTAATTTTGTCGCTATGAGTATCATTCTCTCCGGTGAGAAGCGGGATCATTGCCTTTTAGGCTTAGCTATCTCCTGCCTTCAGTTTGATTCCACGTGTCGCTTTCTCATGCAATTATTAAATATGAACATATTTTATCCCATACTAGTTTATAATGACATACAAAATAGAATGTTTTATGAGATCTCTAACTAGTTTATTTGTAGTATTAACCTTTAGATCGAGTTAATATCACAGATAGTATCTAAACTTTATCCGTTAACAGTAAAATCACATAAATAAAATGAGTACAAAAATAGGTTAGTGTATTTTTGGATGGTAAACCGGCATCTGATGTAATATGTCATAGTAGATTTTTGGTGCAAAGTATATAAAGATGTCTTATGTTTAAGTTAAGCGAGATTTATGTCCACCCCCATATCATAAACGACCATGGTAATAGAACTGAGTGTAGTGGTTCTGCCGGTTGGTCTACCAACAGTGCATGGCGTTGATATTTATCGCATTTTTGAACATATGCTTTAGCGTCTTAGTCAATTTGGGTCTAATAGTATGTTGTCCTTATCAATGTTGGTACTAAGGAATTTGCGCCCGAGTGGTTCCTGCAGATCCCTTCGTGGACTTCCCGCATAACATAGTTACAGTTAGGGGCTCCCAAACATCGGGCCAACGGGCTTCGGAAAGATTTGATGTATAACTGACCTCCTTTGAATCTATATCTTGCGGCCTTAGTTCGTAGTGCTCGAGATACCTCGGGATCCTCAGCCAGTTTTCTGTGTTTGAGATAATAAGTAATTTCGTCTCTCCAGTCCATGGCCAAATTAGTCGCTTAACCTCATAATAGCTATCCGCATCCAGAATCGAGTGCATAAGTTGTACCGTACCAGAGTCAAGTCATTTCATTTCCCTGGACGAGCCAATGTTACCTAATACGTCTGCTTCTGTATTTTCTTCTCTCGGAATATATGTGATTGACCACTCCTGAAACTAAGTGAGAAGAGTATGAAACTTCATTACGTATTGTTGCATGCATAACTCATTGGCTTCGATGATCATGTTGTCACGACCCCAAATCCGGTCGTGATGGCGCCCAACACATTGCTAAGCCAGCCTGACCAATCAATATCAACTACGGAGCTAGAAGCTCTCTTTAGCCCATTTAAACATATTAATTCACGAAATAACAGCGATACATATAACGAAAACGGGGAACCAAGTCCCATAATACATCAACTCCCATAGACCAAGGGTCAAGAGTCATGAGCCTCTACTGAACATGAGTATATGATAGTTTACAAGATACCAAGTGCGGAAAGAAATGTCAATACAAAATCAAAAGACAGTAGGAAGGAATATCGGGTCCTGCGGACTCTGCAGCTACCTCGAATATCCACAAACGTCGCCTCGCACAGCTACCGGATCACTGCTGAGAGGTACCTGGATCTGCACACAAGGTGCAGGGAGTAAAATGAGTACTGCCAGACTCAGTGGTAATAAACAAAGGTAAGACAGCGCAGATAAGAAATCCGCAATAAAGCACTATGTAAAGCTGTAATCGAATACCCTGTCACAGAATCAATATCAACTGTACTTGTACCAATAAGTACCAGCAAAACAGTATAACAGCTAGCAGATGTAGCTAAATACAATGCAATGCATGATATGACCGCTACGGCGCGTAGCTCGATCCAATTTGGGTACCCGTGCTCACTGTGGGGGTTCAGACTCCGGAGGGGCTCCTACAGCCCAAGCACAATATCACTGCGGCGTGCAGTCCGATCCGACATATGTACTGCTGCGGCGCGCAGCCCGATCCACTACTAGTCAGCTAATATGCAATCACAGCCTCGCAAGCTCAAAAGTAGTTTGAAAACATCTTTTATCATTTTTCAGTTGAAAACAGAAATATCAAGTTCCAGAGATTTGGAAATAACATGATAACAGAAATAGCTGCGGACTAGTAGTAAACTAGCATGTCAATATGATAAGACAATGATAACGATCCTCGCGGGATCCAATAACCGGCTCATGGCCCACAAGTATACTCAACCGCCCAAGAAGGGGGTTCCTCGGCTCAAGAGTGGCCATTATCACAATATATAATATGCAACCATCCGAGAAGGAGGTTCGACGGCTCGAGAATAGCCTAATATCATAATACAGTATCAACAAGTCGGACTAAGTCATAGTCCCCAATCACAATCGACCCCGCACTCACAAGAGAGTACGTGTCTCGCCGCTATACAGTGTCACAAAGTGGTATACCGGGGTTTCGAACCCGCTGGTCATCACCCAAATCTATTACTCACCTCAATACGGCGCGACGACTACTCCACAATGCCTTTGCCACGAGAATCAAGCTCCGCACGCGTAGAATCTGATGATTTCCCTTGAATTTCTCTTCAAAATCGCCCAAATCGCCTCTAAAGCCGAGACCCAAATGTGTGAAATGTTTCAGAAATTTTTCTAACTTCTGATACACTTAACTCACAGCGATTTTCGCTTCTGCGGATAAAATTCCGCTCCTACGAGCCCGTATCCGCGACCAACTAGACGCTCCTGCGAAAACTTCCGCTTCTGTGCACCAGAGTCCGCTTCTGCGGACTCGCCTCTTATGCGCGTCCGCTTCCGCGATTGAACCTCCGCTTCTGCGAAAACTCCCGCTTCTGCGCACCAGAGTCCGCTCCTGCGGACTCGCCCAGGCGGTCAAGAATCCGCCTCTGCGGACTTTCCCCTTTTTCATCAAGTCCGCTTCTGCGGTCACCCACTCGCACCAGCGACGCCGCTTCAGCGGAACAATACCCGCTTCGGCGAACACAAGCGCTTCTGCGCTCCTCAGTCCGCTCTCGCGGACTCGCCTCCGCGCCCATATTTCCGCAGGGGCGAAAATGACAGAACTAGAATACTTCAACCTGCAATTTCCATGTTTTCTTCCGTTTAACCATCCGAAAACACCCCGAGGCCCCCGGGACCTCATCCAAACATGCCAACACATCTTAATACCTTATTCGAACTTGCTACAATCCTCAAAACACGTCTAATAACACCAAAACCCATAATTCACATCGAATTCAAGCCTAAATTCCTTAAAACATTCCGAATTACACAATCAATCAAAAACCCGACTAAACGACGTCCGAATGACTTGAAATTTTGCAGGCACATCCAAAATCACCTAACGGAGCTACTGCAACTGTCGGAATTCCATTCCGACCCCAGGATCAAAATCTCACCTACCGTTCGGATTTCGCCAAAATTCAACCTTAGCCAATTCAAGCCTATTTCTACACTGGGCCTCCAAATTAAATTCCGATCGCTCCCCTAAGTCACAAATCACCTCCCGGAACTAACCGAATCATCAGAATCCGATTCCGAGCCCTCTAACCAAAGAGTCAACTCCGGATTGACTTTCCTTATTCAAGTTTCCTTCAAAAAGGCTATATGCCTCATTTTCAATCCAAATCACTCCTAAATCACCCGATAGACTCTAACACTGGTATAAAAGCATAAAACATACAATTTCAACATAACGGGGTGGTAATTCCCGTGACGACGAGCCGGGTCGTCACATTCTCCCCCTCTTAAGCAAACGCTCGTCCTCGAGCGGGTCAAGAAACATACCTGAAGTCTCAAACAAGTGAGGATATCCGCTCCGCATCTCCCGCTCGATCTCCCAAGTGGCCTCCTCCACGGGTCGACCTCTCCACTGAACCTTAACTGATGCAATCTCCTTAGACCTCAATTTTCTCACCTGCCGTCCCAAAATGGCGATAGGCTCCACATCATAAGATAGATCACCATCAAGCTGAATGGTGCTGAAATCTAATACATGAGACGGATCTCCAATGTACTTCCGGAGCATAGACACATGGAATACTGGATGAACGCTGGATAAGCTGGGCGGCAAGGCCAACTCATATGCCACCTCTCCAACTCTCCTAAGTATCTCAAAAGGACCAATGTACCCGGGACTCAACTTTCCTTTCTTCCCAAACCTCATGACACCCTTCATAGGTGAAATCTTCAACAATACTCTGTCACCAACCATGAAAGACAACTCTCGAACTCTACGGTCCGCATAACTCTTCTGACGAGACTGTGCTGTACGAAGCCTCTCCTGGATCAACTTTTCTCTATCCAGAGCATCCTGGACTAACTCGGTCCCTATCAATCTAACCTCACCAGGCTCAAACCATCCCACGGGGGATCTACACCGTCTGCCATACAATGCCTCATACGGGGCCATCTGAATACTCGACTGATAACTGTTATTGTAGGCAAACTCCGCAAGTGGTAGGAACTCATCCCACGAACCACCAAAATCAATCACACAAGCTCGCAATATATCCTCCAAGATCTGAATAGTGCGCTCAGACTGTCCGTCTGTCTCGGGGTGAAATGTTGTACTCAACTCAACCCGTGTACCCATCTCTCGCTGAAATGCTCTCCAAAACTGAGAAGTGAACTGAGTACCCCTGTCGGATATGATAGACACTGGGACTCCATGCAACCAAACAATCTCTCGAATAAAGATCGCTGCCAACCGCTCCGATGAGTAGGTAGTACTAACTGGAATGAAGTGAGCTGACTTGGTCAGTCTATCCACAATCACCCATACAGAATCAAACTTCCTCGCCGTCCGAGGGAGTCCAGTAACAAAGTCCATAGTGATCCTCTCCCATTTCCACTCAGGAATAACAATGCGCTGAAATACACCACCGGGCCTCTGATGCTCGTACTTAACCTGCTGACAGTTGAGGCACCGTGCTACATGTCTGACAATGTCCATTTTCATCTTTCTCCACCAATAGTGCTATTTCAAATCTTGATACATCTTCGCGGCTCCTGGATGGATAGAATACCGCGAGCTATGGGCCTCCTCCAAAATCAACTCACGAAGGCCATCAACATTGGGCACACATATCCGGCCCTGCATCCTCAATACGCCGTCACTATCCATGGTGACATCTCTAACATCATCATGCTGAACTCTGTCCCTAAGGGCAGCCAAGTGTGGATAATCATATCGGCACTCACGAATACGGTCATATAGAGAAGACCGAGATACAACACAAGTCAACACCCTGCTGGGCTCTGAAATGTCTAACCTCACTAGCCGATTGGCTAGCACGTGAACATCATAAGCAAATGGTCTCTCCTCAGCTGGAATATATGCCAAGCTCCCCATACGGACCGCCTTCCGGCTCAAAGCATCGGCCACCATATTGGCCTTCCCCGGATGATATAATATAGTAATGTCATAATCTTTCAGCAACTCAAGCCATCTCCGCTGTCTCAAATTAAGGTCTTTCTATTTAAAGGACAATCGAGACGGGATCCATTTTATTAAATTCAGAGTCGCCACTTGGGAAAGTAATGGTGTCCCAAGTCACCGGTTTGATCCCGAATCGAGGAAAAGAATGACTCTATTTAACAGTCCACGAACCAGAAATCCGGATAAGGAATTCTGTTAACCCGGGAGAAGGTATTAGGCATTCCCGAATTCCGTGGTTCTAGCACGGTCGCTCAACTGTCGTGTTCGGCTTACTTATCTGATTTTTTACAGTTATATACTTAGTGCCAATTAATATCCCTTTACCGCTTTTATTATTATTGTGATTTACGAAAAAAGAAAGTTGCCTAAAAATATGTTCCGAATCACGTCACATGAAATGCACCCGGATCCTCGACACATTCTTATTCAACATTTTAGGATTTGGATTTGGGTCGCATGAAATGCACACCCGTATTTAAGAAGGTAGGATTAAAATACGCGCCTAGAGCGATTACTTATTTACACTTTTGAGAAGGCCATGATATTCGCTAAGAAACGACACATCTCGAAATCTAAGTATTTTATATGTACCTTTATGAGGGCCTTGCGATTTGTGTAACTATTGGGCGAGGCGCCCCTCTAATTCAAATCTAAAACGAGCTACATCCCGCTGTATTTATTTAGGAGTGGATTCCAAATTATTTAAAACTTGTTACGAGCCACACCACATGAAATGCGCCTGTGGTTCCTGACACGCTTTATTTAATCTTGTTCAAAATTGGGGTCGGGTCACATGAAATGCACCCCCGATTCCTTTAATCTAGTTACGTCATTCAGTTGAGTAATAACTCGCTAATTCCTACAATGTGACAAAATCCTACTCAACTATAACCAATTCGAGCAAACATACAATTAATTAATTAAGTGAGTAGGTTTGAGTCTACGGTGGACAATTATATAGAAAGAACTTACTTTGAATTCAAATAGCCCTCAAAGAGCCACTGTCATATATTTTCCGCAAGTTCAAGATATCATTCCTCACGGGTGTTCAAATCATCTTAAACTTTCTGCTTAATCAGATAGCTAATCTCACTTTTAACATAGGATCTAGTATTAACAGATTTGAGATTACACACATGAATAGAGAAGATTGAACAGAGATATAGCAGAATGATTCAGGTTTACGTACATATCCAATGACAATGTATCTTTGATCTAGATACATTTTTTCATAGCCAGAATCAGCAATACAAACTTAATTAAAGAATAACAAAACATAACAAACATAAGGACTTTGGACATCTGTATATATTCAACAGACTTAAAAAGGAGCTTCGGGCTTCATTCTTTTCGAACCAAGACACTACAATGACAGAGATGTGTACCTGGAATACGGAAAGAGAAAGAAGAGTGAGCAGTGGTAATGCAGCAACAGTAGCAGTAGCCCAGCAACAAACAGCACAGCAAAAAACCAATAGCAATCAATCCCCACAACACTTAGCACCCAAACCAAAACCCACAACAGTAGCAAAACAACAGTACCAACAGCAGCCAATCAAAGCCACAGCAGCACACAACAACAACACAGCAGCAGCAAAATAGCAACAACAGAATCAGCCGCAACAAACAAGTAGCCTCTTCACCACCTCAGCAAACAACAGCAGCAAACAAATAGCCTTCTCTCACAAACTGAATAACAGCAACAAAAACAGTAGCCAAACTTCAATGGAACAGTAACACAGTATCTATATGTGTGTGTATTTCTGCCTCCCTTCTTCCTAATGTGTGCAACTCTTTTTAAAGCCAAAAACCCAGGCCTCTATTTCTAAGCAACCCTGCTATACATAACCAAAACAGACCCCTATTTCTAAGAGCCAAGGACCAGCAAAAATCCACTCAAAACCTTGCTCATCCCTGCTCTGCCAGCCCACTAACCCCTCTGTTTTCAGCCACTAAGTTTTGTCAAGTGTGGGCTTAATTAATTTAAATGTTAAGTGAGAACCTGGTGGAATGCCCTGCTGTAACAGCAGGTTCCACTGGGCTGTGCAGGGTATTAAACTATTCTAAGTCTGATTAATCACACTAATGCTAACAGCCTCAGCAGATTCCAGACCTAATTTGAAGTCACAACAATTCCAAGAGCTTCACTTGGTAAATCAGCAACATCAATCACTATCCAGTGTTTAATAGGAAAAATCATACAACTAAATGACGACAACTACTTAATTAATCCTACGTATACAATCAAGAACAAACAAAGCCCAACAAATCCGTGATTCATGGTTTCGACACAACATGATACCAATCCATATGAACTAGTTAGCTTGACGACCTTAATCATACTAAGTATATCATTCATTTTCAATCGAAGAAACAACAAAAATCGACCAAATAAAACGGTCCCAAAGAGATGAAGAACAAAGCAGAAAATTAAAAGAAAAGATAAAGGATAAAATTCATGTCATTAATCACACTAACATATGCAGAAGGAAAGAAAAATACCATGTAAGGAGAAAAATCGCATTCGAACGAGCCTCGGACCCATCTTGGATTCAACTCGGCTTGGACCTTTGTTCTTTGAGGCCAATGGACCTTAATTGAGATGTTTTCAATAGTGAAAACATCCCAATTAAGGTCTATTAGACCTCAATTAGGCCGAAATCGAGTTTTAGGGTTCATGGCCGCGATTTTGGGGCTCGACTGGTTCTAGCAAGATTCGAACAAAACTAAGGCCGATGGGGGTATGAGGGAGGTGAGGGGAAGCTATGGTGTGATTTTGGTGAGGTTTGGCATGATTTTCAAATTCCGGCAACCTTTGATTCAATATTCGACAAGCTCGGGACATATTTGAGACTAACGGAGGCCGAATTCGAAGAGAGGGAGGTGAGGAGAAGGGTTGGTGTTAATTTGGTGGCCATTGGCCTACCGGAACCGCCGTGAGGCGATTTCCGGCAGGCGGAGTGCGGTGGCTCATGGCGAGGTTAATTCGTCTGTGGGAGAGACGACGGGTGTGAGGGGGGTCTGGCTTGGGGGGCGGGGTGTGAAGGCGGGCGTTATATACGACTCAGGAGATTAAATCCTGATCGTTGGATCATTTACGATCAACGACCAGGATCTCCTCCCTTAAACCAAACGGTGTCGTTTGGTTAAGTTACGACCTGAGTGTATTTGGGGATTTATCGATTAATCTGGGCCGTTGGATAATAAAATCGAACGGTACAGATCAAACGTTACATTAGCTGATGCTGGGCGAGTATTTGGGCTGGGTGTTGAATTAGTGTGGGCCTGGTTTTTATTGAATTGGAGACGGCCCAGTTTCGATTTCCTCTTTATTTTGTCTCCTCTTTTGTCTAATTTAAACCAAAAAATTCTAAATCACACTACAAAAATCAAACTAACTTATAAGAGTGCTAATTAAGTTTTACTAATAATCAAGATACACAATTACATATCACTTAGATGTAAATCACATAATTTGCTATTAAACACTAAAAAATGCAAAACATAATATATATTTTTGTATTTTACTAATTTAAATAAATAAGCACGCACACACAAAAATGCAAATGTAAGATAAACATAACACAAAGA